>CM028352.1:16834280-17397655 GCA_016618105.1 Dendrobium huoshanense
ATTGTGTGATAGAAAATTCATGCAGATAGAGAGAACATTTTTATGTCTAAGCTTTTCATGAAGATCTAACATACATACAAATAACAAAAATGTGCAGTGGATGCCATAATTTGTATATGGAAAGCCCAAAAAAAGAAGAAAACTACATTGCCTAAAATAGATGTAATGATCCTCTATGTAGATAGGTTACAAGAGTTTGTTCTATCCTTCAATTGGAGAAGATGAGATTATAAAGTATATAATAAAAAATTATTTTATTCAAATGTAAGGAAGATTATTGGAGATGCACCAATTGGAGAAGATGTGATAATAAAGTATGTAATAATAGTTTGTTTTGTGCAAATGTAAGGAAGAATGTTGGAGATGCACCAATTGGATGATATTAGTCACACAATGATGATCATATGATGATGGTTGAGTGATAATATCAAGCTATGATGTTAGGTGATGGTAGTTAGTCAATATTTATTAAACAAATATGTTGAAAAGACAATGTTAGTTAAATGATAGCAATCAGGCCATGATGGTTAGACAATAACAATTTAAAAAGATGGTGGCTGACAATGACTGTCAAACTCGAACATAAGTTACAGCTCAAGAATTCGTTAGATTTCCAAGCTCTCTCTAACTCGAGTCCAGGTCCCCTTCAAGTGGTTAATGGATGTCTATTTATCATATTTTGTGGGTGGCATTTTCATAAATTCTCCAAAGTTTCATAGTTTTTCATTGAATGACTCTTACTGAATCCTTATATTGAGACCATTCATTTAAAATTTAAATGTCTTAATAGACTTAGAATCAAGTGATCTTAGGCTTGTTGGGTCCATCTTATTAAACTGATCGATTTGATTAGAAGCATGCAAAATTTGAAAATCATTTAATACTTCAATAATTATCTCAAATTTTTAAATTTACTTCAAGTGCTAGATTTGAGCTCATTTTGACTCAAATCATATCACTTTTAAGGTATGTTTGAAGCTATTAGAACTTTTTTATAAAAGATACTTATGAAGTTGTGTAGAAAGTAGTTTATTTGAAAACTGTTGGACTAGGATTATATCTTGTTTCTCAAAAAGGATGATAGTAGTTTTATTTTTGCAATTCCAATACATTAGTAGATATGGTTGTAAAAAGTAGCAGTATACCATAAAAAGTTGTAGAAAGAAACTAAAAATTATCATAAAAGCATGAACCAAATGAAAGTGAGGCTATGTTATGAAAAGCAAAGTATTAGAAAGCTGCCCCGGAGAAGTACTTCAATTTATTGGGTTTGCCTTGTTAAGAAGCTCAATTTTACTGTAAGCCTACTAAAACAGGAGCTTAGATTATCCAATTTTTTTCTAAAAACTTTCAATATAAGTAGTGCATCGAATTTCATGCTGATCAAGTAAAATTTGTTGGGGCATATCAAAAATATTTTAACTAATATTAGCAGAGAGCTTTAATGGTAGTTATTCTACATAATTAGAAAAGGTGATAGATATTGACAACATAATAATCTATGCTTAACATTTTAACCAAGTAAATATGGAATTTTATCTCAAGATTTAAAGCTCATATTGCTTCTGAATTGATCAGCTAATAAATAAGAAATGGAATTATTTTGATTAAATAGATGCTTCGATTCTTAGGGCGTATTTGGATGAATGATTTAAGTTGGATTTGCCCAGGATTTGAGTTAAATCTTTCCAAACACCAAAAAAATGCAAATTGAAATTTCCTGGTAAGTCTAAGTGGCTCTTCATGGATTTTTACCCATTTTTATGCTAAATCATGGATTTGCCAAATCTGAAAATTTGGCAGATATAATAAGTCTAACAGGATTTAGGAGAAGAAGCATGCCAAAGGTAAAAAGATCGTTACCTTCATAGCAAGCTCCCATTGAGACTTTCGATCTGACAACAACAAAGAAGATTACTTGCATCAAATTGAATGATTAGTTTCTCCCTTAACCCTAGCTTGCTTGTTACTCTTACAATGTAATACCTTTGTATAGGAATAATAAGTTTTGCATAAATTTAAAATTAAATCAAATGAATCAATTCTATATTAGATATTGAGGAACACTAGGTTGGAAACTAAGACTCGAGCCTCATTCTAACCCAAGTTTGAACCCATGTTTTAACAATTGTTAAACACTATGTTTTAACTACGTTCAAAGCTTATTCCATTCATGGAAACTATGATCAAAATATAAGTTCAAAAGTGAAGTTCCACTAAGATTTGAATCACAACGTATTTAGCCTGAACAATATTTAAACCTAGCTATACTTCTAGTCTAATAGCTAAACCCTAAGTTTAATGTCATTCAAATCACATTTTTAAATTCAAAACTTGTTTGAACTATGGTTTAAGGTTTGAATAAGCTTCAAATATATAAATGAGGTTCAAATATTGTTTGAACTTGATATTATCATTCGAAGTTCATTTTGAACCTAGGGTTCTAACCTAATATTCAAATATCTTGTTCTAACATAATTGATTCTCTTTTTCTTTACTAGTATAAACTAAGAGGGCTATAAATGTTGGAAGGGTTGGTAATGCATTATAATTCAAGTAAAAAAAAAACATGAAAATTTACCTTAAAAAAAAGAGATGCTTCCAAAGGAGACCAATTCATTGAGAAGAAGTCGGGAGAAGATGTTTGAGATAGGAAAGAGTAACATGAAAGTAAGGATTCACACCTACGTTAGCGACTATCCCTACGTATATAAGTAAGTTCATTTTCATCTAAATATGACTTTGGGGGACATTTCTTCAAATAAAAAAGTAAGGGATATATTTGTTCAAATACAAGTATTATCAAGTATATAAACTCAAGCCTTCCTTTTTTTCACATATGAAATGATTTTACAATCAACCAAATGATAAAGTAGTGGAAAAAGTTGAATCAATCCCTGCTTTCAAAAGTGAATTTCATTAATAGGATACCTAACTACATTTTAGAAAGGAAATTAAATTAATAGAAAACAAAATATGTTGAGTTCAATAATAACAACAACATCATCATCAAGCATTTATCCCACTACGTGGGGTCGGCTATATGAATCTTTTTTCTCCATTGTGTCCTATTAAAGGTCAAATTCTCTTTAAATCTAATAAAGAAAGGTCAATCCTAATATTTTCTAACCATATATTTTTAGGTCTGCCTCTACCTTTACTAATACCTCTACTCTCCTAATCGGGTCATTGGAAGGCCGCCATTTTATATAACCAAACCATCTAAGGTGACTCTCTCTAATATTATCTTCTACTTGAGCTACTCCAACCTTTTCACATATATGCTCATTTTGTATCCCATCTCTAAGCGTAAAGCCACTCATCCACCTGAGCGTCCCCATCTCTGCCACACTTAACTTAGTATTATGCTTCTCTTTTAATGGACAACATTCAACAACATAAAGTATTACTGGCATCACTACCATCTAATAGAATTTTCCCTTAAGTTTGAGGGGTACTTTTCTATCACACAACAATCCCGATGCATTCCTCCACTTCAACCATCCAACTTAAATTCTGCTGATAATATCCCCATCTATTTCACCATCACTCTGAATAATAGATCCAAGATATCTAAAATGTGTATTCTTATTAATGACTTGATCGCCCAAAGTCACAATCCCCTCACTAGGTCTATTACTACTAAAATTACATTACATATATTCCATTTTAGATCTACTCAAGCGAAAACCTTTAATCTATAATGTTGACCTCCATAATTCAAGTGTACTTTCAACTCCCTCTCTAGCCTTATCAACAATAAGAATATCATCAGCAAAAAGCATACACCAAGGTACATCCTCTTGCAAATGTCTAGTGAGAACATCCATGACTAAAGCAAAAAGATATGGGCTTAAGGCTGATCCTTGATGTAACCCAATCGAAATAGGGAAATACTTGGTCAAACCACCTTGTGTTTGAACACAAGTAAAAGCTCATGCATACATATCTTTAATTATTTGAATATAAGCATCATTAACTCCTTTCTTTTCAAGAACTTTCTATAGCACTATATCCTTTATATATATATATTATATATATATATATATTATATATAATATATATATATATATATATTATATATATATATAATATATATATATTATATATATATATATATATATATATATATATATATAATATATATATATATATATTATATATATAATATATAATTGAACTTCATCAAACTAAACACTAATAATGAGTTTCTTTCTAACATTCTTGATAATATTATAAACTAAATTAAATATTTTTTTCCCTACAGCTACCTTTTTTAAGATGGAAGAAATATGAAATGGGTGCAGCACTATCCATAATTATAGGTCGTGGAGTAGTTCTTCAAATATCAACTTTCCTTCACATGCAGGTTTTATTTTTATTATTGAAACCTCTAATATTATCTTATTTATTTGCTATTTTTTGGGAAAAAGATTTAGAACAAAATATTCTGATTAAAATTTTGTTAAGGATGAGTTTTAAATACATTAAATCTATTTTAAACTAGTCTTACATAAATTTTAATTGATTATTCATATATTACCCTCACCACAAAATAAATTCAATAACTTTTAGATATGTTCTTAACATCAAATTTTCATTAAGATATCCAAGAATATATATATATATAACCAAAAGCAAATATATTAGAATCCAAAAAAGAGGTTACACCAACAGGAAGAAGAAAAATAGCAAAAAAAGAACTACAATAAAAAACTACAACAAGAATAAAAGTGAAAAAAGATCTCCAAAAAAACAGGGGCTCAGTAGACAACCGAGACTCCAAGCATCCTCGAAGCCGCGCAAGGACCATCCAGTAAAGGTTGCCACAAGAAAGATGACGAGGACACGAGCCCCAGCCACATCATCGCCCTGCAACCAACAAACGAAACGAAACTCATTCCAATTAACCGAAAAGAAAAATTACTATATTCTCCTACCGCCTCTTCACCAAAATTTTCCACGAGAAGTACCAGTAAGAGATCTATCACGAACCATTTTCAACTCGTAACTAGGATCTGAATAGGACTCAGAATCCGACTCATAATCAAATGAGTTGTTCAACCAATCAACATGAGATCTTACATCCACACCAGAAGTACCACCCACCTGAATCAATTGTGGAGCGATAAATTGCACCGGCACATCAACAAAATTATGAGATAAGGCCAACATGCCATGAACATCCGAATTGACAACCTGTTCACATAAATTAGGAACCACATTCCTAACAATATTCTGTATCCGGTCACATTCCTCCACACCACCCACAACAGACGAAACAACATTATCCAACCCACCAGACCTTCTCCCACCCTCGGCAGAAGCCGGTTCAACAATTACAGGAGAAGAGACTAAAAATTCACTAACTTCCTGCACATATCCATCATTCACAGCAACATCAGGATTAACAACATCCAATTGAACAGAAACACCCTTAGCATCAGGGGAAACCGACAGAGCCTCAACAGAAGGTAAAACATCAGTATCATTCGCAAAATCAGTATTCTCACATCCCACAACATTCTCACAGGAAATGAAGTTATTAAAAGGAGGGCACTGGAGAAGAAACATTACTCTCAGTTAAAACCAGAGGAACAGAAGGGGCAACAACAACACCAGCATCATTAACGCTATCAACAACATTCCTAACATCCGATCTCCCTCCCTCCCCCAAAGCAGAAGAAGGAAAAAAATGTGGGTGAAGAATCTTGCAACCAGCTTTAGAATGTCCCAAAGAAGAACAGTGAACACAATATTCCGGTAAATCTTCAAAAACCACCGACTGAACATATCCTGACTTTTCCGGGCCAACCCAAATTTTCTCAGGAAATTTTTTAGACACATCAATTTCCACCAAAACTCTCGCTACCGAAGGACGTGAACCAGTAGAAGTAGTGTTATCAGTTTTTAAGGGATTTCCAAAAATCCTACCCATACCATTTAAAATACGCGAAGCAAATAGATGAGGCCTAAGACTTGGAAAAGAGATCCATACGGGAACAACAGGTGATTCGAGTTCCACATCTAATGTATGAGACCACTTAATCAATTTCATGAAATAATTATTAACGAAATAAGATCTATGCGCAAAAACCCGACAATAATCCAACTCATTGAAATATTTAATCAACACATTCCTCTGGTTAAGAACTGTGACAGACACATCCCCTTTCAAATTAAGATTAAAGAAAAACTTCCTAATAGCATCCAACGATGGACGACTCGCAGGAAACTTTCAGACAAGGGCAAACTCAAAAGAAGCAGCTAAAGATTCAATTTCCAACTTCGAAATCCACAAAGATGACATGCCTCTAAAAGAAGAAACCTTAAGCTCAGGAAATACCATAGAACTAGATGAAGATCCAGAAAGCGCTTCTTTAAACGAAAGAGGCGAAAAACCGGGTAAAAACCAAGATCACGGAGACGAGAAGAAGCTATCCAAACGAAAAAGCACAATCAAAAGGAAGAAGAACCTTCCCAGATGCACGAAACAGACACGGAGGCGCCGCCAAGAGGTTTTAGGGCGAAGCCCTAAAACCCAGAGCGTGAGGAAGCATGTATATATATATATATATATATATATATATATATATATATATATATATATATATATATATATATATATATATATATATATATATATATATTAAAAAATCGGTATTTCTTAGTTTATTATAATTTTTTATAAGTCTTGTTAACATATCTCTTTAACATTTAATTTTTAGTTTTGCACTCCATAGATATTTATAATCATATATTTCAAGTTTAATCAAATTTATATCTCTTTCTCCTTAGAATTATATTTCATTTGAGATAGTTTTTTTGTTGATTTCTAAAATACTAATCTGATATAAGAACTTTTATTTCAAAAAAACTTTGTATTAAATAGTTAATAAAATTGTTCCAAACGAAACCTTTGACTTATCTTTTTTCTCTAAGAGATCAATCAAATATATATAATCCATTTTATTTAAAGTAATATTTAAATCCTAATATTTACTTTTTTTATTTGAGGGCCTCGATCCAAATTTCTCACGGAGACGAGAAGAAGCTATTTCACAAATATTATTGAATTTAATAACTATAAAAAAAATTATTTAATTTTCTTTTATGAAACTTAAATAATGAAATATGAATATTTTTACAGCTTATTTTTAAAAGTTTCAACGTACTATTTTTATATAAAAAAACTATTTAATTAACGTTTATAAGACTTTATTGATCATGCAGATATTTGTTCTTGGAAGGGAAATAAACTTTTCAAGGCCACTTATTTTGGGAACCATTGTCGTGAGCATATTCTGCATTGTGGTAGCATTATTCAAGGTACATCTGCAAAGTAATAGTGATATGTTGTTTTTAAACATAACGTTCAAAATAAGCTTAGGCTTCATTTGGGACGACTTTATTTTTGCTTCCTAAATCAGCTTTTTAATGCAAAAAATTTAATTTTTGTACTAAAAAGACGCTTCAAGAAGCAGTAAGAAATCAGTCTCAAACAAAACTTTAGATTTTGTTAGGGACAACTTTCTTACTATTTCTTAAAACAAATTTTTAGCATAAAATTTTTTGAATAATAAATTTTTGTATTAAAAATTTCTTTAAAAAATAACAAAAAAAGATGTCCCAAAACAAACCTTAGTTATATAATACTCTCAAAGATTCTTTCATAGGTAGCATCATATGTCATTATTCAAAAATGTTATCATTACTACCTAAGGATGCAATAAATTATATTAATTTGTACTCTTGGCCTAAAAGGAAAAATTCAATGCAAACTACAATGAATTTACAAATTATTGGGCTTGCAGAGTGCTAAGCTTACTTCTATATAAACATAGACAGAATAAGATACTAAGACCACAAAATTATATGTACTCAACCAACTTCATAAGTCAACCTAAACCCTAAAATTGATGGTGATCTAACCAATGAATTCACCCAAATTCCGATGCTTTGGCTGTGTCTGTTCACCCTTCCGATGAGGTTTCTGCTCGTGTTGAAATTCCTTCAAATCTTACTCTGGTGACGCCTATTGTTCATTTATCTGGCCGTCTTGTGGAGGTTCCTGTTAATTTAATATCTCATGAGGCTTTGGTTTCACATGTGAGTGGCAGCTCAGGGGAGAGTGTTAGGATGCAAACAAATTGGCTTGAATGTTCGTCTGCTTCCTCCTCGGAGGTTGATGAAATTGAATGTTTAGATCAACAGGATGTGCGAGTTGGAAATGGGGTTGGTAAACGTAGAAAGAGGAAAGCCAAGAAATAGCTTGTTTGTTGTTTTTGTTTTGTCGTGTGTCCCTTGTTGGCTTATTATCTGCTGCTGCCTCGATTATATATATTTTTTCCTGGGCAATGATGTGGCTGGGGCTCACCACTCCGGATCTGTGGTTCATTGGCAATCTTTGGTGGTGTTTTTTAGAGCTTCCATTGCTGACAGTGATTTGGATTGACGACGATGTTTTCCCTCCTCTGGACGGCCCTTACCTAGCCTCGGAGTGGTTGGAAGTCTTTGCTGATTACTGAGCCCGTTCGCCTTTGCTGCCTTGTTTAGCCTTTTGGCCTTTTCAATTGTTATCTCTCACAGTATTGGGTTTTCACTCCTCTCTGCCAATGATTGTAAATGTCCCTTTTTATTGGAATAAAAGTTTAGTTAAAAAAAATGAATTCCATATTCATCAACTTTGTTGTGCTAGTAGCATTGAGAGCTTCAAGTTGGTTCCTTCCATTCATTGATTAATGAATTCATTTTTTATGGTTGCCATCAAACCATCTTGAACCCACCCCCTTTTTTTAACAAATCAAAAGGCCAAGCCAGTTTGGATTGGTTTATTTGGTCACTTATTTAAGCCTCAAAGAAGCAAATTTTGGAGTGATTTTTGTGTTGTTTGATCTTTTTTACAATTATTTCATAGTACATTATGCTTATGTTGGGAAATTTATGTATGTGGACCCATATACTTAGTATACATGTATGTAAAGTATTATACATTATACGCTATCTAAAATTGAGCAAATTAAATTTGTGATCTATTTAAGAATTATGTTATTTTTTGGCTTATCTGACATCTTAATTAAATTTGTACGAAAATAATTATTTGTGTAGAGGCAAAGTATTCATTTTATTTTTAATGATGAGCTTAAATAAAAATAAATACACTTGAAGTATAAATGGGTCATAGTCGCCAATTTAAGCGGTGAATTTCTCATTTCTCATCTTGAGTGAAATGAAGTGGTCTCTCGCTCTCTTAGAGAATGTCACTTTAAACATGTAATATCGAGGCCCTTGATTCTACATTTCAATGGATTCAGGTATGCTTCAGATAATTTTTCTCGATGATTTGACATGTCTTTCGAAGACGATAAAATTATTTTTCCATCTCCTTTAAATACTAACAACTTATTCATGGGTTGTGGCACACTCTCTTTCATAACATTTCATGTGCAATTTCAAAAAAAGAAAAAAAAATGTCTAGTAAAATCATTCAAAATGTTAAGAATAATGAAACTAATTATTAAGATGATTTAATATTCATCAAAATGCTTGCTTGAACTTGGCACTTAATTGCAAGAAGCTCTTTTTTTATATTTTATTTCATATTTTAGTTATAATTATGATTCATCAACAGGATGTACCAGATATTGAAGGAGATAAAAAATTTGGCATTCGTTCATTAGCTGCTAGTCTAGGTCCAAAAAAGGTGAGCTACTTAGTCAAATCACATATGGCATATTTCATCAATAAGTACAGTTCTTAACTTGGATATATTATTGATTCCCTCATTTGGATTCGAACAGGTGTTTTGGATTTGCATTTGTCTCTTAGAAATGGCTTATATCATTGCAATAGTGTTTGGAGCCACTTCTTCTCGCCGATGGAGCAAGATCATAACTGTATATTAAATTAATTCACTAAGGGAAATTATGTATATGTTAATCAGTTTTCTAGTTTACAATTGTTATGTTTAAGTACAATGAAAATCTTCTCGACTTTGCTGCAGATATTGAGCCATTCTGTTCTTTCTTTAATGCTTTGGAAGCAAAGCGAGTCTATTGATTTGAAGGACAAATTTTCTCTGCAATCCTTCTACATGCTTATTTGGAAGGTCGTTATTTTTTTTTTTTTAATATAGAATAGATAATTGGTCAGCTTTTCCAAGATTTAACAAATTATAATTTTTATGTAATTTTTTTATTTTTTTTTTATTTTGCAGTTGTTATATGCTGAATACATGCTTCTTCCACTTGTGAGATGAAACGAAGTTTGCTGAGTACTTATGATGTTCGAATTAGATATATATTCTTTCAAACAATTTGGTTTTGCAGTGTAATAACCAAATTCAGAGCAGCATTAATTTATCTCTCTTTAAATGGATAAGAAGTTTTTGCAACAACTTTTGCTTGTAATAATTAAATTAAACGCAGCATTATTTTTTCCATCTCAATTTTTTACTGAATGTAACTCTCTATGGTCTGTTGATTGGGAGTTTGACTATCAATTAAGATGTCTTGAATTTTAGTCTTGCATATATGATGTGTGTATGAATTTATCTTAATTGTTTTTTTTTTTTTTTTTTGAGATTTTAGTAATATTTTTCCATAAATATTTGTCTTGCTTCTATGCATGCGTAGAAATGATCAACTTTATCCATTGAATTCTTCCAACGCAGCATTCTCAATGTGCTGGCGTTTGAGTGAGGCAAAATTTAGCCGGGAACTTCAAAAATTAAATTCGGGATCACCTAAACTTTGATTTCAGCGAACTTACAGTCAAACTGAGCGTCTCGGAAGTATGAACTCAACGACACCAAAATCGAATCAATCTAAGCTTAAATGAGTCCAAAACAATCACCCGAAGTGCTATTGGAAAGTTCAAACCACAATTTGAGTTACCAAACGGTTACCAAATATGATTTTCTTATAGTCGAATTGAGTGGCCTGACGAGACAAATCCAATGAGCCCAAGATTGCCGAATTCCGATATCATTAAGACATTCAAATGTTTGACGAACGGTATACGATCAAGGGATTCAATATCGGCCGTCCATCCAACCACTCCCTATTTACTCCTCTCACCTATTTATAAGCCATGCCACTTCAGAATATTTATAAATATACCCCTCATTTCTCATGAGAGGGGACCCAAGAAAGAAAAAGAAGAGAAGAAGAAGAGAAGGATTGGAGGCAAGAAACTCCCTCACGACCACCGACAGAATTCTGCCCAACGCCCGAGTGATGTCGGAATTCTGCCCGATGCCCGAGTGACGCCGGAATTCCGCCCGATCTCCAAGTGTCGCCGGAACTCTGCCCGACGTTGTAACAGATTTTCAGTCCAATTTGTGTTCCCACATGAGAAAAATCTTTACTCCGCCCCTGAATATAAAAGTTGAAAATTCATAATTTAAGTGATTTAAAATCTTCCTTCCCAATCTCTACACTATCATCTCTAGAATCTAAAAGCAAGAAAAGAACCCGCCTAGGGGATGATGAGCATCATGAGCAAAAGGAGCTAAATCAACTTGCTTAATGAAGTTCAAAGAAATAAGAGAGAGAAGAGGTCGCACGGGCCGCACCTTTTGTACGAGGCCGACAAACTTTGCATTTGAATGATAGTCGGGACAACGAGAAAGAAAACGAAGAAGAGCTTTTTTAGCCACTTTCAAACCTCTTCATCACGCAAAGCATGCCGAAGATGAAATGGCATTTTGGTATCTAAAGAGGCAGTGAAGAAATGGTAGTACTGTTGCAATCTGAAGAGACATAAGATTGTGAAAATGTATGGGCTATCTGAAGGAACTTTTATTAGGTCCGGTGTAAGGACGTAGAGGAACGTCCGGTCGGGGAAAAATTCCCGCCAAAAACTCGGTATTTGCTCTGTATTGCTAGGTATTATTTGATAATAATGAGGAATACCGCTATGTGAAGACCAATACCGAGTTATACCGAACTATACCGAGCAATACTGAGTTATACCGAGTTTTTGCTAGGAATAACTCGGTACAACTTTTGTATAACTCGGTATTGCTCGGTATAACTCGGTATTGGGTCTTCACGTGATGGTATTCCTCGTTATTGTTTGGTATTGTTCGGTATTTCTCGTTTTTTGGCGGGATTTGGCCTCCGACCGGACGTTCCTCGACATCCGATCGGAGGACGTAATAATTGTTCTATCTGAAGAGGCTTAATAACCTACCATTTATTACAAATGAAATGAGAAAAATTATTATTGTAGATGACAATAAAGGTAGATAACAATGCAAAAATAGGAAGAGATGGATGCTAGATGGGGAGAAATTATTGAGGCTAGCTAGATGGCAATAGAGATCGATGTCAGGCTGCCACTTTAGTGCTATGTAAATTTAAAATTAATTTTAATGACGTTTTGATATTAATAAAATATTTAATGTAATAGTTGAAATTAAAGGCTAAAATTTTATTTGAAGCATGAAATGGAAGATTAAAATTGTATTTGGGTGGAAAGCTTAATATTACATAAAGTATTAAGACGATCTTGCATGCAAATCTATCATTAATAATAAACCTCACCATCATGCATTGGGTTATGCCATGTGGAGGGTTCTGATTTTTAAAAGTTTCAAATAAGCATTGGTGCAATACAACTATGATAAGCATAGGTGCTGGACAATGATTTTTTATTTATGTATTATATTCATGTCAACATAAATTTCCCATCATAACTAAAGCTTACTAAGCTCTAAATTAAGAACATCACTGCCATGGCCAAGAGTTGCTGCCTTGTGCAACCTTTTTCTTCCCTTTCTCCTTGTCGGCTCTTCTCTTCTGGTTCAATAATTGGAGGTACCATTTTCATAAAAGTGTTTTCTCTTTTTTTTTTTTTTTTAATTTTCCATTTTCATGATCCATTATACAAAATTAATTAATTAATTTTTGGAGCCATTTATGCACTTTAATTAATAGCTAGCTAGATTGCTCATATATATAAATTTTGAAAATTTTGTCGAAATATTCATTTATGATATATGTTGGTTCGTTAGTATTGATTTCAAAATTTTGAATTAACTATGACATTAGTGTTGTATATGATATTTTGAATTGTTCTAAGAAATTAAAGGCGTAGTTCCAATTTGTTAATATTCATTATTAATTATTTTTATTGGCATATAAATGAAATGAAAAACTATTGGAATATTAGCTTAATTGGTAGAGTAGAAGATTGAAAATCCTCATGTCACAAGTTTGAATTTTACTTTTGTAATGATTGAAATTGGTCATAGTGCATAGAGGCTTAGTGGAACCCTAATCTTAAATTTGACTTTTGATAATTTCTTAAAATTTAAAACTTGTGCTTAAGATTTCTGGCACTTAACTAAAAGCGAAGGCTTAGGTTTCGTTTGAGACAATTTTTTTTACTTCTTTCTACAATACTTTTTAGCTTTTTTTTTTTTTTTTTTGAAAGCATAAAAAAATGATAAAAAATTGTGCCCAACTAAGCCTTAATTTTTAATTTATTTTCTTGATTATATATAAATTTTCTATTGAAAAGTGTCAATAAGTTTCTTAGAAGTTGAAACTCTAATTAAAACTTTTGAAGTCCGTAAATCCTTTTATTAGGTCATTATAATGTTAACCTTTTTTATTTTTAAACTATTTGCATCTGCGATAAATTAATAAGTGCAAAAAATGAAAAGATTATTACGCGCGGAGATCGAATCCAGAGAACCATTTGGTTTTATGAGTTTGAATAGTAAAAACGCAGTTACTGTTCACAACTGCATTTTTAACAACTGCATTTTTAACAACTGCATTTTTAATGTGTCTGCTTGGAAGGCTGTAGGCCGTAGCACACCTGCATCGCACTCAGACCCATTTGTTGTTTCACTCGCACTACCCTCTTCGCGCTCGCATCCCCTTCGCGCTCGGTGGCCGTGTCCACGCTTTGCCACCGAGCCCACACCAGCTTGCCTCTGCAGTTCCGCGGTATTCCAGGTTTATGGGTCGTGTTGAATTGCCCCAAAATCGAATCGGGCCAAGTTTGGGTTAAGGATGTTGACATAAACTATAAACAGGTTGGGTTCATGTCAGGTCAAACAGTGACGGATCAATTCAGATTGAACCCGAACCTAGCCAAAAAACATACCCTATTTGTGATTATTTTATATTCAATGTGATTGATATATTTTATTAGTTCTAAAAAGACTAAAAGAGTTGAACAATCCTTTTGATTTATATAATATAATTAGTGCAATCACATGCTTTTAATTAATGAAATTTACAGGCGGTTGTCATTCAAGGAAGAAACAACTCATCGCTGCTGCTAAAGTCTCGTACGAAAGAAATATGGGTTGCCACTTGTATTACCATTATGCGGGCAAAATTGGTGGCCGTTTTGATAAACTAAAATCTCATAAGTGTTGTTATGCAAATTCTCAATCGTCTGAAGCTGAAGATAACGATTTAATGGATGTATGGAAGACACTAATTTGTTGGTTAAAGATTCTCTATGCGTTTACGCGTCCCTATGCATGTATCGGCACAGTTAAGTTCTTTAACTTAAAGATTTCCTTTTTTTCGTTCATATATTCCATAGAATTCATATTTGATACTTTTATTCACCCCATATGATAGAGACTTGATGTTGTTATTGTTGTTGGTACTTTTATTCAGATTTTGGGAGTTATCTCAAGTTCTTTAATGGCTATTGAAAGCTTCTCAGAGATTTCTCTACCCTTTTTCATTGGATTACTAAAGGTAACTTTTTTGAATTAAGTTTATGATCATATAAATTTTGATTTCAATAAATTTATAGTAAATTGAATGTCTCAACGAGACAAAGCTAACGACACCATTAACGATTTGATTTAAATCCAAATGAACTCAAATCAAACACTCAAGTACTAGATAAATGATTTATGATCGGTGAGTTACGTTCAATGTGGAAAATTCAATAAATTGTCATGGATTACTGTCAAATTTACCAAAATGTCTCTCAAAAAGTTATAAATAAGGCATCATTGTTTACATCAATGCTTCAAAGTTCTAAGAGATAATTGAGTATTTTATTTTCTAGAGTTCAGTGCCAATGATCACAATTAGCAATCACAGCCACCACTGCCTAACTTTCATTATCCATCTATTTTTGGCCAGTTACTACTATCTAAAACTAATATTAGACTTCAATTATCAGCTTGTGAAGACCTGACTTCTATAATCCCTATAATAAGAACCAGACAATTATTTTTAATTATGTAATCCTCTCTTCAATTTTGAGGAGTTTGAATTCTTGTATCTCCAATTATATAATTGATACGTCTCCATAAAATTAATATGATTAGCACGAATCTTGAGATCATATTTAAATTGAAAACTTCTAAAAGTAATTTTTGGATCATTCAAACTCTAATTTATGCAAACTTATAGCCGAACTAAACATATCGACGAGATGAACCCTTCAACACTATAAGTGATGTGACAACACTACAAGTGATCCGACCGGATTTCAAATGAGCTAAAATCAAACACTTGATACATGTTTTAAAGATTTTGAACATTAATTGAATGACCAAATGGTCTTCAAATTAATATTGCTTATAATCAAATCAAGCAGTTTGACGAGAAAAATCTGACAAGCCTAAGATCATTTGACTCTGACATCACAATAAGTCCCTCAAATATTTGATAAACATCTATAATCAAGAGATCAGTATAGATCATTCAATGAATTATTTTGGGTTATGACAAAATTTGTCAAAATACTCCTCTCAAAAAAGCTATAAATATTGGCTCATTCTCTACAGGAAAGACATTTAGAGATATAAAAGTGCTCAAAAACTTAATAACATTTTCTAGTGATCACCATCAATGACCAACATCAACAATCATTGTCATCATCATCACACTTTTGTCATCCAACTTATTGCTTTACTTTTAACATGTAAAAATGTTATAAGGTCTTAATAGTATAATTGTGGGCACCTTATTTCTATAATACCTACAATGAGAATCATATAATTAGTTTCAACTATAAATAATTTCGTCTTCTTAAACTATAGGAAGGTAGAATTCTTATATCTCATATTATATTTTATATTATTGCAACTGAGCCAACTCCCATAATTTTTTTCCATTCTTGAGTTTTTCATGCAAAAAATTCTAGTATCTAACACCTTGTTTTTCTATGTATGCTGGATTTTTGTCCAAAGTTACGATATTAAACACAATGTATCACTATAAATATTTTAGCATGTAATAATAGTAGATAATTATAATGAGGTCAGGCATGATGATTTCTCCCTATTTTGATTTTTTTTTTGTGTGTTAAAAAAACTTTTGCCTCGTAGAACTTCTATTTTTATATATTGAATTTTTGCATAAATCTACTATATATTAAACACATAGTACTTTACCACCATAAATTTTCTAACACATAATAGTTTTTAGTGTCGTATGTGATAACTCATTCTCAACATACTATAAATACTTTTAATGGCTTGCAATAACAGGTGTCTATCTTGTAAGAGTTGTCACTACTCCCGCAGACATATCTTGTCCCCTTATGACTTTTTATATTGTATTTTATATCATGTATCGGGGTTACACCACAAAACATAATTTTAAAAAAAGCCCATCAGCTCATCCTTGTTTTAGGGTATCTTGCAAGAGTTGTCACTCCTCCCTCTCGCATGCATATCTTGTCTGTTCATAATGATTTTTCAACTTACCAATTTTTCTTGCAATGCCACGTTTATCTTACATTAATCGTTTTATTTTCTATGCATTTTCAATAGCATGTTTGAAGTGCAGTCCATGAAATGATATAAATGCCTATTAATTAATATATTATTCATCGGCGTAATAAAATCCCAATTACCAATTTACTCGCCGAAATTCAACAATATTACAATCAAAATATTCATAAGAACCATATCTACAATTTATCAGAAGTTAAATGATAAAGATTCACTAAATTAGGAGAAAATGTATTTTAATCACTTTTATAAAAGATAAAATTTGAGAAATCAAAATTATTAAAAACAGAACTAAGATTCTAGTTACCTACCAAGATCATAATACTTTTCATAACTGAAGCAAAGGTTAGAAAAGACCCAAAGTGGCTTTCTCTCTCTTCCCCCTCTCCTCTCCCTCTCTTTTCTTCCTCCCCTCTTCTTTACCCGGCCAAAAATGGAGGAGAAACAGGTTAGCCCTAAAGAATAAGAAATAAAAATTGTTGTAAGATGCCTAACATCATAATGCTCCAGACTGACACCATAGCATTACATGTCTATTCTAGAGTTACAGTAGAACATAGAGCATAGTCCAGCGCCGTAATGATTCAGTTAAAAATTTAGATTTCTCAAATAAATCCAGTTTAAAAAGTTTGGGTAATTACATTTGACCCTTATGAACACATTGAATAGTATAAGACAATCATGCACATTTAGTATGTTTATGATACAGTCCTCTGCAAGATCTTCTTGACAGCTCTTAAGGGGCATACTTACATATAATTCTACTTTCTTTCAAGTAGAATTCTTCGTACTTTTATAGATCTAGCTAGGCTTCTTATTGAATAATTTATTTCTCATTGAAAGATTATCAAAGACTCCTCCCATATTAATGGGATTTGACAAAATGAGGGAGATACTCTAAAATAATATTTTTAAATATTCTCTTCTAAAGCATCTCAAATATTGGGAGTAGATCTGAAGTTGCTACAATGTATTTCTCTTGGAGGTCTTCACTTTGGATTATTCTACTTCTTAATAATGCAAGAGATAGTCCACTCTTATGATGATCTTATTATTGAGTTGAAGTACAAATAATTACATGTGAAGTCATCATTACTCATCAAAATCAATTCATATATTCCTTAAACAAACATAAGAATTCATAATAATAAAAATTACTGGACTCCTCAACCAAAAAAGTAGAAGCAAAAAAGAAATCATGGATATCAACCCACCAAATTCAGTGTAGGTCACCCAATTACAACCTCTTAAATACATCCATAGATAACATCCAAATGAAAATCTAAATTTTTGAATTCCTTAAATTGGCTAAAAGTTCTAAAGAATTCAAATGGTAGATATCAATCTCAATTTTATCATTTTCATCATTTAAGATATATTCAATAAAAATATATGTCCAATTGAATGAAGAAAGTAAACATCTCACTCAATAAGGCCATTTAGATGATTATTTATAAAAAAAACATACTAGCAGATCATTAATCACAAAATAGAGAAAGTTAGAAGAGTTATGTTAAAAATATTTATGGATATTTAAAAAATTATTAGAATTATTGATGGATGCCTTCCGTATACACTAAAATATTATATCATTGAACCATACAAAAAAGTTGAACAACTCATCTCATTAGAATAAATATTTATCTTTCAAGCAAGTTTTTATTTAAATTATCAATTGAACTTTCCTTTTATAAATAAATTTACATAGCAAAAATCCTTATAAGGTACTCCCATAGGGTAGCCTCAATGTAAAGTTACTAATGAATGTGATACTTACTAGAAAGATCTTATAAGGGAAAATCTTAGACAAGAACTCCACTCACAACACCAGACAAGCATGCTCACGAGTTAGCCTTAATGGGAAGCTAATATTGAACAAGGTCCTTCAGACTCAATGTGAGCAATAACTAGCATGATCTCCACTCATCCAAAATTTATAGAAGAAATATAATTATCCAAAATTTTAGAAGACACATGTCATATAAGGTATATTTGTAAATAAAAAATCTCAGAAAATATAGGTACTCCAAAAATCTCGGAAGGTATGAGTATATAAAAAATCTCAAATGACATAAGCCTCAAAAGGTATATGATCACCTAAATTTTTTTTTGAAGGCATAAACATTATAAGGTTAAAAGTTTCAAAAGATGTTTGTTTCTTAGATTCTAAAAATATTTCATAAGATTAAAACCCTATAAGGTTAAAGCACGCATAAGTTTGAATTCCTCTTACATGAAAATAAAGTTCATCACTTTAAATAAATGGGTTGCAAAAATAAGATGAATAAATATATATTTAAATTTAAGGGTTATTTTAAGGGAAGTTTATTTAATTTGTAGGTGGCAGCTATATTTGTTAGCATTTTCTGTTATGCTACTGGAATAAATCAAATATTCGATATTGAAATCGATAAGGTATTTTCCACTCGTGTTGTACATTAGTATATGCCTATAAAAGAAGCTATTAATTAATTGTCCTTAAATGAAGGTTTTATTTATTATTGTTGGTAATTTATAATTCATTTTTATATGATTTATCATATTAAATTGTAAAGATTTTATTCGCTTTTTCAAATAAACAAGCCACACCTTCCACTTGCTTCTGGGGTGATGGACATGACAACTGCTGTTGCAATTATTTTGGCTTATGCTATTATGGTATTATATACAATTTTATTGCTAACTAGTTTGTTAAATTACCTCTAAAAATATTTTGTTGAGAATTTCAAACAAAGGCACGTACGTAGTTAAAAAAAAAAAAAAAAATCAATGTTTCTCACTTCAAATTCTCAAAGAAGTTGAGAACTACCATACAATGCATTTAGGTTTCGATTGAGACAACTTCTTCATCACTTTCTAAAGCAATTTTTAATACAAAAAATTTTAAGTACAAAAATGTTTTGTACAAAAAAGTTGCTTTATAAAAAAAGTTGTCCCAAACGACGCCTTAATTACAAAAACAACATTATATATATATATATATATATATATATATATATATATATATATATATATATATATATATATATATATATATATATATATATATATATATAAGGTCATTAAAGTCATTTTAAGATGCAAAATTTACGCAAGTCACCTTGGTCTTTAGTTTTAGTCTTGTAAATGTGATGTGTGTGTGAGTATGTCTATGTTAATTGGCCAAAATACGCTACCTCTCTCTCTCTCTCTCTCTCTCTCTCTCTCTCTCTCTCTCTCTCTCTCTCTCTCTCTCTCTCTCTCTCTCTCTCTCTCTCTCTCCCCCCCCAACACACACACACACACAAAATGCTATTTTTTTTGGAAATATGAACAACCATATATTAATTATGTATTTATTTGTGTATTTAGGAGCGAAGTATGAAAGATGCGTAGATTGAATAAAAATATTGTGTGAGAAGAGAATTGAATTTGGCACTATACATATATTTGATATTTTCCCTTCTTGAATAGTATATTTAGAAATTAGAACTTTATTCTTCACCGATTGAGCATACGATATAGCTTAGATTGTCTTATTAGTAGAACTTTTGTGGATTTTTATTGGTGTTGAAGAATTTATTGATAAATAAGGGTAGGAAGAGCTCTTATGGGTGGAGTGGATTTGGATCAAGGCAGTGATTTGGGCAAGGTCTAGCATCATTGTAGGAACAATGATCAAGAGAAGCTAGGACTAGTGTCCTAGCCAGGAGGAAAAAAAAAATCTAAGAAAATTTATAGTTTATTTTGAGTGCTTTTAAAAATAAATCAAATTATTTCTAAAAATAAAATAGAAAAGTAAATTTAAAATTTTTTTTTATAATTTCAATAATCAAACTATTAGCTAAAAAATAAAATGAAAAAGAAAAAATAACCATGTCACTAACATAGTGAAGTGTTTATTGATGCTAGTTTTCTTCTTGAACAAGGAATAAAGTGACTCCCGACTTTGAGGTATAAGAAAAGTGGTTTATCTAATAATGGACCACTAAGGATGGGTGATGATATGAGATATATAAACGAGTGACATAAATTTACTTTGCCCAAAAAGCCTACCAACTCATTTCTAAATGTCCTTCATAAAGAATGCAACAGTGACATAAATTTTATTAAGATATCTAAATAGACATGGTCTAATATAATCATCACAATAAAAAATGCTTTAGAGCAGACTCCAAATAAACACTTATTAGGGTTCACCTTCATGTTGCATCTTAATATGTGTAAATGGTTTTACCAAGTTCACCAAATATTTGATTAGTGACTTATTTTTTACAAATAAGTTGTCAACATAGAAATTCATTTTCATCATTTTGAATTATAAAAATATGTTATTCATTAAGCACTAGTTGGTGGTACCAACATTCCTCAACCGGAACATAATTACTATCTAGTAGAATGTGCCCTCAATAGTACTAAAATTAGTCTTCTTTTTTATCTTTATTGTATGTCTTCATATGTTAGTAAGTAAAGAAAGTATGCATAAAGTTAAGATAAGTGTGAATGGACATCAAATGAATGTGTATTCAAAGTATGCATGAAGGCAAGAAAAGAGCTCCACTTTTTATGCTTGACCTAACTAATTATTGATCATATGTGATGTTGAAAGAAGCTGAACTCAAGATCAATACCTATGAGAAAATATTAAGATAAGCTCTAAGTAGATTTATTATATTGGTAAGATAAATACCTCCAATGTAGCATTAATGATAAAGGGGAGCTCAGGTACTTTTGTATAAGTGAGTACTTCAACAACTTGGCTACCAAATCATCAATACTTGTTGTTTTTCCATGTGAAGGTGACTAGGAGTTCAGGGTGTATAGATGCTACGTAGATTATAACTTTAGGAGGTCACCAACTCCACCTAAATATAAGCCGAATTATTAATCTTAAGGAACATAAGGTAGAGGTGGTATGTTTATGTGGTCAATAAAAAAAATGTTGGGGTCATCTAAATATGATATTATCGATGGACAATGCTTGGAGAACCATGAATTTTTCCTTCTGATTAATGGAGTATTTGTCATCCCTTGTGAGGGTAATCTCCTATAAAGTTCACCTTTCCATGATGAATCTAGCAAGATCACCATCATGCAACCCAGAGTTTTGGCATCCAGTCTCATCCTCTTAGTAAGGTGTTGGAAAATTACACTCGTTGAGCTAAAAGCATCTACCGTAATACAAAGTACCTTGAAATTATTTCGAACCACTTGAATTGTTATGACATGGTTGTAATTTTCAAAGAGAAAGGCATAACTACATAAACTAAAGAACTAAAATAGAAGAAATATTAGCAATATTTACCTCATAGAATTTGTATCCTATAAACTTTGGCTATGTGAAGCTCTAATGGTAATATATTATGTAATGGGGTTGATTTGCTTTATTATTTGTACTTTACCCAATCTCTTCTACTTTAGCCTATAGGCTTGATATTAACCAGGAGACAGAATTAAGTGGTTTGGTTTTCAAGATGTATGCCCATTATAATGAGTGAAAAATATCACTATGGAGAGAAAATATAACACAACAATCTCTTATTCTTACTCTTTCTCTCTACGTAAAGTTTAGTACATCAATAAGTGTTTAAAAGCTTATTAATCAAAAATCATTTTTATAAACAAGGGAAGGGATACAAATAGTTGCATTCATCAATTAAATAAACACTGAGATGGGTGAGTCGATTGATGATTAAAAAGTCTAGCTTTTTAGTGATAAGATTGGTCTATGTGGAGGACTTGAGACTAATTGTGAGACCAATTGATAGTTCTTGATTGATGATGAGTAGCATGATTTATAGATGATACAAAAGTAAGTTATTATAATATATTTTAAGCTTTGGGCATGACTATTGAGATTGTAATGAAGTTAGCTTACAACAAGAAAGGAAATTCTAATGAATTCATGATTAGAATTACTTGATGCTTCATGAAATCATATGGATATGATAGAATGATCAACTATTAGTTTTGAGTGGCATGAGCATTACATGAAGGATAAAGCTTCATTGAGGAAAATGGTATGATTTGGTAGAAGATCATAATTCACATGGTTTGTTTCTATCAAGCCACTAGTCATCTCGTGAGTGGAATTAGAGAACCAGGATAACTCAATATGATTAAGCTTATAATGATTAAATTTGCATATCAATCGAGAATCTCTTCTAAGATTGACTATTGGCCATTTGTCACATGCATAACTTTGATATGGTTGTGCAAAAATTAGGTGTTACATTAACTAGTATTCTTATTTATATTCCTTATGAAACATAAAACTTTTTATCAAAACCATATCCCTAATGAGTTCCCTCACATTGACTCATTTCAAGGCTATGGAATCTTAATTTAAATCATTGACCTTTCCTTATCATAGGTGAAGGACCCTACGATTTCTTATATTTTGATTGAAAGGATTTAAATTTAATATTTCTTAAAATTTGGGGTTATCTAGACTATATGCAAAAGGATATTTCCTTGTTATAATTTTATGTTTTACATGTATTATAGATTGAGTTGTTTATAATGTTTATAATTTAATTTCAAGTTTGTATGCTAAATAGATTTTATTGAACTTTTAAAAAATGTTATTTATAATATAGGTGGAACGATATTCCATCTTTCGTAAATTTTATTATTCTTGGAAGTTAAGATGAAAGTTATATAATCCTTGAGCCTTAATTTCCTAAATTATATGTTAAAAATATTTAATATTGATATTTTGAGAAGTGTTTTATGTTTGGATCATACATGGAAAGATAGTTCATTTTCTTAACCTCTTTATTCAGACATAGGGACCTTTTTGGTACTTTTCATCTTAGACAATGTTTAACCTCTCTTATTTACGTAGGTAGAATTTTTCGCCATCTCATTCTTATGCATAGAGACCCTTTTGACCATCTCTTGGTTTTGTAGGGATGCCCTTTGAACCTCTCTTACTTAGGCATCTAGGCTCTTTAATTCTCCCTTGCTCAATCATTTGACCTTTTTTTACTTAGACATATAGACCATTTGATCCTATTTTTCTTAGGTAGAGAAACACATTGATCCTCTCTTCCACAAATGATGGGATTATTTAATCTCCCTTCTAATGAATGATACTCTTATAATCCTATTAATTATCTCATTTGTCATTGTATACATTTGAGGTGTTTATGGGTGGACCTCAATTTGGTCAAATTGATCAATGCCAATATGTATGATATATTTTTATAAAACCCACCATGTGTTGTGTGTCTTCATATTTACACCTTTAAACGTAGGTTTAGTTTCACATACCTGAGATATACCTTATTTCCATCAGCCAATTTAATATATAATCTAATTTAGCTTAATTAAGACTAATTTTGATTGTTTCACCCTATTAATTTGAGAGTTGATCGCTTTAGGTTTAGTATAACCTTAATAAGTTTTGATTTAGATAGACTTATAAAATTCTTACATCAATGAGTTCTGCATCATTTTACATCATAAAAACTAACGTTGAAATAAAAAAAATGAATTTCTTTCTAATACCTTCCATTAAGTATGAAAACTTCATGATATTTAGAAAAAAAAAACATCTTAGAGACTTTTTTTAATATGAATATTTCTTCCTAAGGACTGTAATTATTCATTGTTTTGAATTTTAAAAATTATCTTTTAAATAATCATATATTAACCTAAAGTTTTATGTTGATTATTTCAGGGTTTTGCCATCGTGAATAATGTTGGATCAAGGCCTTTACTTTGGGGTAGTTTTTTATTTTTTCTAATCTCCACTGCATATTAAGTGAATGTAAGTTCCCTTCACATTTTAATAATTAATTTTACAATTATGTTGTTTTATTTATCAAGTGACATCCATATTTTAAATAAGAATTGCTTTTAGCTTGCAGTGCTTTATAAAGTTACTAATGTCATTGAGTCTTCATTTGGAACGACTTTATTTTTGCTTCTTAAAACAACTTTCTAGTATAAAAATTTTAATTTTTGTACTAGAAATCTGCTTTATGAAGGAATAAGAAAACCGTCCCAAACGAAGCGTAAGTTTTGATGTAGTTGACATAAAAATTTTTCTTATTATACAACAATCTAATATTATGTATAAGAACAACATGTTGGCATAAGACCTAGCTAGTGATATATTTAGCAAAACTATGCATCAATAAATTCGTTGTGCTTGACAACTTGAAATTTGAGGCTCGCATGTATATGACTCACTAAATAAAATATTCCATCAAACATGTTTTTTATGTTTGTAAACTAAATACACAAGTTAGTATTCGTGTGCAAGTATATTCGTGAGAGTAGAAAGAGTTTATCATCTTATAAGTTGACATCAACAGATAAGAGATGTTTTTTTTTTTTCTTCGAAAAGTTTTAAGGAGAACAAATTATAGAACCCAACCTTATTAAAACTGTTGTACGTGTTATAGAAAATTCATGGATTTCTTTCTCAAAATCTCAAATTTACTTTAGGTGCTAGATTTGAGCTCATTTTCACTCAAGTCATATCACTTTTAAAGTATGTTTGAAGCTATTCCAACTTTTTATAAAATATGGTTATGAAGTTGTGTAGAAAGTAATTTATTTGGAAACTGTTGGACTTGAATTATATATTGTTTCTTGAAAAGGGTGATAAAAATTTTTTTGCAATTCCAACACATTGATAGATATGATTGTAAAAAGGAGCATTGTACCATAAAAAAAATGTAGAAAGTAATTAAAAATTATCATAAAAGCATGAATCAAATGAAAGTGTGGCTATCTTATGAAAAGCGAAATGTTAGAAAGCAACCCTGGTCAAGTCCTTAAATTCATTGGGTTTGTCTTATTAATAAGCTCAATTTTATTGTAAGTCTACTAAAACTGGAGCTTAGATAATTCAAGTTATTCTAACAACTTTCAACACAAATAGTGCATCAAAGTTCATGCTGATCAAGTAAAATTTTTTGGGGCATATAAAAAATATTTCAAGTAATATTAGTAGAGGGCTATAATGATAGTTAGTCTACATAATTAGAGAAGGTAATAGATATGGACAACATAAGAATCTATGCTTAACATTTCAACCAAGTAAATATTGAATTTTATCTCAAGATTCAAAGTTCATATTGCTTCTAAATTGATCGACTAATAAATAAGAAATGGAGTTATTTTAATTAAATAGAGGCTTCGATTCTTAGGGCCAATTTTGATGCATGATTTATGTTGGATATATCCATGATTTGATTTAAATCTTGTCAAACACCAAAAAAATGCAAATTGAAATTTCCTGGTACACAACTCCCCTTGGCCTATTGGTTGAGAGCTTAGGCTTCCAACTAAGAGGTCCAAGGTTCGAGTCCATGTGTATGCGTTGTGTGTGAGAGTTTGCCTTAAATGGCCTAAATGTCCAAAAAAAAAAAAATTCCTGATAAGTCTAAGTAGTTCTTCACAGATTTTTACCCATTTTCGTGCTAAATCCTTGATTTGCCAAATCTGAAAATTTGGCAGATTTAGTAAATTTGATAGGATTTAGGAGAAGAAACATGCTAAAGGTAGCAAGATCATTACCTTCACGGGAAGCTCCCATCGAGACTTTCGATCTGATGACAACGAAGAACATTACTTGCTTTAGATTGATTGGTCACTTTCTCCCTCAACCCTAGCTTGTCTATTACTCTTACAATGTAATGCCTTTGTATAGGAATAATAAGTTTTGACATCTATATACATTTAAAATTAAATCAAATGAATCGATTCTATATTAGATATTGAGGAAAACTAGGTTGGAAACTAATACTTGAGCCTCATTCTAACTCATGTTCGAACCCATGTTTTAACATACAATTGTTAAACACTATGTTTTAACTAAGTTCAAAGCTTGTTCCAATCATGGAAGCTATGATCAAAAGATAATTTGAAGTTCAAATATTGTTTGAACTATAGTTTGAAATTCATATTATCATTCAAAGTTCATTTTTGAACCTAAGGTTCTTTCTAACATTATTGATAAATGTTATCAACTAAAGTATATATTTTTTCCCCACAGCTACCTTTTTTAAGATGGAAGAAATATGAAACAGGTGCTGCGCTATCCATAATTATAGGTCGTGGAGTAGTTCTTCAAATATCAACTTTCCTTCACATGCAGGTTTTACTTTTATTATTGAAACCTCTAATATTATGTTATTTATTTCCTATTTATTGATAAAAAGACTAAGAAAAAAAATATATTCTGATTAAAATTTTGTTAAGGGTGAGTTTTAAATTTATTAATCTATTTAAAATTAGTCTTATATGATTTTTAATTGATTATTCATATACTACGCTCACTACAAAATTTAACAACTATAATTAAAAATTATTTAATTTTTTTTTTATGAAACTTACATAATAAAAAATGAATATTTTTAGAACTTATTTTAATAGTTTTAACATACTATTTTTATGTAACCTATTTAATTAGCTTTTAAGTCTTTATTGATCATGCAGACCTTTGTTCTTGGAAGGCAAATGAATTTTTCAAGGCCACTAATTTTGGGAACCATTGTCGTGAGCATATTCTGCATTGTGGTAGCATTATTCAAGGTACTTCTGCAAAGTAATAGTGATATGATGCTTTAAAATCTAACCTTTTTATTGATTCTTAGAACAGCTTTTTAGTACAAAAATTTTCTCGAACACTCTTTCATAGGTAGCATAATTCTTATCATTACTACCTAAGGATTATTTGGTCACCATTTAGGTAGATTGGTGTAGGCTTTCGATTTGGCATTTCATGATATAAAGGATGACATTGCCCTTTTGGAAATCTATAAATAAATTATGTTTCAACACATTACGGATTATTTTTTTGAAAAAAATCTATAAATACTGTTGTTTGCCAACACAACTATTACCATATTCACTAGCTGCATTATATCTAGATTTTAATATTGTAATCACACTTTCTTTAATCACAGGAAGGACAAATCATTGTAATTATCGACTTGCATGAATACAAATATATATATATATATATATATATATATATATATATATATATATATATATATATATATATATATATATTATTTTGATAGGCCAAATGGCTTTTCCCTTTCATGATATTCTATATAAAATTTTGTCCTATGTGTATGTCAAATATTTACACAAGTTGAGTTATAAACTACAATGATTTTCACCCCACATATATGGAACACAACAAGTAACAAAACAATTAATAGCAATTATATTTGTAGCATTAAGGTGAATATAGACACAAACTAGGAATAATTAGTGCCTAAAGATTGACTTAGAAAAATATTAAGAGTAGCACATAATGAAAACTAAGGTGTAAAATATATAATTTAATCATTTGAGCTACAGAAAGAGTGAAATTTGTTATATAAAGTAGCTTTGTATAATCAATTGTTAAATGAAAATAACTATATTTAAAGATTATCTTTTAAGCACAAAGAGTTGGGTATGTTAAGTGTGAAATATAATATTATTAATCATTGTCTAATCTTAATTTTCAATATTAGTGGCTATCTCAAAGTCCTGATTAAATGCTACTGCAACATCTTAAAAGAATTCTATCACGAAGTCCTAAATAAAGTCCATCATAAAGAAAATTTAAGTTTGGAACTTCCAACTCTAATCGCCTTTAAGATGATCAACTCTTTATTAATCAATAGAGACTTCCACAAAACTATACAAGAGATACTAAAAAAGTCTTTAATAGTGTTGGTGGTTGAAAATTAAAGTTAAAGGTTAAACTTTTCACTATATAAATCCATCCTTGTAAAGTATCCAACAATTAATGATTAGCAACAAGAAGAGAGAGGGCGAAGAAAAAAGTTTTTAATGGATAGATCGGCATTATAGGATAGTCAAACATTTAAAATAAATGAGTAACACAATAATAAGACAAAGTTTAACTAGTATGCCATTAATGAACTATGATATTGCAAAACCATTGTTAACATTTGCTACTAATAACATAGAAATGCCATATAGAAAAATATTCAAACATGATTAGTAAACAAATAATTAAAAAATTCATACTCTAAATGAGAGATTGTTAAGTGTGAAGTCTAATTTCATTAATCATATTGTATACGATTTTCTCTTGATTTTTTTCAAACTCAGTTACAACCACAAAGTCCTTATTTGAGGCTATCACAAAGTTTTAAATGAACGCTACAATTAAGTCGTAAATCGGTAAATGAAGACAATCATAAAGTCCTAAATGAAAGTTATCACAAAGTTATAAATGAAGGCTATCATGCAGTCCTAAATGGATGCTACCATAAAAGTCTACAGTTACAAAGTTTTCAATTAATATTGATCATTAATGTTAGAAGATTAACTCTTTATTATATAAAAATCATATAATTCTTACACGTAGAGCAACTCATAATAAAAAGAAAAAAAAAAAAAAAAAAAGATAGGAAAAGAAAGTAGAAGGTTGTCCTCTGATAAAGAAAAGTTTTTTTTTTTTTTCCTAAGTCCTTGCAAGGGGAGTTCTTCAACTTCCTCAAAATGGAAAAAGTGGTGCTATTTTTTATTTCTAGTAAGAGAAAAATCATTCATTATATCATATAGTAGTTCTCATTTCAACTCCTAAAATAAAGGGGGTGATAGTAGCTATAGTAACAACATAATCTCCTTCTTCATATATAGCCTTCATATTCATGACATATAACTACATTATCCTACAGTTAGGCAAAAGAGTATGATTGAACGTATTCCTAATATCATGTTAAGTATTTAATCATTTGTGCACTCTCTTTAAAGTTTAGTGGATTATTTAATATTAGTTTGGCCATAGATATAGGCTTATTTAAGCCTCAAACAAGCAAATTTTGGAATGTTTTTTGTGTTGTTGATCTCTTTTTCAATTATTTCATAGTACATTGTATAGTACATTGCAAATTGTATATTCTTAACTTCATTAAGAATAATGAAATTTATTATGAAGATGATTTAATATTCATTAAAAAGCTTGCATGAACTTGGCACTTGCAAGAATTTTTTTGCATATTTGAGTTATAATTATGATTCATCAACAGGATGTACCAGATATTGAAGGAGATAAAAAATTTGGCATTCGTTCATTAGCTGCTAATCTAGGTCCAAAAAAGGTGAGCTACTTATTAGTCAAATCACATATGGCATATTTCATCTAGGGGTGTCAATTTCGGGTCACGGGTCGGGTTCGGGTCGAACCCGAACTGACCCGGGTGGATAACGGGTCGACCCTAACCCGACCCGGGTAGATAAACAGGTCGAAAATCCGAACCCGGACCCGACCCGGCGGGTTGCCGGGTTGATCCGACCCGGCGGCACGCGGCAACGCGCGGCAGCGCGAGCTCGAGCGCGAGGGCGGCACGCGGCAGCGCGAGCGCGAGCTCGAGCGCTGGGCAGCGGGGCGGGCAGCGGGCAGGGGGTGGGGGCAGCGGGCAGAGGGCGGGATTTCGAAATTTTTTAAACTAAACGGGTTGGCGGGTTGACCCGGCAACCCGCCGGGTCAACCCGGTCCCGACCCGTTTTTTAAACGGGTCAATTTCTGGAACCCGAACCCGACCCGTTTTGAAATCGGGTCGGGTCCAACCCGGATTTTCCGGGTCGGGTCGGGTCGGATTTTCGTGTCGTGTCAAATATTGACACCCCTAATTTCATCAATAAGCACAGTTCTTAACTTCGATATATTATTGATTTCCCTCATTTGGATTCTAACAGGTGTTTTGGATTTGTGTTTGTCTCTTAGAGATGGCTTATATCATTACAATAGTGTTTGGAGCCACTTCTTCTCGCCGATGGAGCAAGATCATAACTGTATATTAAATTAATTCACTAAGGGAAATTATGTATATGTTAATCAGTTTTCTAGTTTACAATTGTTATGTTTAAGTACAATGAAAATCTTCTCGACTTTGCTGCAGATATTGAGCCATTCTGTTCTTTCTTTAATGCTTTGGAAGCAAAGCGAGTCGATTGATTTGAAGGACAAATTTTCTCTGCAATCTTTCTACATGCTTATTTGGAAGGTCGTCATTTTTTTTTTATATAGAATAGATCATTGTTTTTTTTTAGATTTAACCAATTAGAATTTTTCTATAATTTTTTTATTTTTAATTTTGCAGCTGTTTTACGCTGAATTCATGCTTCTTCCACTTGTGAGATAAAACGAAGTTTGCTGACTACAAATTATGGTTTCATTCGGGACGATTTTTTTATTGCTTTCTAAAGTAGGTTTTCGGTATAAAAATATCTTGAACTAGAAGTTTTTGTTCTAAAAAGTTATTATAGAAAGTAGTAAGAATGTTGTCCCAAACGAAGCCTATGTTCAAATTAGATATATATGCTTTCAAACAATTTTATTTTGCAGTGTAAGATTTGAACCAAAACCTCTTGATTAGAAGCCAAAGCTCTCAACCACTAGACCAAAATGAGAGCTGCGTTGTTTTCGTGTAGTTAAGATCTTCACTTTGTTCCATGTATACTTACCAGTTATTAATAAATGTTATCTATTAGGATGACTTTTAAAGCCCTAGAATATGCGTAAAAGTTAGTTCATTTTTTAATTTGGATATCATGAGCACGTAGCACAAATCTTTGTGTAAATCCAAGAACTATCAATCATTTATAGAAGCGGAGGTGGTGTTAATCACACATTTATTTGATATTTTTTTCCCAGCTAGAACAATATATTTAGAAATAAGAACTTTATTCTTCTTCATTTAAGCAAATAATATAGCTTGGATTGGGTCTTATTAGTAGAACTTTAGTAGATGCATGTGGATCGGTGTTGAAGAAGCATGTATAAATAAGAGCAAGAATGGTTCGTAAGGTGAATTTGAAAGCATGTGACGTAGGTTTGGATCAGGGAGGTGAATTATTGAGCTAGGTTCGGCATTGTGGCAAGTAGGGGTGTCAATTTCGGGTCACGGATCGGGTTCGGGTCGAATCCGGAACTAACCCGGGTTCAACCGGGTCGACCCTAACCCGACCCGGGCAGGCAGGGTCGAAAACATGGACCCGGACCCGGACCCGACACCGGACGCGAGCTCGAGCGCACAGGAGGGCGGACGCAGGGCGCGCAGGCAGGCAGACGCGAGGCGCGACGCTGGCTGGGCAGGTGCGCGGTAGGAGCGGGCGCGCGGGGAGCGCGAAGGCAGGCACGCCCGTGCGTGAAGGGTGGGCGCGTGCGGGGCTGCGGGAAGCTCGGGAGGGTGCGGGGCCACAGGGCAGGCAGTGATAGACGGGGCAGCCTCGGGCAGCTCATTCTAAGCTGGTACCAGTCGGGTCAACCTGAACCCGACCCGTTTTGAAATCAGGTCGGATCCAACCCATATTTTTCAGGTCGGGTCCGGGTCGAGTTTTCATGTCGTGTCAAATATTGACACCCCTACTGGCAAGAACGATGGTCGTAAGGGCATCTCCAACCGAAAAACTCATTTTTCACTCCAAAATACAATAATCTGGCTCCAATCGAATTATATTTTCTAACATAAAAAAAGAATATTCATATATATTCCTTCCCATAATTCATTTTCTAAGTTTTTAAAAAAATGGTGGCTGAACAGTGCGACGTTGTGCACCCACAGTCAAATAGCACAAAAATGTCGCTCAGATGGAGCGAACAAGAAACGTCATACATTTGTATGATGTTTCATTGGAGATGCCCTAAGCAGTTCGGACTAGCGAGGATAAATAAATGTCAAGTTGTAGTATGATCATCACACTCGAAAATGTTCAGAGCCCACTTTGATTGAGCACTCATAAACTTCATATTGCATCTTAGGTGGTGAAAATGTTCGATAAATACTTATTTTTTACTAATAAGTTGTCAATATTGATGTTGGCGGAGAGCAGGGCAAGTGCTAGGATCGGAGCTACGGCGGTTGTAGGAGTGAGTGACGGCTGCTGCGGTTTTTGATTGTGGGCTGACGACATGTAAGGGAGGAATTTTAAAAAGGATCACTGTTGACGACGGAATTAGCAAAAGAATCGAAAACTAATTTAAATTTCAAAATGATAAAAAATATAATTAAGATTTACGTTTTTCATGAAAACGTAATTAATTATAGCATTTTAACGAAAAATGCAAAAGGAAATTACATTTTATGTGAAAAATGCAAAATTTTCTTACGTTTTCCTTTTAAATTTAAAATGATTTGTTTTTTTTTTTATATTTTATGGGAGAGAGAAGGGGGAGAGAAACCAAGAGAGAGAAACCACTGAGAGAAGAACAATTATTACGTCCTCTGACCTGACGTAGAGCTACGTTCGGCCGCCAATAACATGTCGCCATGTGCTCTTACTCTAAACCGCGCGGCCCGACGACTTGACCCGGAGCGGAACCCAAAAATGCTATGTTCGCGATTTTCTCGGTATCTCGGTATTTGCTAGGATTTGCTCGGTATTTGCTCAGGATTTGCTAGAAAAAACTCAGTACAACTCGGTACTCGGTATTGCTAGAAAAAACTTAGTACAACTCGGTATTGCTAGAAAAAACTCAGTATTTGCTCAGGATTTGCTCGGTATTGCTAGGGATTTGCTCGGTATTGCTAGAAAAAACTCAGTATAACTCGGTACAACTCAGTATTTGCTCAGGATTTGCTCGGTATTGCTAGGTATTTGCTCGGTATTGTTAGAAAAAACTCAGTACAACTCAGTATTGCTAGGTATTTGCTCGGTATTGTTAGAAAAAACTCAGTACAACTCGGTATTGCTCAGGATTTGCTCGGTATTTGCTCAGGATTTGATAGAAAAAACTCAGTACAACTCGGTACAACTCGGTATTGCTAGAAAAAACTCAGTACAACTCGGTATTGCTAGAAAAAAACTCAGTATTTGCTCAAGATTTGCTCGGTATTGCTAGGGATTTGCTCGGTATTGCTAGAAAAAACTATTATTTTCTATCGACTCCAAGGCAGCGCAAGCCGAAGCTTCTCCAACCCTATCTCCTTCTCCATACGTTGATCTTCCACTAACCTTTCTCCATTCTTTCAGCAAAGTCCGACGCCTCCACCTCTTCAAGCCGAAGGCAACCCTTTCGATCCCTTCAGCACAGAGAGAGAGAGAGAGAGAGAGAGAGAAAGAGAGAGAGAGAGAGAGCTTCTTCCCCATACTCTCCGACGTCATTCCCTTCTTCAGGATGGAAAGTTACTCCATTTTGATCGCAAGCAAAAACGGGAGCTCGCTGTATCTCTCTTATACGCAGTTCTTCGGCCAAATCCTTTGGGAGAGAGAGTTAAAAAAACGCATGTGCGTGAACCCAAAAAATAGCGGGTCGGGTCGGCGTCTTTTCTTCCTGCTACGTGGCGCTAATACATTGGTGGCCGAACGTAGAGGAACGTACGTTCACCGGACCAAATAAAAGTTCCGGAGAGAAATGAAGAGAGACAAACTTTTAAATTTTTAATATTTAATTTTCAAAAATATTTCAATTTTAATATTATATAGAATTACTTAATTAATTTTAAATTATTTTTATATTAAAATAATATTAAAATTTATTTATGATATTTAAAATTAAAATTAATTAATTATGCAAAAGATATCCTTGGAGTATCAAAGGGAAAAGCTCCTAATAGTAAAAGTAGTTGGTGGTGGAATCCAAATGTGCAAGAAAAGATTAAAAATAAGAAGCTTTGTTATAAAATTGATTTAATTTTAAAAATTCTGATAATTGGGAAATATATAAAGTTGCTCGTAAGGATGCTAAGAAAGCAATATGCGATGCAAAGACATTAGCTTTTAGTGATTTATATAATAGATTAGATACTAAAGATGGAGAAAGTTATATGTATAAGTTAGCCAAACAAAGAGATAGGAGTAGTAAGGATTTAGTTCAAGTGAAGTGTATTAAAGATGAAGATCAAAAAATACTTTTCTTATAAGATGATATTCAACAAAGATGGATGAGATATTTTGCTAAACTTTTTAATGAAGATTGTGAAAATAAAATTGACTATAATGACCTTAGCACCCTAAATGAAAATAAAGATTTATGTTTTCATCGGCGTATTAGTAAAACTGAAGTTAGAGAGGCTTTAAAGAAAATGAAGGGTGGAAAAACTGTTGGACCTGATGATATTCCAATAGAGGTGTGGAAATGCTTAGGAGATGAAGGAATTTCATGGCTTACTAAACTTTTTAATACTATTTTGAAGACTAAAAAGATGCCAGATGAGTGGAGAATGAGCATGTTAATTCCTATTTTTAAGAATAAAGGTGATGCACAAGATTGTGTGAATTATAGAGGTATTAAGTTAATGTGTCATACTTTAAAACTTTGGGAGCGAGTTATGGAGCATAGATTGCGGCGTGATACTAATGTTTCTCAAAATCAATTTGGATTCATGCCGGGTAGGTCGACTATGGAAGCCATACATTTATTAAGAGGTTTGATGGAGAAATATAGAGAAAATAAGGAGGATCTACATATGATATTTATTGATTTAGAAAAAGCACATGATAAAGTTCCAAGAGAAGTGCTATGGAGAGTTCTTGAAAATAAAGAAGTCAATAATGCTTATATTCAAATCATTAAAGATATGTATGCAGGAGCTATTACTTGTGTTCAAACACAAGGTGGATTGACCAAGTATTTCCCTATTTCGGTGGGTTACATCAAGGATCAGCCTTAAACCCATATCTTTTTGCTTTAGTCATGGATGTTCTCACTAGACATTTGCAAGAGGATGTACCTTGGTGTATGCTTTTTGCTGATGATATTCTTCTTGTTGATAAGACTAGAGAGGGAGTTGAAAGTAACTTGAATTATGGAGGTCAACCTTAGAGTCTAAAGGTTTTCGCTTGAGTAGATCTAAAACGGAATATATGGATTGTAATTTTAGTAGTAATAGACCTAATGAGGGGATTGTGACTTTGGACGATCAAGTCATTAATAAGAGTACACGTTTTAGATATCTTGGATCTATTGTTCAGAGTGATGGTGAAATAGATGGGGATATTATCAGCAGAATTCAAGTTGGATGGTTGAAGTGGAGGAATGCATCGGGCTTGTTATGTGATAGAAATGTACCCCTCAAACTTAAGGGAAAATTCTATAAGATGGTAGTGAGGCCTGCAATGCTTTATGGTGCCAAATGTTGGCCATTAAAAGAGAAGCATAATACTAAGTTAAGTGTGGCAGAGATGAGGATGCTCAGGTGGATGAGTAGCTTTACCCTTAGAGATAGGATACGAAATGAGCATATACGTGAAAAGGTTGGAGTAGCTCCAGTAGAAGATAAGATTAGAGAGAGTCGCCTTAGATGGTTTGGTCAAATAAAACGGCGGCCTTCCGATGACCCGGTTAGGAGAGTAGAGGTATTAGATTTGACTTATATTAAAAAAGGTAGGGGTAGACCTAAAAAGACTTGGTTAGAAAATATTATGAATGACCTTTCTTTATTAGATTTAAACGAGAATTTGACTTTTAATAAGACACAATAGAGAAAAATGATTCATGTAGCCGACCCCACGTAGTGGGATAAAGGCTTGATGTTGTTGTTGTTGTTGTTGTTGTATGCAAATTTAAATTTTTTATTTTTTATTTTATTATTTTATTTGCTAAGATTATATTTGTTGAATTTTAATTTACTTTTCTTTTTGACATTTGTTTTTTTCAACATTTATTCATTGAATTTTATCATTTATCTTATTTGAATTTTATCATTTTATCCTTAATAATTATCAAAATGATTGTTACTTTCAAAAATCAGGATCATTAATAGTTATAAATATGTTCATTAAATCAGATAAATAATAATATTCAATAAATAAATATTGAAAAAATCAAATTAAAAAAAAAGTAAATTAAAATTTAACAAATATAAGCTTAGCAAAAAATTATAAAAAAAAAATTAATTTTAATTTTAAATATAATATATATATTTTTAATATTATTTTAATATAAATATACTTTAAAATTAATTAATTAATCATGCATAATATTAAAAATGAAATAATTATAAAAATTAAATATTAAAATTATCTCTCTCCATTTCTCTATCTCTCCGTATATAACCTCTGAAATCTATATGTACAAGAGGACTATATCTTATAAATTGTAACTAGCATAGTAACAACAATAACTTCAATGAACAAATTCAATGATTGATAATACTCCTCCTAACTGCCAAACACTATTTTCTTAGCCTTTTGACATGTATCTCATGCTTTTCGGGATGAAACTGTTTAAGTTAAACATTGCTTCATATCTTTCAATTATCTCTCTGGGTTTTATATCCATCTACTTTCTTATGGTAAGGATAATGAAAAGCTAATGAAATGTTAGTTACATTGCCTATGATCGGCTTGTAGAATTGAATTTCAGTATGTATATTGCCCTTTCATGGTAGATTTTTTTCTAGACACCACCCAATCGCTTGCTTAGGGTAGCATGTAAACGCCAATGACACCTAGCAGTCGAATTATCATACTATATACACGCAATTGTGAATTTCTATTTGATTGAAGCAACCACCACAAGCTAAACATTATTTCTAATGGATCACCCTTGTAAGGAAAATTATAGTTATGATATACGTCGAAAGCGCATATGTTCTACCTATTCATTAAGAATTAGAAAATCCTCATTTGTTAGGCTAATTAGAGTGGCAATGTCAGATGCAAACTCTGTATTCCACTGACGGGTACTCCTGGGAATCTCAATATATTCATTATTTGCTATTATGTCTTCCTCCATATTACTAGTCCTTACACAATAATCATAAATAATCTCGTTGATATTCTCCTTATCATCATTATTACTAACATTCAAATTATTAACAAAATCATCAAATTCTTAATTCCCATCATCATTTGAATCATTGATCATTGTCTTGTACCCTTCATCGATTGCAGAAGCAGATGATCTAATATCATTGACTTCCAAAATAGAAATAGGTTGGGAATGCATTGAAGGACCAGGAAAATATGTTTTATATGAGTTTCGTGTGTATCTACATCAAACTTACATATTATTAGTTAAAGAGCAATAAGAAAGTAGTATGACTAATCATAATAACACTTTGGCATTGGCAAGTGCCTTTCGAAAGCGTCTTGCACCTCATCTCTATACTCCAATACGACTAAATAGCAAATTTTGAGTGAAAATATTTTCGTCATAATTACTATCTATTGGAATTTGCTCAACCTTGACATGCAAAATCAGAACTTTAGCAGCAGCCAATGATAATGCAAATTTACATGCTTCATCATCCTCAACTTGTGAAGCGATGAATTTATTCCCCACTGGAAAACGACCCACAATGTTTAATGTGAACTTAGAAGGATTGTACTTGAGTGCTCTAAGAATGGAGATTTATCTTTTGTAAATTTAACTTAATTGAAACTTACAAGGGCCGATAATTAACGCTGCTATATGTAGGCAAAATTTTTGCATCTAAAGATAAATCTCCATTCTATAAGAATACAAAAGATGATGGCCGCACACTCATTCTAATAACCTACATTTATAAAATATTGAAAAAATTCTTATTCACAAACTATAAAATCTAAATCAAACAAATTTGAATACCAATATATCCATCCTTAACTAAAAATGGTCTAACTTGCAATCTTTATAATTTAATTTAAATCTAAAACTAACGAAATCAATAATTTAACATACCAAGTCAAACTAATATTATATCTTCCAATTACAAATTTCTTAAACACAAATAAAAATATAGAAATTAGTATAAATTAAACAGGTCATACAAAAAATTATAAACATATTATAAATTAAGAACTCCAAAACTTCCTTTTTTCTTCAACTATAAATGGTTAAAATGTTGAGGTTTTAAACCTAAGGCAATGTTATAGATAATATTGACACCTAACATCACTCCGTATTCCACTCACGGCTGAAGTCGGGGAAATAGGGTTCTCAATCTGCTTTTTTTTGTCTTTTTTCTTTTTTTTTTCTTTTTTTTTTTTTAATGTTGTAATAGGGTAAGTCGCCTATTCAATGTATCTTCTTTAGGAATTTTTATTACGTCCGGTATCCTGACGTAGCTCTACGTACATTCGGGCGTCAATAACATCTTGCCACGTGCTCCTACTCTTTACCGCGCGACCCGACAACCTGATGTGGACCGGAACCCGGTATTGCTATGTTCGTGTATTGCTAGGTATTGTTCGGTATTGCTAGGTGTTTTTTGACAATAACGAGAAATACCGCTCTATCAAGACCAATACCTAGCAATTTCGAGCAATACCTAGCAAAATCGGGGTATTGCTCGGTATTCCTAGCTATTGGTATTGATATAATGGTATTTCTTATTGTCGAGCAATACCAAGCAATACCTAGCAATATCCCGGTCTGCACAAATCAGCCAATACATAGCAATATCGGGTCCGTGTCCGGGTCGGGTCATCGGGCCGCGCGGTAAAGAATAGGAGCACGTGGCACCATTTTCCTGGCATCCGAATGTAGAGCTACGTCAGGACACCGAATGTAATAAAAATTCCTTTTTTAGCTTATTTTGTTATAATTTTATAATAAAATTCAGGCTATAATGTTATATTTATAATAAAATTTTGAGCTTTTCTTCTAAATTTGTTTTATTACACATGCATTTAATGCTTGTGAATAATATTTAAAAATAAAATTCATATCATGAATTTTTTAATTATATTATTATTTGTAAAAGAAAAAATTTATAATTATAATTTGATTAATTAGTAAAATTATATTTTACTATGAAAGGGGCTTTATATTTTACTATGAAAGGGGCTTTGATTTAAAAAAGACTTTTGTCTAATTGCATAAATAAAATTTAAGGAAAAAATAAAGTAAAAAATAACGAAAAGAAAAAACAAATTAGAAATTAACTTTCCAAAATTTTCCTTACAATAAGAAAACAAATATCATACTTATTTTTTCTCATTACTATTGATCTCATTTTCAAAATATGTGGGACTTAAAATCTTCATACCACCGTAAGCTGAATATGTGATATTTAGATGAAGCTTCAAAACATTCAAAAAAGATTTGTTCAACATTATTTGAAGCATAATACCGTTAACTGCTTTTTTTTTTTTTTTTTTTTTTTTTTTTTTTTTGGGACATTTAGGCCATTTAAGGCAAACTCACACACACAACGCATACACATGGACTCGAACCTTGGACATCTTAGTTGGAAGCCTAAGCTCTCAACCAATAGGCCAAGGGGAGTTGTGTTTAACTGCTTTTATACATCACAAAAAACTAAACAGTCATAGATAGAAATTCGATTATTACTATTTGAGTAATAGTAATGAGATTAATAGTGAATTAACAATAGAAAAGATACTAATCAATACAATTTTTCAATAAAAATCAGTCTTCGAATATAACAAAATATAAGCGAGTATAAATTATGCATAGCAAGAAATTTTTTAATACATATTGTCATTAGGGGTGTCAAAACCAACTTTCAGGTCGGGTTCGGGTTGAACTCGGAACTGACCCGGGTTCAAATGGGTCAACTCTAACCCGACCCGGATATGTAAACGGGTTGGAAACTCAACCCGGACCCGACCCGACACGATTTGACATAACACAGGCTGTACAAAAAGGGCGGGGGCCTGCGGGACAGCAGGCGTTTGGCGCGAGGGACGGTCGGCGGGCCGTGAGTCACCGAGCGGACACGGGCGCGATTCAGGAGAACGAGTGCGAGGGAGCAGCAGCAGGGTGCGAGTTGGCAGCAACAGAGGCAGCCGAGCGGGTGGGGGCAGCTCGAGCAGCAATGGGTAGCTCAATTTAAGCGGGTTTTCGGGTTGACCTGGCAACCCGTCGGGTCAACCCGAACCCGACCCATTTTTTAAACGGGTCGAATACGGGAACCTGAACCCGACCCGTCTTGAAATCGAGTCGGGTACAACCCAAATTTTTCGAGTAGGATTCGAGTCGGGTTCGTGTCGTGTCAAATATTGACACCCCTACATATCATCAATTTTCAGCTTTTGATAAATAACTATTATTACACTAAGCAAAATTTTATGAGTCAAATCTTTCATAAACGAATCTAATCACATTAGACAATCAAAATAAAAGTTTTATTATTGATATGGGATCAATTGAAGCACTTAGGAATTTACAAGAATTGATTATGGACATTATGAAGAATAATGTTTATCCTTTGATATTTCTACTTTTAAAGCTTCCTATAATATTGGTAATTACTATATCAACAATCGAACAAGTATTCTCTACAATAAACATTATAAAGCCTCATTTACATAGTCCTATAGGACACTCCTGAATAAATAATTGTATTCGTAATATCTAAGAAGAATATTAAAATTTAACATTCTCAATTGTAATTTTTTTCTTTCATCATATATCCGTTCCAATCTCTTCACTATCTTCTCTAGACTCTAATAGCAAGAAAAGAACCCACCTAGGAGATGATGAGCACCACGAACAAAAGGAGTTAAATCAACCTGCTTAATGAAGTTCAATGAAATAAGAGAGAGAAGAGGTCGCAAGGGCCTACGAGACCAACAAACTTTGGATTTGAATGATGGTCGGGACAACGAGAAAGAAAACAAAGAATATTTTTTTAGCCACTTTTAAGCCTCTTATTCACGAACTTTTATTTGTTCAAGTGGCCTGACGTAGCTCTACGTTCGGACGTCAGTAAAATAGTGCCACGTGTTCTTATTTTTTACCGCGCGGCCTGACAACCCAACCCGGAACGGCCCCAGGATTGTTATGTTCGCGTATTGCTAGGTATTGCTCGGTATTGCCAGGTATTGGTCGATTTTGCTCGGCAATAAAAAGAAATATCATTCTGTGAAGACCAATACCGAACAATACCGAACAATACCGAGCAATACTAAAAACTCGGTATTACTCGATATTGCTAGGTATTGGTTGATTTTGCTCGGCAATAACGAGAAATACCATTATGTGAAGATAAATACCGAGTAATACTGAGTTTTTAGCAAAACTCGGTATTGCTCGGTATTGATCTTGACAGAGCGGTATTTCTCGTTATTGTCAAGCAATACCTAGCAATATTGAGCAATAACTAGCAATACCGAGCAATAACGAGCAATACGCGAACATAGCAATCCTGGGTTCCGGTCCGGGTCGGGTCATCGGGCCGCGCGATAAAGAATGAGAACATGTGGCGACATATTATTGGCGTCCGAACGTAGAGCTACGTCAGGTCACATGACCTAATAATTGTTCCTTATTCAGGCAATGCATGAAAAAATAGGAAGAGATGGAAACTAGATTAGAGGTGTCAATATTTGACATGACACGAAAACCCAACATGGAAAATCCGGGTTGGACCCAACCTGTTTGAAAAACGGGTCAAATTCGGGTTCACAGATTCAACCCGTTCGAAAAAACGGGTCGGGTTCGGGTTGACCCGACGGGTTGTCGGGTCAACCCAAAAACCCATTTATTTTAAAAAAATTTGAATTTCCCGCTGCCCCCGCCTGCACTACCCACTGCCCCATGCGCCCCGCGCTGCCCGCTGCCCCGCACAGCTGCCCTGCGCCAGCTGCCGCACCCGCACCATCACCAGATGCCGAACCCGCGCTGCCGCCGTGCTGCGCTCGTGCCTTACGCCGTCGCCCGCTGCCGCGCTCGCGTTCGTGAAACCCGAGCTCCTCTGCCGCGCGGGTCGGGTCCGAGTTCGAATTTCTGACCCATTTACTTACTCGGGTCGGGTCCATGTTCAAATTTCTGACCCGTTTGAAACCGGGTCAATTTCGGGTTCGACCCGAACCCGACCAGTGATCCGAAATTGACACCCCTGAACTAGATGGAGAAATTATTGCAGCCAACTAGATGGCGATAGAGACGAATGTGAGGCTTCCACTTTAGTGCTACGTGAATTTAAAAATTATTTTAATTTATACAGTCATTTTCATATTAATAAAATATTTAATGTAATGGTTGGAATTAAAGGCTAAAATTTTATTTGAAATATTTTGAAATGTTAGATTTGGAAGGAAGTATAAATTTCGGATAAACTATTAAGATGGCCTGGCAAATCTATCATTAATAATAAACCTCACCATCATGCATTGGGTTATGCCATGTGGAGAGTTTCTGATTTTTAGTAGTTTCAAATAAGCATTGGTGCAATACAACTATGATAAGCATAGGTGGTGAACAATGGTTTTTTATTTATGTATTATATTCATGTCAATATAAATTTCCCACCATAACTAAAGCTTACTAAGCTCTAAATTAAGAACATCACTGCCATGGCCAAGAGTTGTTGCCTTGTGCAACCTTTTTCTTCCCCTTCTCCTTGCCGGCTCTTCTCTTCTGGTTCAACAATTGGAGGTACCATTTTTATAAAAGTGTTTTTTTTTTTTTTTAATTTACCACTTTCATTCCAATATGCACAATTAATTAATAAATTTTTGGAGCCATTTAAGCACTTTAATTAATAGCTAGCAAGCTTGCTCATATATATAAATTTTGAAAATTTTGTCGAGATATTCATTTATGATATATGTTGGTTCGTTAGTATTGATTTCAAAATTTTGAATTATCTATGACGTACATTAGTGTTGTATATGATATTTTGAATTGTCCTAACTCAACATAAATCTAAGGATTTACCAAAAAAAAAAGTATTCTTTTTGAAGATTTAAGAAATTAAAGGTCATAGTGCATAGAGGCTTAGTGGAACCCTAATCTTAAATTTGACTTTTGATAATTTCTTAAAATTTAGAACTTTTGCTTATGATTTCTGGCACTTAACTAAAAACGAAGTCTTAGACTTCGTTTGAGACAATTTTTTTACTGCTTTCTATAATATGTTTTAGCATTTTTTTTGTTAAAGCAGCAAAAAAATAATGATAAAAAATGAGCCCAACTAAGCCTTAATTTTTAATTTATTTTCTTAATTATACATTAATTCTCTATTGAAAAGTGCCAATAAGTTTCTTAGAAGTTGAAACTCTAATTAAGACTTTTAAAGTCTGCAAATCCTTTTATTAGGTTATTGTAATGTTAACCTTTTTTATTTTAAAAATGTTTGCATAAGCGACTAAATTAATAAGCTCAAAAAATAGAGAGATTATTACGTGCGGAGATCGAATCCAAAGAACCGTTTGGTTTTGTGAGTTTGAACAGTAAAAGCTAAGTTATTGTTCACCACTGCATTTTTACTGTGACCGCTTGGCAGGCTGTAGGGTGTAACACACTTGCAACGCACTCGAACCCACTTGTCATTGTGCTCGCACCACCCTCTTCGCGCTCGCATCCCCTTCGCGCTCGTGTCCATGCCTTTCCATCGAGCCCACACCAGTTTGCACTTGCGGTTCCACAGTATTCCAGGTTTATGGGTCGTGTCGAGTTGACCCTAAATCAAATTGGGCCAAGTTTGGGTAAAGGATGTTGACCGAAACTATAACTAGGTCGTGTTCATGTCTGTTCAAATAGTGACTGGACAATTTCGGATTGAACCCAAACCTGACCAAAAAACATGTTTTGACAGCCCTATTTGTGATTATTTTATATTCAATGTGATTGACATATTTGATTAGTTCTAAAAAGACTAAAAGAGTTTAACAATCCTTCTAATTTATATAATATAATTAGTGCAATCACATGCTTTTAATTAATGAAATTTACAGGCGGTTGTCATTCAAAGAAGAAACAACTCATCGCTGCTGCTAAAGTCTCCAACGAAAGAAATATGGGTTGTCACTTGTATTACCATTATGCGGGCAAAATTGGTGGCCGTTTTGATAAATTAAAATCTCATAAATGTTGTTATGCAAATTCTGAATCGTCTGAAGCTGAAGATAACGGTTTAATGAATGTATGGAAGGCACTAATTTGTTGGTTAAAGATTTTCTATGAGTTTACACGTCCCTATGCATGTATCGGCGCAGTTAAGTTCTTTAACTTAAAGATTTCCTTTTTTTTTTCGTTCATATATTCCATAGAATTCATTTTTATTTTATTTGATACTTTTATTCACCCCCCATACGATAAAGGCTTGATGTTGTTATTGTTTTTGGTACTTTTATTCAGATTATGGGAGTTATCTCGAGTTCTTTAATGGCTATTGAAAGCTTCTCAGATATTTCTCTACCCTTTTTCATTGCATTATTAAAGGTAAATTTTTTTGAATTAAGTTTATGATCATATAAATTTTGATTTCAATAAATTTATAGTTGAATTGAATATCTCAGCGAGGCAAACCTATCGACATCATTAATGATTTGATTTAAATCCAAATGAACCCAAATCAAACACTTAAAGCATCATTAAAGCACTCAAGTACTAGATAAATGATCTATGATTAGTGGGATCAATGTGAAAAATTCAATAAATTGTTAGGATTATTGTCAAATTTACCAAAATGTCTCTCAAAAAGCTATAAATAAGACATCATTGTTTACATGAATGCTTTAAAGTTCATACAAATAATTCACTATTTTATTTTCTAGAGATCACTACCAAAGATCACCATAAGCAATCACAGCCACCACTGCCTAACTTCCATCATCCATCTATTTTTGTCCAATTACTATTATCTAAAACTATTATTAGACTTCAACTATCAGCTTGTGAAGACCTAACTTCTAATATCCCTATAATGAGAATCAGACAATTATTTTTAATTATGTAATCCACTCTTCAATTCTTGAGGAGCGTGATTTCTTGTATCTCCAATTATATAATTGATATGTCCCCATAAAATTAATGTGATTAGCATGCATCTTGAGATAATATTTAAATTAAAAACTTCTAGAAGTAATCTTAGGATAATTTAAACTCTAATTTCAACAAACTTATAGTTGAACTAAACATATCAACGAAACAAACCCCGACAACACTACAAGTGATCCAACCGGATTTCAAATGAGCTAAAATCAAACACTTGATACATGCTTGAAAGATTTTGAACATTAATTGAATGACTAAATGGTCTACAAATTAATATTGCCTATAATCAAATCAAGCATCTTCACGAGAAAAAATCTAACAAGCCTAAGATCATTTGACTCAAACATCAATAAGTCCCTCAAATATTTGATAAACAATCTACAATCAGGAGATTAGTATAGATCGCGCAAGGAATTATTTTGGGTTATGACAAAATTTACCAAAATACTCCTCTAAAAAAAGGTTATAAACATTTGCTCATTCTCTACAAGAAAGACGTTTAGAGATATAAAAGAGCTGAAAAACTCAATAACATTTTCTAGTGATCACCATCAATGAACAACATCAACAATCATTGTCATCATCATCATACTTCTGTCATCCAACTATTATTGCTTAACTTTTAACATGTAAAAATGTTATAAGGTCTTAATGGTATAATTTTGGTCACCTAATTTCTGTAATACCTACAATGAGAATCATATAATTAGTTTCAACTATAAATAATTTCGTCTTCTTATATTATAAGAAGGTAGAATTCTTAAATCTCATATCATATTTTATATTATTGCAACTGGGCCAACTCCCATGAGGTTTTTCCATTCTTGGGTTTTTCATGCAAAAATTTTTAGTATCTTACACCTTGTTTTTCTGTGTATGATATATTTTTGTCCAAAGTTACGATATTTAACACATTCCATCACTATAAATATTTAACCATGTAATAATAATAGATAATTATAATTAGGTCAGGCATGATGATTTCTCCCCTTTTTTGTTTTTTCGTGTAAAAAAAAACTTTTGCCTCGTAGAACTTCTATCTTTGTATATTGAATTTTTTGCATAAAGCTATTATATATTAAACACATACTTTACCACCATAAATTTTCTAACACGTAATAGTTTTTAGTGCTGTATGTGATAACTCATTCTCAACATACTATAAATGTGTTTAATGGCTTGCAATAACAAGTGGTTATCTTGTCAGAGTTGTCACTCCTTCCGCAGGCATATCTTGTCCCCTTATGACTTTTTATCTTGTATTTTATATCATGTATCAAGATTACACCACAAAACATAATTTAAAAAACAGCCCATCAGCTCATCCTCTTTTTAGGGTATCTTGCAAGAGTTGCCACTCCTTCTGCATGCTTATCTTATCCGACCATAATCATTTTTCAACTTGCCAACCTTTCTAGCAATGCCACGCTTATCTTACATTAATCATTTTATTTTCTATGCAATTTCAATAGCATGTTTGAAGTGCAATCCATGAAATGATATAAATGCCTATTAGTTAATATATTATTCATCGGCTTAATAAAATTCCAATTGCCAATTTACTAGCCGAAATTCAGCAATATTACAATCAAAATATTCATAAGAACCATATCTACAATTTATCAAAAGTTAAACAACAAAAGTTCAGTAAATTAGGAAAAAATGTATTTTAACCACTTTTATGAAAGATAAAATTTGAGAAATCAAAATTATTAAAAATAGAACTAAGATTCTAGTTAGCTTCCAAGATCATAATACTTTTCATAACTAAAGCAATGGAAAAAATGACCCAAAGCAGCTTTCTCTCCTTCCTCTCTCCTCTCCCTCTCCTTTCTTCCTCCCCTCTTCCTTACTCGGCCAAAAAAGAGGGAGGAGAAACGGCTTAGTCATAGGGAATATGAAATAAAAAATGTTGTAAAGGGCCTAGCGTCGTAGTGCTCCAAACTGACACCGTAGTGTTCCATGACTATTCTAGACTTACTGTAGAACATAGAGCATAGTCCAGCGCCGTAATGCTCCAATAAAAAATTTAGATTTCTCAAATAAATCCAGTTTAAAAAGTTTGGGTTATTATATTTGACCCTTATGAGCACATTAAATATTATAAGACAATCATGCACATTAAGTATGCTTATGATGCAGTCCTCTGCTAGATCTTCTTAACAACTCTTAAGGAGCATACTTACACATAATTATTCTACTTTTTTTCAAGTAGAATTATTTGTACTTTAATAGATCTAGCTAGGCTTCTTATTGAATAATTTATTTCCCATTAAAAGATTATCAAAGACTCCTCTGATACTCCTCCCATCTTTATGGGATTTTCCAAAGTGAGGGAGCTACTCTAAAATAATATTTTCAAATATTCTCTTCTAAAGCATGTCAAATATTGGGAGTAGATATGAAGTTGCTATAATATATTTTTCTTGGAGGTCTTCACTTTGGATTATTCTACTTGTCAATAATGCGAGAGATAGCCCACTCTTATGTTGATCTTATTTATTGAGTAAAAGTACAAATAATTACATGTGAAGTGATCATCATTGCTCATCAAAAGCAATGCATATATTCCTTAAACAAACATAAGAATTCATAATACTAAAAATTATATGGACTCCTCAACCAAAAAAGTAGAAGCAAACAAGAGATCATGGATATCAACCTCACCAAATTCAGTGTAAACCCAATTACAACCTCTTAAATACATCCATAGATAACATCCAGATGAAAATCTAAAATTTTGAATTCTTTAAATTGGGTAAATGTTCCAAAGAATTCAAATGGTAGATATCAAACTCAATTTTATCATTTTCATCATTTAAGAGGTATTCAAAAAAAAAATGTCCAATTGAATGAAGAAAGTAAACATCTCACTCAATAAGATCATTTAGATGATTATTTATAAAAATAACATACTAGTAGATCATTAATCACAAAATAGAAGAGTTATGTTGAAAAAATTATTAGAATTATTGATATGGATGCCATCCGTATACACTAAAATATTATATCATTGAAGCAACACAAAAAAGTTGAACAACTCATCTTATTAGAATAAATATGTATCTTTCAAGTAAGTTTTTATTTAAATTAAAAAATAATAATTTAAAAAAAAATAAAAAAAAAGTTTTTATTTAAATTATCAATTAAACTTTCCTTTTATAAATAAATTTACATAACAAAAATCCTTATAAGGTACAAGCCTTATAATGAATGTGATGCACATGTTTCTCTAGTTCTTAAATAACCCTCATAAGTACAAGCCTTATAATGTACTATTTATTTTAAAAAAAATCATAACGTTAAAGCCTCATAAGCTTGTGGGGCAATATCTTCTTAGGAAAACTTGAAGATTTAAAGTAATAACTAAAAAATATACAAAGGACTTAATTTTAATCTAGGGGTAAGCTCTCATAAATTTGAATTCCTATTACAAGAAAATAAAGTTCATCACTTCAAATAAATGGGTTGCAAAAATAAGTTAAAATTATACATGAAGAAATATATATTTAAGTCGCATATAGAGCTATTGGATTCACATGATATCAATAAATGGTGAATCTCTAAACTTCTATCCAACTTTCAATGAGCGCTTTTCCATCTAAATTTTTTGTGCAATGACGCAAATTTAATTTCACCAATAGCAACATCAAATTAACATCAATATCAAATTTTGATAAACTCAACGAATTAGATTATTTTCTTTGCATTCATCTCCTATGTTAGTTGTATCAAATTTTTAAAATATTAGAAAATTGGAACTATGAAATGAGGTGCAAAACTCTTTTTAGATCTCAATCCCTCTAAATAGAGGAAACCAAATCCCCCCCCCCCCCCCCCCCCCCCATGTCATGCCTCTTTTAAGAGGTGGAATAAAAACCTACAAAGTAATAATTGAGAGACTTAAAATTTACTTGTAACTTAGAAAGATAATTCATTACTCTTTGAGGATGAGCTAGAGCATATAGAAGAGATACACATTGCCTATTCAAGATAATATTTTATTGGAGTCTACTAAGGGGGACTTATGAAGCGCCTATAAAAGTTTATGAAATGTCTCTTTTAAAAGAAAGAATTGGAGAGTGAATTTCCTTTCCCTAAGTGTAAATTTGAGTTGGTTGGTAGAGTTCAAATCTAATCCAAAATTATCTTGACCCGAATATGCAAACCCGAACCCTAACCATTTATCATTAGGGTCAAAATATTTGACCTGATCTTGACTTAACCCAAACCTAACTAACTCAAACTCGACAATTAACCTCATTTAACACATAGATGTTATCATTTTTTATATCATCAATAATTATTTAACCGAAATATAAGTCATTTATCCTGAAAATGACCCATGCAACCCAAAATCAATTTGTTTATCTTGAACATGAATGAAAATAAGGTAAATTTTGAGCCAATTTTAAGGTTAACCTAATTTTTGTCACTTGTGTTTATTACGGATTAGTTATTTATACTTCTGAATATGAGAGGGTATTTATACTTGAGAAGGATGGGGGGGGTGCATGCGAAAAGGAAATGTTAAGAAATTGAACAATTTAATATATATACATAAAGAAATTTAAAAAAAAAACATAAGAAAAAAAGAAAAAAAAAATCTCTTCTATTTGAGGTGCTATAGGTGCCTCAGCTAAGAAGGAAACACAAGTTGGCCAGTTAGTCAGCCCATATAGCAAGGTTCAAATAATGACTCAATTCTAGGGTCATCTAGCATTTTTTAAGTCCTTGAATTTTTTTTTTTTTTAGTCCTGAATTTAATATTGAAATTTTTGGAGCCCAATGAAATCTCTATGATCAAGTTTAAGAATATTTGCATACCTTAGGGCAAAATTTTAAATAAATTTTACTCCAATCAATGCTTATGAAAAACTTATAATACGTGTACCAAACCTCCACACCTCATAATTTATTTAATGTTATATTTTTGTTCCACAAAATTTTTAAAGGTATAATTTATATTTTTAGATGACACAAGTTTCAACATCCACAAATAAGGAAAATGAGAATTCTCCGAAAAATTCATTTGATCAAAATGAATCTCAAGGTGATATTTGAATTTGAAATTTGTTGAGTTAAATTCATAACCAACCTCTTTGATTTAAAAAAACTTATTGTCAAATTGAACATTTATGAGACGAATCCATCTACACCACAAATATTTCAATGTGAGTCCAAATGAGCTCAAATTAAGCACTTAAGAATATCTAAGGATTTCAAACTTTAATTGAAAGACCAAATGATCTTCAAACACTAGATGTTTATAGTCAAATCGAGTTACTCAATGAGACAGATCCAATGAGACTAAGATCATTAAAATTTGGCATCACTAATGCACTCAAATACTAGATAATAATCTATGACAGTTCAATGAAGTATTTTGAATTCTTTCCAAGTTCATCAAAGTGCCCCCTCTCAAAAAGATATAAATAGGGCCTTATTTTATATATGAAAGATATTTGAGAGCCAAGAGAGCTAAAAAAATTTATTTATTTTTCGGTGATAGCATCCAATGACCACCATTAATAACACCAGCACCTGAATTCTTTCATCTGACTATTGTCACCTGACTGCTAACATCTAATGTCATTGTTAGGCTTCAATTAAACACCTATGGACACCTGAATTGTATAATCCCAGCCTATAATAAATATCAGACAATTATTTTTAATTGTGTAATTTCATCTTCCTTAACTATGCAGAAAAGTGGGTTCTTATACCATGGTTTAAAATTGCGCAATATGAGGCTCGCCTTGAGGCCCGCCTTTGCGCAATTCTAGTAAAAAACGCCTCAATGCTTACGCCTCGAGTTTTTTTTTATGAGGCTTGCGCCTCAACTTGGTTGAGGCCCGCCTTGAGGCTCGCCTTGAGGCCCGCCTCGCCTCACGCTATATATATTAAAACTTACATAAATCTTGAAGTAAATGCCCGACATTGGACTCTATAGGAGAGGAGGAAGGGGAGGGAGCAGTTCATCATAATGATGATTCAAATGAAGAACCCCTTAGTGATGACAGTGTTAATGCCTTATGAGTTCTTATGTGATATGTCATTGCTATTTGTTTTTGGAAATTTGAATTATATGTTAATGAAAAGAATACTGGGAGTTGGGAAAGATAGAATTTTGAGTTGAACTATATTTCATGTTGTCTTATTATTGGGATATTTTGATTTCAATTCATATCTTATGTTTTTTTATGTTTTATATTATTCACTCATTAGTATATAAAAAATTTATCATTTTATGATTATGCAATCTTTTGATTTTGAGGCTTACGCCTCGCCTCACGAATGAAAAACGCCTCAATACCCGAATGCGCAATTTTAAACATTGTCTTATACCTCCAAAAATATAGTGGATTATTGTAACTAGGTCAAGCTCTTTAATTTTCTCGCATTTTGGATTTTCTATGTAAAAAACTATAGTCTACTACAAATTCTATCATTATGTGGTTAATTTTTATATAAATCTAAGAATTAAACACACACTCTATTGATGTAAATTTCTAGTGTATATATATTTAATTTGCAGGTGGCATCTGTTTTTGCTTGTATGGTCATTTATGCTAACGGAATAAATCAAATATTCGATATTGAAATCGACAAGGTATTTTCGACTCACCCTCTACATTGTTATGTGCTTATCAATTAATTTTCCTTAATTGAAGTAAGATATTTAGTTCAAATTTCTTTTATTAAAAAGATGTTTTAAAAAATAGTAAGAAAGATGTCCCAAATTAAGCCTTATTTATTATTGTTGTTCCATATTGATTAATTAAACTCTTAAATTTGATACATATTTTCTTATTCATAATCCATTTTTTATGATTTATTATATTAATTAACTATAAAATTCTTATTTTGTTTTTTAGATTAACAAGCCACACCTTCCACTTGTTTCTGGGGAGATGGACATGACAACAGCTGTTGCAATTACATCGGCTTTTGCTGTTATGGTATTATTCACAATTGAAGTGTTAACAAATTTGTTCAATCAATTTTAGATATATTTTGTTGAAATTTTCAAATATAAGCATGCAATTAATCATACATTCAATATTTTTCACTCTAAATTCTCAAAAAAGTTGAGAACTATCGTTCCATGTAATTAATCACACACAAAAAAAGAATTGGTTCATTTTGACAGTGAAAATTTTAAAAAATAAGTAATTATAAAATAAAAAATAAAGTATTTTGACACAAAATTTTCATATTTATAACGCTAATGTAAATCTTTTTTGTAAATTAACAATCATATTTTAGTTATTTATTTATATGTCAGTTTTGGGTTTGGAGTCAGAGAAATATGGAGATTGAATAAAAAAATGTGACAATAGAATTGAATTTGGCATTTAAATTATCACTATTGAGTAATCTCAATCATTTAAACCACAAAAAAATCACTTATTACTGGCGGAGGAATTTTTCTCTTTTCGGGCAGATTCCGGGATTTTTCGGTGGCTTTCCAGCATAAACTTTTCCTCCTATAATAGCCGCGTTGGAAACATAATTCAACGGTAGTTTTTCCTCTAGAAATATTTTCATGCAGCTTATCGGCGGATTTGTGTCAAGGTGTGACCAGCAGGGGAAGCGACGGACGAGGACAAATCGTCGCCGGTATCCAGTGACTTTCCTATAGTGAATCGTCGATGGACAAGGGCAAATCGTCGCCGGTTCATCTACCGATTAAATTTTCTTTCTAAAGCATGGCAATGGTGCCTCGATGGTGGTCAAATGTTTATCAGGATATAGAAAGAGACGTTATATATGTAGCATATCAATAAATGTTTAAAAGCCCACAGGTCAAAACTTTCATAAAGAAGGGAAGGGATAAAAAAATTTGCTTCAATCTATTAAACAAATACTAAGGTGGATAGGTCGATCAATGGGGAAACTCTTCAAAGATTGACTATTCGCCATTTACCAAATGCATAATTTTGATAAGGTTGTGAAAAATTAAGTGTTATTTTAACTAACTTGATCAAATTTATATTCATTATTAAATATAAAACTTTTATTAAAATCATAATCACTTATGGATTCCCTCATATTGGCCCATTCCAAGCATATTGAATCTTGATTTGAAGCACTATTCGTTTCTTTTCATAGATTAAGGTACGGGTGTCAATTCGGGTCAGCGGGTCGGGTTCGGGTCGAACCCGGAGCTGACCCGGCACTATTCGGGTCAACCCGAACCCGACCCGATTCGGGTCTGGGTCAACCCGACCCGACACGAATGACCCGAAGTTGACCTAAAATTATAAATTTTTGGGTCAAAAATCTGGTCAATATTCGATTTTCGGGTCAAAATCGGGTCAATCTAGAGTATTTGTGTCAAATATGAGTTTTCGGGTCAATTTCGGGTTCCTGGGTCAATTCGAACCTGACCCGATTTTTAAAACGGGTTGATTTGTTCAACCCGAATCCAACCCGTTTCGGGTTCGGGTTGACCCGAAGCAGGATTTTTCCGGGTCAGATTCGGGTCGTGTTTCAGGTCGTGTCAAAAATTGACACCCCTAGATTAAGGACCTTTTGATTTCTCCCGACTCATATCATTCTTGAAATCAATCATTCTTTGTACTTTGAAATTTAAATCATTAACAAATTATTAATAGGTGAAAGTTTAATGTTGATTATTTATTGAATATTGCAGGGTTTTGCTATTGTGAACAATGTTGGCTCAAAGGCTTTATTTTGGGGTAGTTTTCTATTTTTTCTTAACTACACTGCATATTCAGTGAATGTAAGTACCCTTCTCTTTTAAATAATTAAACTTCACAATTATGATGTTTTAGTTTTCAATTATTATCCATACTTTATATGAGAACTTCTTTAATTTGCAGTACTTTATAAAGTAGCCAATGTGATTACATTTTGAAGATGTTAACATAAAAAAGTTTCTCATATCATAATAAACTAATATTATGTATAAGAACTAACCTATTTGATTTTGTGACTTGAGCGCTTGCTCATATCCTTTGCTCGATCAATCGATCGCACTCCCTCTTAAATTTAGACGCATGAGTCCTCTTACTCTTTGTCGATGGCCCGTTGGGCACGCTCGCCAGACCTCTCCCACCTCGTCACTCTTGTTTCTTGCTCGCTGCTTGCGTCTAGCAAACTCGCCCATGGACATGCAATACCAAACCTAACCCGTTCACCTCTTTCTTCTCTCATATCATCCCTAAGGTATGCAAACGAACTTTTCCCATCTTGTTTTCGCTTGTGAATGAATTGGTATGAATCTTTACGGGGGGGTCGCACATTATCTGTTTTAGAAAATTCCTCAACGAGAAGTTTTAGTTGTATTGTACTTTAGGACATAGGAATTTGATGGCTTTTGCTTATGAAATGCGAAGACTTTATGTTCTTGTTAGCAAATTGAGCTTTGCGCCATGAGACAAATTTAAACTTTGCTCTTGAACTTTAATTATTATTGCTTTTCTTTCGTGAAATTAGCATTCCCAGAAGTCTATACACTTGTTGAAATTGAGTTTTGAAGGGTTTCCTTTTCCTAAAATTTATTTTAGTTAGTGAAGGTTATTTTTGCGGGGCATATTTGCAGAAATTTATTTGTATTATTATGACTATGCATATACGTTCAGAAGTTGTTTTAATTTAGTCATACTTTTGCTGCAATTATTTTTATTGTGATGCCTTGGTCTAAATTGATTTTCTTTCGGCCTGATAATTTCTGAAATTAATCTAACCAAAGCTGTGCTTGCTGAAATTTACAAATTATTGGCTTTATATTTACTGAAATCAGTCTTATTTGAGATCTTTATGCATTGGAATTTAATTCCATCAAGTGTATGTTCGCTGGAATTATTTGTTTGGCTTGCTATTGGGATGGATGATGATGAAAATCGCACCATTTGATAATGATTGTGCCAAGTTGTGTTAAGTGTAGTCATTTCTCAAAGGCGTCATGAAGAATTTAGATGGTTTACATAATAGTGACAACCTCTATTTCATTAACTATATAATATGATATAAGAATAGATGATTTTGTCAATTGATGAAAGAGAATAATCCTGAGCGTCCGTCCTATAATAAGGACTCATTTAATAAACTTCCTATGCGATCACTAGGCAATCATTCTTTACCCATTTGAACCTTGTTTAGGTCATCTTAGGGTAGCACAATCAATACATCATAAAAATACTTAGATGGCACATAGGAGAGCCTAGATTAAGATGGACTTATACTTAGACCTACACTGACACCCTACTACATAAGGCTAGTGAGATTCCAGGGGAATGGTGCATGTCCATCTGATGCAGGCAAGCCGAACACTCCCAACAGCACCCCCCCCCCCCCCCCCCCCCCCCCCCCGCCCCCCTCAAGCCATGATGCTTCTGTTTTTCCCCACTTTTGGGGCTTTATTGATGCTTCGGTTGCTGTCTGATCCCCCCCCCCCCCCCCCCCCACCCCCCTTTTGCATTTATTTCCCTGTTGTGTGTTGCTTCGGTTTTCTCCTATCCTGTTGTCTATTTCCCATGGTCTGGTGGCAGTTGGTTTCCTGCTTGTTTCCTAGGCAGATTTTTTTGGCTGTTTGGTTCCCCATGTTGTCCATTCCCCTCCCTCTACTATTTTCTATGAAATGTTGGCACTTATTGGATGCTTGGGGGGCGACATATTTTTTGGGTTGTTGGACTCTTTTTTCCCCTATACATGGGGGTTGTTTGCTATAGTTTTAAGCATGAAATATGTATGTATGATTTTGGAGATCGAAACATGCGGGTTTGTAATAGCTTGCGAGCTATTGTCTTTTTCCTCCTACTTCTAATTCGTCTCGGTCTTCTAATCTCTTCTTCTCTATCCATGGTTCCCACCTCATATGTATCATTCTTCTCAAAAATATATATAAGTTTTATTGTTTATGTTTGTCATGTTTATGCTTAAGGAAGACTTCAGTTTTTGCAATACTAAAATTTGTTTGTTTTTTTTTTTCTTTTGGTTGCATTACAATCACACTTGAAATACACACATTCTAGATGGTACAAAAAGAAAGAGAAGATTACAGATGGATGTAAAATCCAATTTATACATGTTATGCTTCAGTTAATGTAGCACTTGATACACTTATTTCTTGCACACATGTTCTTCTAATGGGGCACATACACATTCATCACACTTGACATATTTGATGTATCTACACATTTTTATGGACACAATGCATCACTATGGTTTAAATTAGTGTGATGCAATGCCGCACACTTGAATCTTATTCCCATGCATGCATTATGAGCTCAGTATATTGAAATTGTATTACGTATTAACACGATTTGATATCCATGATATTGTGATTGTGAATTTATATTATTTATTACTAAGTTGATATATGATGCAATGCATAGTAGAAAATATTTTGGAAAATCAAATCTTTTACATTTGGAGTAAAATTTCAAGACCAATTTATGTCATTGCCCCCTATTGTAAAAACTTTAAATAAAACTTTCTTTCAATCACTTCCTAAAGGGATAGTTAGAGCTACTCCTTGTCATGCTATGCATACTAAATGTCTGTAAACTAGATGCAAGTTTAGCATTTGGGTCATGACAGTGTATCATAATCTTGAGTCATCATGTAAAAGCCAACATAATTTAATTTTAAAAAATATTTGATCTAACCCTGCATTCTAGCATTTGGACATTTTTTGTTTATAGGAAAAGTCAACAAGACCCATTAGGATAAGCGTCTTTTGTTATAAAGTTGTAAAACTTATAATCCTTAGACTTGTATTGTATACAGACCTACCAACATGATTTTATTGTGCATTAGATGGCTACGTTATGCTAGGTCTCGATATTGAGTTTTCCCTCTAAGTTCATGAGGTCCCCTTGTATAAGGTTATTAATGGTTGTTAGCTAAGATATTCAAGTTGAGTTTAAATCAACTAAGTGGACTTTGGTTGTAACAGCTTAGGATGATAGAACCATAGAATCTTTGTCCAATTCGTTTACTTTCTTATGAGCCTTAGTTTTGATTTTAGGCTTCTCCTTGGCCCTAGGTTAATTCTAATTTATCTTTTGGACTAGATTCCTATTTTTATCTTAGTTAGTTATCCTCGAACTTCGATCATATATGTTTTTGATCTTCACTATCATTTTTTTTTTTTTTCATTTAGGATGCTATGATCACTAAAGTTAATCATGTTCTCAGAATATTCATTGAAAAGCTTATCGAAATATTTCATTCGATCATATATAATGTTCTTACTAGATATTTGCAAGAGGATGTACCCTATTGTATGTTTTTTGTTGATAATATTCTTCTTGTTGATAAAACTAGAGAGGGTGTTGAAGAAAAAGTTGAATTATGGAGTTCAATCTTAGAGTCTAAGGCTTCGTTTGGGACATCCTTCTTATTGTTTTCTAAAATAACTTTTGAGTACAAAAAATTCTAGTTCAAAATTCTTTTGTACTAAAAACTGTATTAGAAAGTAATAAGAAAATTATCTCAAATGAAGCCTAAATGTTTTCATTTGTGTACATCTAAAATTGGTTACATAGTGTAATTTTAATAGTAATAAATATAGTGGTGGGATTGTCACATTGAATGATCAAGTCATTAAAAAGTTTACAAGTTATAAATATCTTGGATTTATTGTTCAAAATGATGATGAAATAGATGGAGATATTATTAGTACAATTAAAGTTGGATGGTTGAAGTAGAGGAATGATTTAGGCTTCTTTTGTGACAGAAAAGTATCCCTTAAACTTTAAAAAAAATTATATATGATGGTGGTGAGACCTGCAATGCTTTATGGTGAGAATGTTGGCCATTAAAAATGAAGCATAAAATTAAGTGTAGTGTTGTAGAGATAGGGATACTTAAGTGGATGAGTGAATTTACTCTTGAGACAAAATATGAAACGAGTATATATGTGAAATGGTTGGAGTAGCTCTAGCTGCAAATAAGATTAAAAGAGTTGCCTTAGATAGTTTGGTCACCTAAAACGTTAGCCATCTAATGACCTAGTTAGGAGAATAGATGTATTAGATTTAGCCTATGTTAAAAATGTAGATATAGACCTAAAAAGACATTGTTATAAAGTTTTAAAAACTACATCTTTTTTTATTACATTTATGAGTTTGAGATGTAAGCCTCGATGCATTTTTCATTGGAATTGCACTGAGGTGAGCCTCATATTGCGTAATTTTAAATAATGACCTCAGCTCGCAAAGAGAAAACGTCGTGTCGGGTATATCACTCAGATTCATCCTCAAATAGTCTCTTGCCATCAGGGACACAGCATGTGCCCTCTTATCGGGTGATTTTGCCGCAAAATGAAACCATTATATTATGATCACGGTCAAAGCATGTATGGTCCCTAATGGCGTCAAGCCCTTGAGTAATGAATCATAGGGTATATTCGATAGGCATAAAATGCTCTATCAGCTAAGGTGGATTCAGATATATCCCCTTAAACAAACATTAACTCAAGTCTACAAGATATTCTTGTACGAAGCAACCCATGACTGTCGATAAGGTTCCTTCTGTCAGGTTGGGTGTACTACCTCCTCTAACTAAGTAGATTATGGATCATGCTAGCTCGGGACGACAGAACCATGGGATCTTGATCGGGCTCGTCTTATTTTACCCCATCACCAGTTTCAAATCTATGGTGAGAAACTTTAAGTCTCAAATTACAGAATTTATATCCAAAATTCAAATCCTAAAATTATTGTTATTATATGCTGGATTTACAATTTATATGGCCTTTTTAATAACTAGCCTTAATTGAAAGTTCTCTCTTGTTATCAAGAGGGGTAATTAACGATAGGAGCTTGTGCCTATAGAAAACCAGAACTCAGATCATAAAGTTCTCACAAAATGAGGGCGAAATCTCTGGGTAGTGTCTTAACTAAAACCCAAGCTTCCTTCTGAAAATTCACCCGGAACCTAAGTTCGTTAAAACTCTCCGCTATCATACATGAAAAAGAAAAGAGACGGTGCGGAGAATCCGGGGGCGCACTTCGAATTTTTGGAGCCCACAATGAAGCTTTTTTCTAACAAATTACGATGTTATATTTTCATGCTAAATAAGAAAAACTCAAGTATTGTAATTAATATACAACTTGATACTTCTAAACATTTTAAATGTATTTACTTCTCTTTGGGTGCTTGCATTCGAGGCTTTAAAGGTGCATATTGCCTAGTGTTAAATTTCAATGGAATTTTCTCAATATTAGATGTGGAGATACTTTGCTTCTAGTTGTGACTAAGGTGCAAGTATATAGATTAATTTCATTCCAAATGCAATAGTTGATTAAGAAAATAATGACTCATTTATGTATTTTTCATAGTAAGAGTAAAAGAGTCAATAGGATTGACATAGAACCTATTATTGGTTTCAAATTGACACAATAATATTGTGAATGTCTTCTATATGGTATTTTGAGAGGCATATCATGGCATGTATGCTCATCAAATTGCAATGAATATCATGATAGAATTTAAAAATTACAGTTTTTATGAGTAATGTCACTTGGCCTCTAAGCATAGAAATGGCTTGTTAATTGATCTAATCGATTTAATTCTTGGAAAGTTTTTGGTAATTATTTGAAATAATATATAATTGTGTTATGTATATTTAGTGATACTGTATTTAAGTTGGTAATGTTGTATAACTCAATTGTGTCTATTGAATTGGTCTGCTCAATTAGTTTGTAGTATGTTAAGTTTATTAGTGATGATTATTGAGCCTTTGTAATGGTCTATTATTAATAATTGTTGAACCTATGCAGTGTTGTAATGATTTGTCATTGATGATTGTTGAGCCCATGTTATGTAATGGTTTTAAAGATATTCAAATAAAGTTTATTTTATCAAGTTTTGATCCTGATTTTAATTTTGTTTGAATAGATTCTAACCTTGTTCAAATAGGTTCGAGCTTGGTCTAACAAGTTTAAACTAATTCAAACAGGTCTAAACATGGTTAAATAGGGTTTGAGTTTAGTTCAAAATAGATTCAAGCTTCTTTGAATAAGGTTTGAACTAGATATTGCAAAATAATAACTTATATTTTAAACAACATTATAACATTTGTATCACTATATAAAACATCTACATTAGCATTAAAATTGTTATATCAATTTTCAACCAAGTTTAAGTATATTTAGCAGTTAAAATCATAAGTTCTTGTACTCCTCACTCCCTTCTTCTTTTATTTTGAGTTGTCTGTAATCCTTATTATCCAAACTCTAAAATGAGACAATTTTTCTTCATCTATTGAATAGAGGGGGTCAATGGCAGATGGATCCATTAGCTTGTTCCTTACTAGATGGATCTATGATAGCATCACTTAAAATTTTTCTTATTCTTCTTTGTCATATTATATGCTACTCATTCTATATTCTCTTTATTTAGAACTTCAATTCCTTATGTGTCTATTTACAAGCTTATCTCTTGTATTTTCTTTATATTTTCACTCTTAACTTCTTATGCATCCTCTTTTTTTATAATCTCAATAGATGGGGAAATTCGTTGGGTCTCCATGACGACATACTCATCAATCATTGTATGACTACTTGATTCATTGCCCCGGCTCACTTGGATGACAAGTTTTCTGGTGTGCTTTCTATGTACAAGATTAATCAAAGCATCCAATTTTTGCTCAATTCTTAGTTGATTATCCTACAATCCTTTTATTGCAAAAAAAAAAGCTTTGTAGTTGCCTGGAGGAAATAAACTCATTATTGTTCCTTTCTCCATGCACCTCCGGCTTTACTTCCTTAGCTTGATAACCACACTTACTAGCAAAATATGAGGTGGCCTGTTTCACCTTCGTAATCCTAATTGGGAGAAGCTGACAAGGAATATGTACAATAGACTTGTCAAACTCTTCCTCATCAATTATGTGCATCATTATAGGTTTAACTTTCTCTTGGAAAGAAATAACTCATCGTAACACCCAAAGTTAGTTGTTACTATTATTTAATCTAAAGAATCATTTGAAATGTAATAATATGCATGACTTATATCTTTGCAGTCTATAAATGACAAAAAAATTCTTCCTTGTGAGCGCTTTTTTGCTCTTCCAATATTATCATGAAATTTTTTTTTTTTTTCTCCAAGGAATTCACACAACTCTTCCCTCGTTTGAAAGTGGCTTCATGACCCCAATACTATAATGAGATAGCAAATCTACTAACAATTTATTGGTTGATGGTTTTGTTTCCTATTTAATCCTCCATGTTTAGAATATTGCTCTCAATGTGGATCTTGTTCTTCTCCATCCTTTTAAGTGTCCTCTCTCATGACATCAATATTTCTCATAGGTATGCAAAAAAAGCAAAGTACTATTCCTCACATGATTGAGGAGCAGACTATCAAAAATAAAGCAGAGATCCAACATTCAGATATCTCCAATTGTACACTCCATGAAGCCCTTTTCTAAATCAATGGTCTTTAAATTCTTGATACTTCTAGGTAAATCTCAATTAGTCTTATGCTTGTGGTGATCTCCTCAAAGAGAAATTCACCAAATTCCAGCATAGTGATCCAAACAAATTTAAAAATGACAAAATTTGTGTTTTTACCTCCAATCATGAGCATAATGGAGTAACCATCATTCTTTTTATCTTTAACATTTTTTAACAAAAGTTGATGCATTAGGACCCCAAAAGCGTGCAAATATAGAATAATGAAGAACTAGTTGAATTTGCATTGTTTAGCTATCTTAAAGAGATTATTTACTTCAAATTGATTGATCACTTTCTCCGACATCTCCGGCTTGTTTGTTATTATAACAATGTAAAGTCTCTTCATAGGAATAATAAGTCCTGGTATTTGTATACATTAAAAAATAAATCAAATAAATAAATTCTATACAAGATATTGAGGAAAATTAGGTTGGAATCAAAGACTCAAACTTTATTCAAACCAATGTTTTGAAGTAATCGTTAAACACTAAGTTTTAATTGAGTTTGAATATGGGTTCAAGAAAGGTTTGGACCTAGTTCCTTTGATGGAAGCTATGGTCGAAATATCGGTTCAAATATGAAGTTGCAACATATTTGGTTCGAACGATTTTTGAACCTCATAAATCTAATGGCCAAATCCTAAGTTTAAATTCCATTGAAACCAAATGTTTAGGTTCAAAACTTATTTGAAGTAAGTTTAAGGTTCAAACGAGATTCAATTATATAATATGAGGTTTGAACTTTCCAACCATAACCTATGAGGACTACCTTTGTTGGAAGAGTCGGTAAATGCATACTAATCCGCGCACCCACCCCACGCTGCAGCGCCAGCCTCTCGCTCGCATCCGCGCACGACGCACCCGCCCCGCACTATCGCAACCCGCCCCGCGCGTCTGTTCCTGTGGCGGGTCGGGTCAACCTGGTAACCCACCAGGTTGGGTCCGGGTTCAGATTTCCGACCCGTTTACCTACCCGGGTCGGGTTAGGGTTGACCCATTTGAACCCGGGTCAGTTCCGTATTCGACCCGAACCCGACTCGTGACCCGAAATTGACATATATATATATATATATATATATATATATATATATATAAGAGATCCACAATGATAATTTTTGAAATTATTCCAAACTCTATTGAAATTAAATACTAAGAATGAGTTTATTTCTAAAATTCTTGATGAATGATATCAGCTAATGTAATTACTTTTTTCTTATAGCTGCCTTTTCTAAGATGGAAGAAACGTGAAATTACTGCAATGATGTCCATAATTGCAAATCTTGGAATTGTTCTTCAAATATCAACTTTCCTTCACACGCAGGTTTTATCTTTGTCATTGTAATCTCTAATATTATCCTATTTATTTGATATTTATTGGAAAAATATTGGGCCAGAATATTTTGATTAAAATTTTTATAAGGATGAGTTTTAAAAATTATGATTTATAAAATCCATATATTTTATATTAAACTAGTGGTAAAAAGATTAAATTATTATCCATATATTACTCTTATCTCAAAATAAATTCATTATTTTTTAGATATATTTTAACAATCAATTTTTAAATAATATATTCTGATATAAAAAATTTCATATACATTTTATTAATCATAGTTTTTTGGTATATGAGATTTTTTTTTTTTTTTTTTTTTTGCAATTCTTGTTAGATAATTTAGTCATTATTTTTTCTTTGATATTAAAATTTTCTTTCTTTTTCCTCCACTTTATTTAAATCTAATCTCATTATTGTTAAAATATTTTTAAGTTATAGTTAATGATTGTTGAAAGTGTAGCTAAATATTAACTATATCACATTTTTCCTTTAATATATTTTAAGCTCTATTTTTTAGGAAATGTGGCTAAATAAGTATTTTTTGCCATGCAATCAATTTTGATACTTTATAAAAATATGACAAAAAATAAAGTGTTTAAAATCTAAATTTTAATGAAAATTTTTTAATGAAAATTATTTAAATAATATAGTTTTAATTGCGTCAAAATAAGTATAACTGTTACTTATAACTCTATTAATCCTTAATAATTACTTATAATTTTTTTTGTTATAAACTGTATTCATATAACATAATTTGCTTTATTAAAATAGTTCAAATTTATTTTAGATCTTAACCATGCATATCCACTCTATTTCCTTATTTTACCTTTTCATCCTTACCCTCAAAATCAGAACTTATTATTTATCTATATTCAAAATATCTTTATTATACAAGAAATCTAATGTATTTAATCAATTATATGTAGGTTTTACTTAATCTTCAAGAATTTAGCCACATATTGGGAGAATAAATATTAATACTATTGAGTGATAATAACAAAAGTTTAACTAACAAGTATTTTACTCACAAGTTAAGAAATATGTAACTAATAATAGGATTTTAGTTATACTATAAAAATATAATTATAACCCAAAATTCTAATTGTATCAATTTTTATTTTGTTTTTTTATGATCGACCTTTTATAATTATATTTAGTGTTCTGACTTTTCATTGCCATAAAAATTATCTCTGCTATAATAATTGAAGCATAAAAATAATATGCATGATAGTGTTTTTTTTTTTTTAATAATAAGTGATAAATCACAAAATATGTGGCTTAAATCCATGATTTAGGAGATATGGTTTTTCACTTTCAATACCTTTTATAAGCATATTCATATCAAATAGAAGTAAATATTGGCTTATAATTTCTTGATGTGATATTTATGCTATTGAAAATTTTCAATTGACTTTCAACTATTTTTTAATAGTGATTATTATTATATGTAAATATTTTATTTTTTGCACTTGTGAGATATTTATATAATGTATTTTATGTTAATATATTGTTGAGTTCCTTTCTCTTTTTCATCAGGTTTTGATTCACCTCTTTAACGGATCAATCAATTCTAAATAATCCATTAAAAGCAATCTTTGAATCCTAATATGTTTTCTCTCTCTTTCTTTAATTTTTTTTTTTTTTTTGGGATTCAAATTTGGAGCATCTTGAAGTTATTCATTATTTTTGCGTTCTATTTTTATATAATATTTAATTTTTTATTGATTGTACAGACCTTTGTTCTTGGAAGGCAAGCCAATTTTTCAAAACCACTAATATTGGGAACCATTATAGTGAGCATATTCTCTGCTGTAATAGCATTATTCAAGGTATATATGCAAAATATTAGTTATGTGATTTAAATATGAAGCAATATTCACATTTTTCATAAAATTTGGAATTACATTATGCTTTAACTTTTAACCTTCTAAATATACTTAATAACATGATACTCTTGAAGATCTTTTGTAGATAGCATATATTTCTTTTACCAATTTATTCTCCTTTCCGCAAAAGGATGAAATTATGTATATTAAGTTGTCTTGTTAGTTTAAAAAAGAAAGTAACTCATTGTGAATGGTAAGTTATTTCAATTGAAACTCAATATTGAACCTAGGAATTTGCACATTTAGACAATTCAAAGATCCGACAGGCTCAAAATCTAAAAAAAGAAAGAAACTCGTTTCAAATTGTAAGGCATTTCAATTGAAACTCAATATTGAACTTAGGAATGTGCACATTTAGATCATTCAAAGATTCGGAATGCTCAAAATCGTTCAATTCCACAATCAATAAGGCACGAAAATTTCTAAATATATATAAAATATGATTAAAGAAGATATATTTAGACCATTTGATGAAAATAAACATAACATACTCTCCATAAATTTATAAATAGCCTTTGCTCTTACATATTGAGGATGACTCTCAGTGGAGAGCATTACTAAGTTATAATTATATTTTGACCTCCAACCATCATTTAGAACACTAAATGATTGCTTTTAGATTTGTTTGTCGAGACTTCTTATCTACCTCTGCCTTAGACTAACGATCACACAATCAAGGACATATAAGCAAGTGCTATGTTAAGACTTCCCCTTCTCTCCGTCAATCAATGATGATTACCATGATGTAACTCTACTCATCTGACCTCCCATGAATTTTACTCCCATCTCCTATTAACGACATCCCTCATGGTATTCATCATAATGAACTAAGAAGTTTGATCCAAGAGGAGCTTTCCATAGGGAACAAATTTCGACTTATCTCTCCTTAAGATTTTCGAAACTCCTGTCCACTTGTTAACACCATTCAACAATATCCCATTCTAGAAAGTTCAAGTTACTCACTATATAACCATTTAATGGCCTCTTTGGCTCTTATGAGCATATGGATAAGGCCTCTAAATCACTGCTTTGTTAGCTCTTCCCTATCACCCTGAAGGTTCAATCATGCATATAATTTTCTCTCTACCACACAAGATCATCCACACTTCAACTTAACTTTTTAGGAGATTTATTGAATTGTTTATAATGAATACTAGAGTCTTCAAAGATTCCTCCAACTCTCTTAGATTTTATGGAATGAAGGGGAATATCTTAAAAAATAGTTTTAGAGAACATGTGCTAAGTTACGCATCTTATTACGCAATTTAAAACGATAACGTCAGTCATTTACTGTTGGCTAACAACATAATTGGCCCTATACTATCTTAATTTTAAAATTATAATACCACTCTTTAATTACATAAGGGTGAATCATTGTAATTATAAATTTGTGTTAGTATAATTATTTTCTAATAGGTTATGCCATATGTTTTTCCCCTTGTTTTATTTCTATATAATAATTTTATGCTTCTTATGCACATAATTCTCTATTTTCTTGTGTGTATGTGCGGTATTCACACAAGTTAAGCTATAAACATCAATGCAAAAAAATTGAATTAAAAGCATACTAAAAACAGACATAATGAGAACAAAGGCATATAAAATATACTTAAATAATTTAATCCTATATAAAGAGAGCAACAGATTATATAAAGCATCTAGATAGAATCAATTGATAGATAAATGAAATTGACTAAATTTAACTATCATATTGTAAGCAAAAAGACTTGAGTTATTTAAGTTTGGAGTCTAATTTATTAATTATTTTAGATAAGATTTAATCTTAATTTTTTAATATTAGTGGCAAACACAGTCCTAATTGAATGCTACCAACAACAGTAGCAATAAAAATAAGCCTTTATCATACTATGTGGGGTTGCTGCATATTTTCTTTTTCTCCATTATATCTGATTAATAGACAAATTCTCATTCAAATCTACTAAAAAAGATCATTTCTAATACTTTCTAATCAAATATTTTTAGGTTTATCTCTTCCATTCTTAACATAGTTTAAATCTGATGCATTTTAATAGGAAGTAGATGCAGAAATTTAGAAAATTCTTGATTGAAATTGTATGAACTTCATTAATGTAGAGGTCAACATATAATTATTTTATAATTTATCATACTTATTCTTCGGTTTATGTACACTTTTTGTCTTTACATTGCACATTCAACTTCATAAAAATTAATATGACATATCTGATAAAATCAAGCGAAATGGTTGAAATTAATTATGGCAATGGTTTAAGATTTATCCAAATGCTAGCGAGTTTGCACCTAAAGATAAATCTAGCATTGTTTTGGAGATTAATAAAAGGAAAAAAATCTAATTTAATGCAGATAACATCATTCAGTTATGTTGATTTTGCTAGTTCTTTGCATTTGCAAGAAGCTATTCTCATGTTTTTGTTGTATTTTATTTTTTAGTCATAATTATGGTTTATCAACAGGATGTACCAGATATTGACGGAGATAAAAAATTTGGCATTCGCTCATTAGCTGCTAGTTTAGGTCCAAAAAAGGCGAGCTACTTATTAGTCAAATCATATATGACATACAGTTCTTGACTTGGATATATTATTGATTCCCTCATTTGGATTCTAACAGGTGCTTTGGATTTGCGTTTGTCTCTTAGAGATGGTTTATATTTTTGCAATTGTTTTTGGAGCCACTTCTTCTCGTCCATGGAGCAAGCTCATAAATGTATGTTCAATTAATTCACTAAAGAAAATTATATGAAAATCACTTTTCTAGTTTACAATTGTTATGTTTAAGTACAATGAAAATCTTCTTGACTTTGATGCAGATATCGAGCCATTCAGCTCTTGGCTTAATCCTTTGGAAGCAAAGCGGGTCTATCGATTTGAAGGATAAATTTTCTCTGCAATCCTTCTACATGCTTATTTGGAAGGTAACAAAATTTTTTTTGTAGAATAGATAATTGGTCATTTTTATCAGATTTGACAAATTATATATATATATATATATATATATATATATATATATATATATATATATATATATATATATATATATATATATATATATATATATATATATATATATATATATATATATATTTTAATTTTGCAGTTGTTATATGCTGAATACATGCTTCTTCCACTTGTGAGATGAAATGAAGCTTGTTGACTACTTGAGACCAATTATGGCTTCATTTGGGGCAACTTTCTAAACCAACTTTTTAATATCTCCATATTAAATATTAACTCAAGATATTGAACTTCTTGATGATGTTGGAAATCTTCATTTTCTCTACCTTCTCCAAAATTCCAACGTAAATCTTTGCTACATGATTTCAATTTTCTACCAAACCACCTACTTTTTATTCATATGCGATGTTGATCAAAGGTGAGGTTGAGATTAATATTTGACATCTCAAAGGGATTCCATGCAAATTTATTAATATTTGAGTGGTAAGGGAGTTGACATTGTAATTGCGTCTCAGGTGGAGTTGAAGTTTTCCCTAGAGAAAGAATAGGATAATTCTTTAATAATGATCTCTCCTCTTCTATAACTCCTTCGAAATGATGAATTATCTGTGGAAGACTGTTTTTCAGGATGAGCTCAATGCAAAATGAATATTACTATGTCAACAATGAGTATTTATATATCGTCAAATATGAAAATGATTAGGTTTCCTCTTTCTCGTTGTACATAAATTTGTTGTCCTAATGAACAAAATGAGGTCGGGATAGATCGTCCACTGATGCATGGAGTCGTGTGTGTTCTAGAAATCAAATCTGCAATTATTGAGTAGAAGATGTTAGCATACTTAATTGATTCAAGTTATACATAAAGAAAATTAAAATTTGCTTGAGTTATTGAATCACAATTATAATAATTACAAATCTATTAATATATCCCAGGGCCTGTCTTTGGAATGCTTCCTAGCAATGGTATTAAATTCCACCTTAAGGAATTCTATAATTAATGGTGGCTAGTTGTAAGTTAAAAATTCATCTACATTCTCAGTAACACTAAGGATTGTAGTAGGTGTCTGGAAGTTCGCATGGGAAAGAAAAGGCTTGATAGTAAGAAAATTATGAATTCCTTCACAAGATCTTCTATTGGAGTAGAAACATCTAGACTTTCAATCTCATGCCTGATATCATTTGTTGTCTTCTCACTTAGGCTTCGTTTGGGACAGCTTTTTTATTGCTTTTTAAAATAGAGTTTTAGTACAAATTTTTTTATTTTTTATATTAAAACTCTGTTTTAGAAAGCAGTAAAAAAGTCCTCCCAAACAAAGCCTTACTCTGCCACTTCCAGGCACAAATTCATCACCTTTGTTGGGTAGAGCAAGCATAAGAGTGACGTCATCTAAAGTGAATTGTATCATTTGTCCTTTGATAACAAAACACTCCTTCCGGATCTTCCACTTGGTCAGCAACATATGCACCAGGGAGTATTCTAACGGAATAGAGGCATAACTTGAAACTAATTAATGTGCAGTTACGTCAATCTATCAACAAATTATTGGTCGAATAAACAGATCAAATGATTATAAACTTCTCTAAAAGTTAAAGTTTTGCAATATAAATGAATATTTGGATATTATCACTGCAAAATTACAAACAAGAATAAGTTGACGGAGTTAGGAAAGAGTTAGGCATAGTCTGAACGGAGCAATACCGAGCAGTAGTATCGAGCGGTACAGAACAGTAGTACCAAGCTATCATGATACTAAGCATGGTTTCGAGCGATACCGAACAGTATGTAGCAGTACCGTGTTTGGATACCAACAAGTTCTAAACTTTGTAACTTAAAGGTATCGATTTATCATGGTATTGAGCATGATATCGTGCATGGTACCTAGCAGTATCGAGCAATACCAAGCAGTACTGAGTTTGGTTACTGACAAGTTCCGAACTTGGTAACCTAAAGGTACTAATCTATCATAGTATTGAGCATTGTACCGAGCGGTACCGAGTGGTACCGAGAAGAGGTACCCATGCAGTTTCGATGCCGAGAGATACCGAGCAACAGTACTGAGAGTTCATCAACATAATCATTAATTTTATATTACAAAAACCACATAGAATCCCTAATACGCATCGTTTTGAATATTTGAAGCCTCTAAATATCTGTGTACTGAGTTGCAATATACAACGGTACTGAGTATTATAATCTTATTTCCAACATACATTTTGTAATGCAATATGTGAGAAAAAGTTTTTACACCAGAAATTAAAAGTTCCAAACAAAACCCTAAACCTAAACATTTGATTTACAGAAATTTTTTATAGGAAAATATAACACGTGGTTCCAGTGGAAAAAGTACTTCTATTCTCGCAACAAAATACGGACCTTAGGGCTTCTGCAATGAAGGTGATGAGCGAACAAAGGAGCTTCGAACAAAGATGAACCGCTCCTAAGATAAGAGAAACTGAAAAGCCTTGATTTTGAATTATCGACGAATCGATAGTGGCCCACAGGTCTCTTTTCATTAAAAAGAAAATTTTCGCTTCCTATACGGGTCAAGTCGTCGGGCCACGCTGTAATTTTGAGTTTTCATCGAGTTGGGTCATCGGATTGTCGAGGTGCTACGTGGCATCGTTTAATTGGTTTCCATATGTAGAGTTGTGTCCAATGTTTGCACCGAATAAAAAAGGAGACCGAGAGGCAAAGAGGGCCATAACCTACCATTTATTACAAATGAAATGAGAAAAAATATTACAGTAGAAGACAATAAAAATATATAGATAGCAATGCAGAAATAGGAAGAGATGGATGCCAGATGGAAAAAATATTGCGTCCAGCTGGATGGCAATAAAGATGGATGTCAGGCTGCCACTTTAGTGCTATATGTAAATTTAAAAATTAATTTTAATGTCGTTTTGATATTAATAAAATATTTAATGTAACAGTTGAAATTAAATGCTAAAATTTTATTTGAAGCATGAAATGGAAGACTAAAATTGTATTTGGGTGGAAAGCTTAATATTACATAAAGTATTAGGACGATCTTGCATGCAAATCTATCATTAATAATAAACCTCACCATCATGCATTGGGTTATGCCATGTGGAGAGTTTCTGATTTTTAAAAGCTTCAAATAAGCATTGGTGCAATACAACTATGATAAGCATAGGTGCTGAACAATGGTTTTTTATTTATGTATTATATTCATGTCAATATAAATTTCCCATCAGAACTAAAGCTTACTAAGCTCTAAATTAAGAACATCACTGCCATGGCCAAGAGTTGCTGCCTTGTGCAACCTTTTTCTTCCCCTTCTCCTTGCCGGCTCTTCTCTTCTGGTTCAACAATTAAAGGTACCATTTTCATAAAAGTGTTCTTTTTATTTATTTATTTATCATTTTCATAATCCATATACACAATTAATTAGTGCAACTTCGGGTCTATTGGAAATAGATTTCTGGTTATCTTTCAATTAATTATTTTTTAAGCTACTTCAAGGCATCTTCGACCAAAAAAAATCTATTTACACTTCAAAATGCAATAGCATTCGCATCAAATAGTAATTAATCTCCAACCAAACTCTATTTCTAACACCGAAAAGAATATTATGCGTATACTTTTTCTAATCTCCAACCAAACACTGTCGTTGCCAGGTGCCAAGTTCTGGACGAGAAAAGTGGAGGGTTGTGTTAGGTAGTCAACAGTTAGCGTAAAACTTATCGAATAATCATGACATGAATACCTCACGGAATGGGACAAAGGCTTGATGTTCTTGTTGTTGTTATTTTTATATTTATTTTAAATAATCAAAATGGGCGAATATTGTTCTCAATAGTGCGATGCAAAAATGTTTTTTCATTTATCATTCGGGTGGATGCTCGTCGGAGCTGCAAACCAGAGAATAACGTTCGGTTAAATTTTTATGATGGAAAACTATCTTTTGCAACAAAATAACTAAATTATTTTTCCTTCAATAATTTCATAAGGAACTTTGCCCATCATTAGGGGTGTCAATTCGGGTCAATGGGTCGGGTTTGGGTCGAACTCAGAACTGAACCAACATTATTCGAGTCAACCCAAACCCAAACCGTTTTTAAAAACGGGTCAGCCGACACGAATGACCCGGGATTGAACCCAAATTGCTAGTTTTCGGGTCAAAAATCAGGTCAATCTTCGATTTTCGGGTCAAAACGGGTCAAATACGAGTTTTCGATTCAATTTCGGTTTGCTGGGTCAACCCGACCCGATTTTTAAAATGGGTTGATTTGTTGATCCCGAACCCGACCCGTTTCGTATCCGGGTTGATCCTAACCTGAATTTTTCAGGATCGGATTCGGGTAGTGTCAAAAATTGACACCCTTACCCATCATATATCTAACTTGAAAGCCATTAAAGTTATAGGTATCAGTACTGTAGCGCTCCGTAATTCCAAGGAGAAGGAGAAAGAACTTATTGCTGCCAGTGCTAGTAAAGTCTCCAACGGAAGAAGAAGTATAGGCTGTCACTTACGTCGCCACCACTATGCGGGCAACGTTGGACGTGGACATTTTAATAAATTAGTATCTCTGAAGCGTTGCACAAATTCTGAATCACCTGAAGCTGAAGAGTATGGTTTAATGAATGTGTTGAAGAAACTAATTTGGTCGTTAAAGATTTTCTGTGCGTTTATACGTCCCCATGCAACTTTCGCTACAGTTAAGTTCTTCGACTTAAATATTTAATTTCTTCCCTTAATATTATAGTCCATAGAATTCAATTTTTTTTTTTTTTTTAATTTTAGTTTCATACTTTCTATACAGATTTTGGCTGTCACCTCAAGTTCTCTAATGGCTATCGAATGCATCTCAGATATATCAATGTCTTTTCTCATTAGTTTATTAAAGGTATATTAATTCTTTCATATATTTTAATTTATATATATATAAAGCCTTCTTAAGTTAAATTTATGTTTATTCAAATTCTGATTTTTGTAAATATATAATTAAACTGAACATCTCGATGAGAGAAACTACAAATAATCAGATCTAAATCCCAATGAATCAAAATCAAGCACTCGTGGCATTATTAGAAACTTCTAAATACTAATTGAATGAGCAAATAACCTCCAAATCATGATAGTGAACACAGTCCAACCGAGTGACTCAATAAAACAAATCCAATCTGTCCAAAATTATTCGATTCTGACATCAAAAGTTTGATAAACGATCTATGATCAAGGATATCAAATACGAAATATTCAATGGAGTGTAATTCTGGATTATGGCCAAATTTTTCACGCTCTCAAAAAGCTATAAATAGGGCCTCACTTTCTAATATAACTTTATTTTATTTTTTGTCGATCACTGACCACCATTGCCTCAATTCCGCCCTTCGATTATAATCTCCCGAATTTTATCATCCAATTATTATCGCTTAACCACTTTTGCTTCATTGGAGCTTTCAAAATTCCTCGCCTCTAGCTAACGGATTCAATCCATTAGCATTTTATTCTAATAAAGTTTAAGTTGCCTACAATTGATATATATGATGTGACTTTGAATATAATCCTTAAAATGCACGCTCATAAGATAGCCTAATGGGAAACTGATAGTAGATAGGATCTTCACTAGAAAGACTCCATAAAATACAGTAAGTCTTAGAACGTATAGGTACATCAAAAATTTTAGAAGGCTAAGGCCTCGGAAGGTATAGAGTTATCAAATCATAAAAAATCTTAAAAAGCTAAAGCCTTAAAAGGTATAATTTATTTAGTACTCCAAAAATCTCAAAAGGTATAGTTTTCTCTAACTCTAAAAAAAATTTATTAGAAAGTTATAAGCCTTAAAAGGTTCAAATTTTTTTTATTCCTTAAAAGTCTCATAAAGCTTAAGTCTCAAAAGATGGGAGTAATTTCTTCTAGCAAAATTTGAAGATTTCAAGCAACATCTCCAAGACATGCATAAGGTGTAGTTTTCTTTATGGGAAAAGCTCTCATAAATTTGAATTTCTCTTACAAGAAGATTGAAGAGTTTATCACTTGGAATAAATTAATTGCAAATATTAATTAAATTTATACATGAAGAAATATATATTTCAAAGTCACATATAAAACTATTGGTTTTATATGATGCCAATATATAGTAAATTTTCAAACTCCTGCCCCATAAAGCTGTGAAGTTCTTTGAACATAACAGAGCAAGAAACGAAAGACGTGAGAAGAGAAGAAAACAGGAAATGTATTATTGATTCCCTATCTGATACAACTGGGTAGATATATATAGATATCTGGTGAAGAATACAAACAAGAAAGGACGAAGCTAATTGCTGACGTGTCCAGTTCCTTAACAGCCCCCCGCAAATTAATCATTCTGGGATCGAATGGTTAATTTGGATCGAAGGTTGTTGAACTGACTTATGGGAAGATATTTGATAAGTTTGTTAGTGATTTAATCAGTGGAGCAAATATGAGCTATGTTGATGGCTCCCTGTTTGATGTGGCCACTGATAAAATGGTAGTCAATCTCAATATGTTTTGTCCTTGTGTAGAAGATGGGGTTGTTGGCGAGCTCGATAGCAGAGGTATTGTCACAGTAGATTGTCATTGGAAGGTTTTATTTAATGTTGAATTCATCTGCTAATCAGTGAATCCATAGGATGTCAGATCTTACGGAGGAGAGCGAGCGGTACTCGGCTTCTATCGACGAACATGCGACGGTAGTTTGTTTCTTGACTGACCACGAAATAAGATTTTGGCCTAAAAAGGTACAAAATCCTGATATGGATTTTCGGTCAGTCGCATCAGCCGCCCAATCGGTGTTTGTGTAGGTTCGGAGACGTAGATCGCCGGTTGTTAATGGGAGGCCGAAGTCCAGCGTTCCTTTGAAATAACACAATTAACGTTTGAGTGCTTGGTAGTCGCAATTGCGAGGGTGATGCATTTGTTGACAGTTTGAGTTGGTGGCGAAGGCGATGTCCGGTCTAATGATGGAGAGATATTGTAAAGATCCAGCTAGTTTGCGGAAGAGTTGAGGATCGGAGTAAGGATGGACGTCCTGTTGTTTAGCTTGCTTGGTGGGTACCGGTGTGTTGGTAGGTTTGCAGGAAGTGAAACCTGCATGAGAAAGTAGTTCCATTGCATAGTGGGACTGATTTAAAAAGTAACTGGATTTGGTTTTGATCACTTGGATACCGAGGAACAGTGAGATGTCACCGAGCTACTTGAGGCTGAATTCAGAACTAAGTTGTTGTAGTGTTGACTGTATTGTGGCGGGATTATTTCATGTAATTAAAATGTCGCCAACGTATATAAGAATGTACATGCAAGTGTCGGCTTGCTTATATAGAAGAAGCGAAGGATCTGCCTTGCTAAATTCAAAGCTGAGGTGTTGGAGGAATGTTGTAAACTTCTGGAATCATTGTCGCGGAGATTGCTTTAGGCCATAGATTGATTTGTGGAGTTTACAGACGTGATGTGGATATTGGTTGTCTTCGAATCCACGAGGTTGTGTCATGTAGACCTAGTCGTGCAAGTCACCGTGGAGGAAAGCATTTGAGACATCGAGTTGATTTACCTGCCATTTGTGATGAAGTGCGATGGTGAGGAGAATACGAATTGTAACCATTTTGGCTACCGGATTGAAGGTTTCGGTGAAGTTAACGCCAAATTCCTGAGAGCATCCTTGGGCAACGAGAGGAGCCTTGTATTGATCGACCTTTCCGGTTGGGTGTAGCTTTGTCTTGAAGGTCCACTTACTGCCTAGGATGGGTTTATTGAGGGGAGCGGAAACGAGAGACCAAGTGCCTTATTTTTGTAAGGCTAGATATTCGGCGAACATAGCTGCACGCCAATGATCGTGTTTTGCAGCTTCGGTGTAGCACGTTGGGGTGATATTTGCGGAAGGAATGACAGATAGATCAAAAATAGGTTTGGGTTTGGATATGTTTGATCGTAGGCGAGTTTGCATGGGGTGGCGAGGATTGGTAATAGTGTCGGAGGCAGGGAGACAGACATCAGGATTAAAGTTGTTAGATGGTGTGGGCGTAGTGATGTCGTGCTGAGTAAGATTTGGTGTGTAATTTGAGGGATAGCAGAGGTCGAAACAAGCAGGAGAGGAGAGCAATGCGGTGGTTGAGTGCTAGTTGAGGAGTGAGAATATTTGGTTTGGTAAGGAAAAAGGTGTTTGTAGAATACAACATGTCTTGAGATGTACATGCGATTGTTATGTAAGCTGAGGCAGCGATACCCTTTGTGCTTAGAGGAGTATCCTAAGAAGACACACTCCAGTGAGCGAGGAGATAGTTTATCCGAAGTGTACGGTTTTGTCCACGGGAAGCATAAGCAGCCGAACGTGCGAAGGTGTGTATATGAGGCTTGACGACTGTGAAGATGAAAATACGGTGTGAGATTGCAGGTAGCGGAAGAGGGTAACCTGTTGATGAGGTAATTGGGGGTGGAGAGAGCTTCGGCCCAGAGAAAGTTCAAGAGATGATCTGCGTGAAGTAAAGTATGTGTGAGTTCAAGAAGGTGCCGATGTTTCCACTCGGTGGTGCCATTTTGTTCGGGTATATGCGGGCAGCTAGTTTGGTGAGTTATGCCTTGCTGAATAAGTTAGTTTCAAAAAGCATTGTTAGTAAATTCGACGCCGCCGTCGGACCGAAATGTCTGAATTTCGGCATTGAACTTAGTCTTGATCAGATTAAAAAATTGCTGAAATTTAGCAAAGATTTCATTTTTTGAATGCAGTAAATATAACCACATAAAATGAGTAAAATCATCTAAGAAGATAACGTAGTATTGAAAACCATTCAAGGAAGGTAGAGGTGTTGGACCCCAGACATTCGAGTGGATGAGTTTGGAAGGTTTATTAAAAATAGAATTGCTAGTAAAGAAAGGTTGTTTATGACTCTTATAAACGTTACAAGAGATACATACATTTGTGGAACATGTGGTAATATCGGGAATTGGTTTGGCTAGATATTGTATCATGCGAGCATTGGGGTGACCGAGTCGAACTTGAGAGCCTTGTGATTATGATTGGTAGGATCTTTGATTTGATACATACCATTATGTTTGGGACCGCGGAAAAGCAATCGATTGTCCTGAAGATCATTAATGGTGAAATTATTAGCGTTAAATTAAATTGAAATGTTATTATCATAGGCTAATTTAGAAACATATAAGAGATTGTGTGTGTGTGTGTGTGTGTGTGTGTGAGAGAGAGAGAGAGAGAGAGAGAGAGAGAGAGAGAGAGAGAGAGAGAGGACGTGTAAGATGTTTTTGAGATGAAGTTTACGGTGAGCCTCGGGTAAGGACAAGAAACCTTGTCCTGAGTGTTGAATCGGAAGGGTGCTCCCATTGGCGATGGAGACAGAGTCTAGATAGTGGTATGGTGTTGGGTGTTGTAGATTCATCACGTCGGACGTGAGGTGTGACGATGCGCCGGAGTCAAGAATCCAGTCGTAGTGTTCGCCTGTTGTAAAACTTTGAAATATTATGAAAAACTCTTTTAGATCCTAATCCTTCCCAACAAGATAATCAAACCTCCTTCAAGAGGAAATAAGAGCTTTATTGCACATATTAAAAAATTAGATATAACTCACAACTCTTCCCGTCCGGTGGTTTGACACTTTAATAAAATAAACATTAGAGCATATAAAACCATAATATTTCATTTACACAAGACAATGTTGAGCCCCTTTTAGGAGGTAGAATAAAAACTTACGTATAAAAAATTGAGAGATCTAAATTTTAAAGGATAATTCGTTAGTCAAAATGCATGAGTGTTGGAGCATGTAAGGTGATATGCAACGTCTATCCAAAATATTATTTTATAGGAGCCTACAAAGGTGGGATTATGCATCATCTTTATAAGGGCAAATTATTAGGTCTGGTCATCGGACTTAAAAATAGGTCCGGACATCCAATAAAAACTTGTCACATCCCCTGCGCTTTGATTGTGCTTTTTGCATGCACTTTGACTGCGCTTTACCTGTGCTTAATTTAAAATAATATTTTATTAGTATCCGGACGTATCTCTATGTCCGGTGACCGGACCTAATAATTTAACAAGAGGAATAATTATTAGGTTCGAACACCTGACGTAGCTCTACATCCGGACGTCAATAACATGTCGCCACGTGCTCTTACTCTTTACTGCGCGGCCCAACGACCCGTCCCGGATCGGAACCCGTTATCGCTATGTTCGTGTATTGCTAGGTATTGCTTGGCAATAATGAGAAATACAGCTCTGTCAAGACCAATACCGAGCAATACCTAGCAAAACTGGGGTATTGCTCGATATTGCTAGGTATTGGTCTTGACAGAATGTTATATCTCGTTACCAAGCAATACCTAGCAATACCCTGGTCTGCACATATCAACTAATACATAGCAATACCGGGTTCTGGTCTGGGTTAGGTCGTCGGGCCATGCGATAAAGAGTAAGAGTAGGTGGCGACATGTTATTGACGTCCGGATGTAGAGCTATGTCAGATGTCCGGACCTAATAAAAATTCCTATAAGAGACACCACAGATGCTTCAGCTAAGAGTATCGCACTTGCGCTATGGTGTCGGCATCCCCATGCACCATCGCTAGCATTTTTTTGTCCGACCCAGGACAATTTGGACCTAATTTTGTGCCCACATAAGTGTATTCTATTACTGTTGAGTTCGAATTCTTCAAGATAATTTATGTTTTGAACTCAATTTTGATACTTTCATATCCCAACCAAATCTCTATAATCAAATTCAAGAAAACGTGAATTTGAAGCAAATTTTTTTAATAAATTTGGAACCAAACGATGCATCAACTTTATAAAAAGCTGAAATTATAATTAAAAAATTTTACTTAGTTTGCAACTTGAAGATAGATCTTTATTGACGTCTAGTGACAGCCATGCCTCATAAAATTTTTTTTAGTTGAAATTTTCGGCTTAATATATGCTTTTTGATAACATATGCTCGACATCATAAAAGAAGATTCAAATGATAATTCTTTAAAAAATTCACAACATAAACATAAATCCCGAGGAAATATTTGAATTAGGAACTTTCAAAATAAAATTCAAAATCACTCGAACTTTGATTTCAATAAATTTATAGTTGAACTATAGATCATGATGAGATGAACCAATTGACACAACAAATAATTCAATTTGAGTCCAAATAAAACCAAATAAAGAACTTCAAATGATCTTCAAATTTGTGTGTTTCTAGTCAAATCAAATAGCTCAATGAATAGAATCCAATGAGTATTAGATCATTCGATTCATATGGAATGTTCATGAAGTTATCTTCAAATTACTTTGAAAGAACTTGAGTCCTATGGAATGTTTATGAAGTATTTGGAAATCAAGCCAAATTTTTCAAAAATCTCATGTCAAAAAGCTTTAAGTAAGACTTTATTTTCTACATGAAGGTTTGAGAACTAAAAGAGCTGGATGACTGTAGTACATCATTATTATTAGAACAACAACAATAATAAATATTGTGTGTCTGTAATTACATTTCTTGATAACCTATGACAATGCTACACGTGTATCTGCATATCTGTATTACTCTATTTAAGGACTTCTGTACAAAGGATTTGACATGAAATGAAATCTTATTTCTCTGGTTTCCTTCTCCTCTGCCTCGTTCTTGTCCATCTTCTTGCCTGTATCATTAACAAGGGTTTCTAAATGGTATAAGTAGCGGGTTGAATCCTTGGACAACCCCTCCATGGCTACGTCGGCTTCTTCCTCGTCGACAATGGCTGCAGCTACAGGTACGACAACAGAGAAATCCATTTTTTACCCATCCCTCAAATTCATCATCTCCCACCTCAAAACCCTGGTTCCTCATCAACTATCATCGGACAACTATCCGATTTGGAGAAACCAAATTCTCAAACTCTTCAAGGCAAATGAGTTAGAGACATTTCTTGAATCGTCATCTTCTTCGGACTCGCTCCATCAGTCTCCAGAAATTGAAAACCTCGATCCCAATCTCGCTGCCACCAATTAGCTTCTTACTGACAAGAACCTTGCGGTGGCGATCTGCTCTACTATCTCAGCTCCAGTGCTTCCGTATGCTATGCATCTTGAGACAACCTCGAAAACCTGGCAAGCAGTCCAACTTTGGTTTCAATCCTCGAACAGGTCCAAAGTAATTCAACTCAAGAATGAGTTGCACAACATCTCTATGAATAACATGTCAATGCAAACCTATCTCACTGAGATCAAGAAAATCATTGATAACATCGCTTCTGCCGGCTCGAACGTTGATACAGAGGATATCATCTTACACATTTTGAATGGCCTACCTCCCTCCTACAAATCTTTCAAGACAACAATAAGAACAATGCATTCTCCTCTCACGTTAGACAATCTGTATGCTCTCCTGATCAGCGAAGAAATCAACATTCAAGCTGATAATCAGCGGCTAGCTGCTCCTCCAGTCACCCACATTGCTCTTTAAGTTAATCGCGGCCGTGAACGTCGTGGTCGCGGACGTACCCCTCAACCATTCAGCACAACCCACAAAACTAGTTCAAAATCCTCTATTCTCTGTCAAATTTGCACTAAAAGAGGCCACACCGAGGATATATGTTGGCATCGTCTCAACGCCAACTACACTCCACCAAGATCTCAATCTGACAATAACAACGCTCTTCTTGCAACCACAGATGCGACGACCACGGATTAGTACCTAGATTCCGGTGCATCGTCTCACATGACCAATCGATCCGATCAACTTCTCCAAGGAGCGGCTTATAATGGAACCGACCATGTTATGGTAGGGGATGGACGATCTATTCTCATTGCTCATACGAGCACGGGTCTCCTTCCTACATCGGATCGTAAGTTATTTTTATCTAACCTGCTTCACAACCTTCAATTTCACACAACTTGCACTCTATCCTTCCCACACCGGATCGTAAGTTATTCTTATCTAACCTGCTTCACAACCTTCAATTTCACACAACTTGCACTCTATCTCCAATCTTACTGCAGAAAATCAAATATTTATAACCTTTACCCCTAACGGTTTCGTGTTTAAGGACCTGTAGACTCACAGAACCCTTCTCAGAGGTCCTTGTAGAAATGGCATCTATCCCATAGCTATCAAGAACTCATCCACTCAGTCGCAGGCTGTGTCCGCAGTATACAACAAGAATATTAACTGGCACGAGAGGCTCAATCACGCTCACCTCCGCATTCTTCAGACGATTTCTCGCAATAATTCGTTATTACATATATCGCATACTTATCCTACTTGTATTTCCTGTAAAACGTGTAAAAGCCACAAACTACAATTTACAAATTCTGTAAACCGTGCTCCTGCATCGCTTGTTCTTCTTCACTCTGACGTGTGGGGACCCTCTCCGGTCATCTCGCCGCGGGCTTTAGATACTATTTCATACTTGTGGATGACTACTCTTGCTTTACTTGGATATTCCCACTGCTTTTTAAATCTGATGTTACACACTTACTCATTAATTTTACTACATTCATTGAGAAACAAATAGGTTATCACATCAAATCCATTCGCACAGATGGCGGCGGCAAGTACGTCCATCACCACTTCAAGAATTTTCTTTAATCTAAAGGAATACAACACCAAATGTTGTGCCCATACACGCCAGAACAAAATGGCATAGCAGAACGCAAACACCGTCATATTCTGACCACCGCAAGAACTCTACTTCAGACAGCTGCTATACCGCCCTCACATTGGCCCGAAGCAGTATCAACAACGGTATTTCTTATCAATCGGCTCCCTACCCCGACCACGAACAATCTTATACCTCTCATACTCATGTTTAATATTAATCTTGATTACTCGCACCTACGGATCTTCGGCTGCGCCTGTTTCCCGCTTCTCCCACCTCACACAACAACTAAACTACATCCCAACTCCGCTACTTGTGTCTTCTTGGGCTATTCTGACAATCAAAATGGGTACAAATGTCTCAATCAAGATACTAACAAAATAATCATCTCAAGTCATGTACAACTCAAAGAAACATCGTTACCATTCAAACAATCTGCTCATACCGGATTGCAACCTCAATCTACTGTGCTGGCATCCCTTCTCTTACCCGTTTCTCAAGTTCAAACCAATACCTCATCTGCTAAAACTCATACTTCCATCTCTCAGATCTCCATTCAATCTCCTCCATCTAATGACAACACTGCCACTCCAATAATCCCTTCTCCAATCAATATATCTCCTCATCCCTCACGTCCTGTTCAACATCTTATGATTACCCAAATAAAGACTGGATCACTAAAACCTATATGCCGTCTCAATTTGCTTCATCAAAAAGTCCAAAGTGGTCAATCTTCTGACCCAACAACATACACGGAAGCAAGTAAGTCTTTCGAATGGCGACAGGCCATGGCAGCATAATTCTTTGATCTTCAACAACATGGCACTTGATGTCTTATTCCTCCTCCACCGAATGCATTGATCCTAGGCTGTAGATGGATATTTCGAAAGAAATTCAACTTTGATGGATTCGTGGAAAGATTCAGAGCTCGCTTAGTGGCTCAAGGGAATCATCAAGAATACGGGCTTGACTATTCAGAAACGTTCAACCCGGTTGCGAAACTTCCAACCATTCGCCTCCTATTCACCATAGCTCTCTATCATGGCACGTTCAACAATTAGATGTCACAAACGCATTCCTCCATGGCAATCTAAATGAAAGAGTTTATATGCGTCAACCCAAAGGTTTCGAAGATGCCATTCACCCAAATCACGTCTGCTTCCTTCGCAAAGCTGTATATGGACTTAAACAGGCTCCGAGACAATGGTATGCAACCTTCACCAATTATCTACTAAGCATAGGCTTTCGCCATAGTAAAGCCGACCCATCTCTTCTCACCTTCCAAAAGAGTCATACCCAAATATTTCTACTGGTCTACGTCGACGACATCCTCATCATCGGAAACGACGAATCTTCCATTTCAGCTATTCTCGGCAACCTGAACTCACAATTTCAGATGAAGCATCTTGGACCAGCTAGGCATTTTCTAGGCATCCGCATCCAACACAGTCAAGATAAGTATTTTCTTTCTCAATCCTCTTATGCCTTCTCTCTTCATCAACAAGCAAATCTCACAACATGCAATTCTCTTGCTAATCCTTCCTGTACGAAACAACCAACTCAATTTCGGTCGGACAATACTCTTGTCGATCCCTCAACTTCTAGATGCCTCACCGGAGCTCTTCAATATCTTACCATAACTCGTCCTGACATTGCTTATGCGGTCAACATCCTTTCTCAACACATGCACAATCCGGACGTATCTCACATTTATCTCTCAAGAGACTTCTTCATTACATCAAAGGGACACTACATTTCGGGTTACCCATCATCAAATCAAACCTCCAACTTCGTACTTTCTCGGACGCAAATTGGGCGGGAGTCCCCATCACCCGAAAATCAACCTCAGGTTACTGCACTTTTCTCGGAGACATGCTCGTTTCATGGACTATTAAGAAGCAGACTACCATTTCCAGATCTTCCACCGAATCTGAGTATCGGGCACTTGCATCAGCAACTGTGGATATCATTTGGCTTAAAAGATTACTTGATGGTTTCAATATCACTCAAGATAAGCCAATTGACATCTACTGTGACAATACATCGGCTATTGCACTAGCTAACAATCTCGTGTTCCATGCCCGAACAAAGCATATCGAGATTGATCATCGTTTTATTCGGGATCATATTCAGCACAAAATCATTTGTTTACTACCAATTAGCACGGTAGACCAACTGGCCGACATTCTTACGAAATCACTGCCAACTTCAAGATTCAAGCTGCTCCAAACCAAACTCATGATCACTCAAGATTCGTCAGTTTGCGGGGAGGGGGGGGGGGGGGGGGATATTAGAACAACATCAATAATAAATAGTGTGTGTCTGTAATTACATTTCTTGATTACCTATGACAATGCTACACATGTATCTGCATATCTGTATTACTCTATTTAAGCACTTCTGTACAAAGGATTTGACATGAAATGAAATATTATTTCTCTGGTTTCCTTCTCCTCTGTCTCGTTCTTGTCCATCTTCTTGCTTGTATCATTCACACAGGTTTCTACAATTATAACTAGATTTGTTCCAATGATTTTTTCCCTTTTTGAGTTTTTCATATAAACTATTATAGTTTCTTAAAACTTATATCTTTTTGTTGAATTTTTTATAAATATGGGATATATATATATATATATATATATATATATATATATATATATATATATATATATATATATATATATATATATATATATATATATGAAGAAGGTTATTTTGACATAAATTTATTTTGCAGGTAATAGCTGTTTTTTGTTGCATGATCAGTTATGCTAACGGAATTAATGAAATATTCGATATTGAAATCGACAAGGTAAATTTCCTAAATGCCCTCTTCATTGCTCTACATCTACCAATAAGTGTTATTAGATCTATCAATTAATTGTCATTAAATGAATGAAGATAGATTTGAACTTATTACTACTAGTCCTCATTGATTAATTAAACTCTTACATTTGAAGGGCATTAAATAATTGTTCTATGGAACCTATTTTAGGCTTTGTTTGGGGTGGCTTTCTTAATATTTTTAAAACAGTTTTTTAGTACAAAAATTAGAATGCTATTTTAAGAAGCGGTAAAAAAACCGTCCCAAATGTAGCTTATTCATAGTTCATTTTTTATGATTTATCATAGTCAATTATAAAAATTTTATTCTTTTTTTTAGATTAACAAGCCATACCTTCCACTTGCTTCTGGGGAGATGGGCATGACGACAGCTATTGCAATTACATCGGCTTTTGCTATTACGGTATTATTCACAATTAAAGTGCTAAATACTAAATAGCTTCTTCAATAATTTCTAGCATGATGTTAATCACATAAATATTCAAAGTTTTTCACTTTAAATTTTCAAAGAAGATGAGAATTGTCGTTCCACCCAATTAATTAGAAAAAAAAAAAAGTAAAGTGTGCAACATGTAGATGTTTTATTACGTCTAGTGAAAATACCGAGCAATACCGAGTGTACCGAGGGCGCTGTACCGAGCACTTTAGTGACATGGCGTTTTGTTATTGGTTTCCGGATGCATTCGGTAACCTGACGGAATAATCAATCCCTTTTAAGTGTGGTGTAAGAGAGAAGTAGAGATTGAGGCTTCGTTTGGGACCGCTTTCTTACTGCTTCTTGAAGCAACTTTCTAGTACAAAAAAAAATTAACTTTTGTAATAAAAAACTGCTTCAAGAAATAGTAAGAAAGCCGTCTCAAACATAGTCTGAGACTTTGTTTGGAATGATTTTTTTATTGCTTTTTAAAACAGAATTATTTTAACTTTTATACTAAAACTCTATTTTGAAAAATAATAAAAAAAATAGTCCTAAATGAACCCTAAATGAAATATATACATAAATTATCATCATAGATTGTGGAATAATCCCAATCATTTATAGATGAAGAGATGGTGTGAACCACAAATATATTTAATTTTTTTTCATAAATAATAAATTTAGAAATCATAATTTTATTCATCTTCATTTAAGCATATAGTATATCGTGGAGTCCTTTGAGTAAGGACACATAAACTTTCCATTCGATAAAAATGAATGCATTTCATATGTCCTTTGAATGAAATATTTGACTCATTTCTTCATCTGTTAGTGCATTTCGTCTAGGTAATAATCTATTATACATTCACGGTCTTTGGCTTTGGATATTCATATGAAACCGAGATCTTACGACTTACAAATAGATTCTCAAAAAAGAACTTCATCAAGAACAAAAATAAATTTTAGCAAATAAAGCATTTCTTTAATTTCAGCAAAATGTAGGAAACTCAAGATTTAATTTTAGTAAATGTAAATCTTGATTTAAACAAATCTAAAATTAAATTTCAGCAAACATGAAATATGGTTAATTTCAGCACAGCCAACATCTAATTTCAACAAACATGAAGAATAAATTCAACAAATCCAATATCCAATTTCAGTAAATAGCTCAAATATTGATTTCAATACATCCAAGATTTAATTTTAGTAAATATGAAATATGGTTTATATATATATATATATAAAGCTTTTATGAGCCTCTTAGTTGGTCTCCTAGCCAAGGTAAATTTAACCATAAAAAGCACTATAACTTATTAAGCAAATCGAGATTATTTAAATGAGCAAAATACCTCTAAGTGACATCCTTCAAAATTAGGGGAAAAAAATAGCAATAAAGACTCTTTTATCAAGATGAGGACCATTACATCATCAAAGCCCTCTAGGTGCTCGATTGAGTTTCCATTATTCTTATATTGGTTGAGCAGTGATGCCTTGAATACAAAAGGACATATCCTATCAAATCTTCCTCTTATGAAGAGTGAGGAGGTTGTTGCATGCTAGGCAAGAAGATGATCATATAAGAAGTCTTTTGAGAGGTAATTTTCCTTCTAGTCAACACTAGTAGATAGTTGGTTGACTATTACAAGTTGATTAGATGTATGCTTCGTTTGGGACGACTTTCTTTCTGCTTCTTAAACCAGTTTTTTAGTACAAAGTTTTTTAATTTTGTACTAAAAAGTTGGTTTAAGAAACAGAAAGAAAGTCGTCCCAAACGAATCCGAAGTCTCTAATGGTGATAACAATGTTTCCTAAGGAAGAATTAATTGAAGTAAAATATCATTATGGAGAAAGAAAATGACATAATTATGAGGGGTCTACCATGTTAAGCTTTGATTTACTATTATTTAGAATATACAACTTTGGAATTTTAAATTATTAACAAATTATCTTTTTTCAATAGGTGCATATTAGCTTAAATTTTTATGATAATCATTTGTTGAATATTTCAGGGTTTTGCTATCGTGAGCCATGTAGGTTCAAGACCTTTGTTTTGGGGCAGTTTTCTATATTTTTTAATCTTCACTGCATACTCTACTGATGTAAGTAAAGTAACCCCTTCTCTTTTTAATAATTCAATTACAATTACGATATTTTAGCTTTCAACTAATGTTCATATTTTAAATGAGAATTTCTTTTAGCTTGCATTTCTTTTAAAGCTGCTATTGTCATTTAGATTTGATGTAGTTAAGATTAAAAAATAAAAAAAACTTCTTAATTATGTCACAATAATCCAATATTATGTATGAAAATAACATAACTTCTTATATTTATATATCTAACATCTAAAATATTAATATTTCATGTCTATCATATATATAATAAATATAGATGTATCAAATAAAATATTAAAATTTATAGGAAATAAAGTGGTATGTAAATTCCTATTATTATTTTCTCCAAACCTGAAGTCGTCTCGTTATTCCACAAACCCCACCCCCACGGCAAATTAGGCCTTTAGGTCCGGTCATCGGACCTATTTCTAGGTCCGGACATCCACTAAAAATTTACCACGTGAACTGCTCTTTGACTCAAAAAAACGCAGTCAAAAGCACAGGTAAAGTGCAATTAAAAAAGCACAATCAAAGCGCAGTCAAAATGCACAGTCAAGAGGAGTCCATATGGCAAGTATTTATTGGATGTCCCGTTAGGTGACCGGACCTAATAATTTGCTCACCCTCGCGGGAGCAATTATTACATTCAGTATCTAACCAATAACCAAGAGCCGCATCTTCTAAAACTCTGTATTTTAGGGCAAATTATTGGGTCAGGTGACCGGACGCTGAGATAGGTCCGGATATTAAAAAATATTATTTTAAATAAAGCGCAAGTAAAGCGCAAGTAAAGCGCAACTAAAGCTCAACTAAATACATGTCAAAAGCGCAATCAAAAGCACAGGTGACGAGATAAATTTTTATTGGATGTCCAAATTTATTTTTCGCCTCCGGTCACGTGACCCAATAATTTACGGTATTTTAGACTGAGGTATTTCGGATGCGTTAGAATTTCACCGGATGTAATAATTTCTCCCCCCGCGGCCTTTTCGCTCCGCTGGAATCTTCATCGGCGAACTAATTCAAGCACAATAGATATCTTCTCCTGGCTGCCTCCTCTCTCCGTCGACTCCCGTCGGTCTCTGACTCCTACCCCTGCCATTTCCTCCTCTACATTATCCATTGGTGAGCTAGTATGAGAGGCCCTATCTCTCCGTCGGCTCCCATTTATCTTCGCCCAGGACATTTCCTTCTCCTCCCCATTTTTCATAGGTGACCTATTTTGAACACAACAGAGTTTCTACAGGCGGCCCTCTCCATCCGTGGGCTTTCATTTTTCTCTGGCGACCCTATTTCTCACATAAGGTAATTTTTACTTAATACTGTAACATTAACTTGGGGAAGTTTTAGCAGGATTCTAATCGGTAAATTGTCTCTACAATTTTGTTTTTCTTTTCGTTTGGCAAGATTTGAACAACTTCAGCATTGTCTTGAGATTCTCATTCCTAAAAATGAGAACCAAGAAAAAAAGAAATTGCCACCTCTTCGAAATACTTATATAAAGAATTTTTTTCTTTGGCTAATTTGATTGTAAATTGTAATGGATTTCATCAATCGCATGAGCATGAACGAAAAGAGATTTTATGTTATGATTCTTCCACAATATATGGCGAAACCAACGCCCCTTTCCTTCATTTTGAATATTAGTTAGAACACAGGCTCCTCTTAGCCATGGACATATCCTTTCAATCTCCTCTCCAAGCAAAAAAAAAAAGGACCAGTTCTCTTTCAAGTTTGAATGTTCTCTTTTTATCATGGTTCTTAACTCCAACTCAAACTCCACCTTACCAAATGTACTCTTTAAGTTCCACATGTAAATCACTTTTAATTTGCTCACAAAAATATTGCATTGACAAAAATGAACAACTTCAAATTCTGACGCTGAAAGTAGAAGTAAACAAAATCTTACTTTTACTTAAAACCAATCAGTAATTGCATTTGATATTGAAATTTCATGCTAAATTATATGTATAAAATTGACATCTCATGTTATGTATGTAAATTTAGAGTTTTATATGATAGATATGTAAATACATATATATAGAGTGGTTTGTATGTCAAAAATATATTTCTCTCATCAATTAGGATTGTGAAATAGTTGGTTTAAATCTTTACGACAAAATTCCCCCACATCATCTGTTCGATAAAATTCTTCAACAAGAATAATATGTCGGATTGAACTTTAGGAATATGTGGTTTTTTTCTTATGAAAAGCAAACAGTTCATATTCTTGTTAACAAAATGAGCTTTGCACCATGAGACTAAGTTACACATTGCCTTTGAACTTATAAATTTTTTTTAATGAAATAAACATTCCTTGGAATCTATACCTGCTGAAATTGTGTTTCGAAATGTTTTCATTCGCTGAAATTTGTTTTAAGTGATGTCTGTACTTGGTGAAATTCATTTTTGTGATGCGCATTCTCGCAGAAGTTCATTTATTATTATTATTAATCATATGCTTGCAGAAGTTGTTTTAAATTAGGCATACTTTTGCTGCAATTATTTTAATTGTGATGTCTTGGTCTATTTTGACTTGATTAGGCCTTATATTTTCTGAAATTGATCTAGCAGAAGTTATTTTTGCTGAAATTAACATCATCTTGGCTTTGTATTTGCTGAAGCTAGTCCCAATTATATGTTTGGTAAAATTAACTCCATGCGAGTCTTCTACATTTCTTGGCATCACTAATTTCATGCCTCATTGTGCATATACATGTATGGGTTTAGAAGTTCATTTGTGTTGCTTGCCATGAGAATGGGTGATGATGAAAATCCCTTCTCTTTGAGAATGATTATGCCCTATTGTGTTAAGTATAGTTATTTCTCAAAGGTATCATGAACATTATGAATGATTCCAATATTAGTGCCAACAACTATTTCATTGACAACATGATATAATATATAAATAGAGGCTTTTCTCTATTGATGAAAGAGATGAATCTTGAGCCCCCATCCTATATTGAAGACTTAATTGATAATATTCCTATGCAATCACTATGTGATCATATTTTTTCCTTTTTGACCTAGTTTAGTCATCTTAGGGTGGCACAACCTAAACGTCATATGCACACCTATGTCTCCTAGGAAAACCTAGACTAAGGATAAACCTATACTCAAACTTAAGTTGACACCCTAGTACCTAAGTTAAGCTAGCGAGATTCTAGGTGAAGGACGCACATCCATCACACTTGAAACACATTCTCTTTATGGTGCATAAAGACATGGATGTAAGCCCAATTGATACATGTTATGCCTTATTTGATGTAAGAGTTGATACACTTGTTTCTTGTACAGCTGCTCGTCTAATTGTACATATAAACATGCACAATCATCACACTTGATAGATTTGATGTTCACATTGTAATGGACACAATGCAGCACTATGGTCTTCATACGTGTGAAGCAGTACAGCATGACCATAGGCACACATCCATTTTATATTTCCTATTATATTCTCACTGTTATGACACTGTATTATGTGTTGAAATGCTTTGACATCCATGAAACTATGATTGTGAACTTATACTATTTATTACTAAGTGGTGTATGATGCAACACATGTTACAAAGAATTTAGGATAATCAAATCTTCTACATAAAATGAACTAAAATCCCAAAACCAATTTAAATCATCACCCCATTTTATACAAAGCATTAAAATAAAGTTTTCTATTAGTCACTTCCTAAAAGAATAATTAGAGCTACTTCTTATCAAGGCAGTGCATATTATGTGCTTGTGAACTATCAGCGAGTTTTTTGGTATTTCTTAGCCAATGTTCGTCATATCATAACCTTGAGTCATCATGTGAAGGTTTACATAATTTAATAAAAAAATTTATTTCTTTAAATTATAGCATATGGACAATTTTTTTATATGACAGGCCAATAAGACCCACTAGGATAGACATCTTTTATGAAATTGTAAGACATATTCCCATTCATCTAGTATTGTGAGTCTATGTTTAAAGTTCATTAGACTTGCACATCTCTTATTAGATAATAACAAAGAACGCCTACTTTAGGAGCATTCATTATAGTATATGATCAACAAAACATTAATAAGAATAATAATGAAGAAACATCATTTACAATTAGAGCAATAAAACTTGAATTATATCATTTGCAATATATAATATCATTTATAATATAATAAACAATAACATAACATCATTTACAAAATTATACATGAACTGCAATCATATGATTAAATCATTATATATAGCATTTAGTTACATCAACAATAACAATCTCCCAATCTTCCTAAGAACTTACATTAGTTTATCTCTAAAAAATGGCCTGCGATCATTTGTAACTTATTGAATGTTCTTCTTTGATACCAAGTAAATAAAGTATTAGATTGTATACCCCCCACAGTCTCCATTATGAAATAATGAAATTCAAAATTAACCAATCAACCGGCCCTAGCATGGGGTGACAGTCTAACTGGCATGCGAAAGAGTCATGTGGGCCTACTAATGTGAGCGGCGGGCAAGGAGAGAGGGAGGCTCAAAGGGGATTAATTCTATCTTTAATTACTTTCCATAGAAAATCAAAATTGGAAGGAAATTAAAAAGGATTATTTAGGGAATATATCTAATTTGAATTCAAATTTGGGAGAGGATTAGGAAGGTTTCTTTAGGGAAAAAGGGCTTATTTGGATTCAGATTTCGGAGGGAATTAGGAAGGTAATTTAGGACATTATGGGATTTGTGTTTTTGATGTGGTTCTCTTTGGAGTTGTTCCTAGCAGTATCTAGGGTTTGTGGATAATCGACCTACCTCTTGAATAGTAGATCAACTTGTATATTGGTTGTTGTGTCGATATTAAAAGACATTAGCCCATAATCTCATTTTTTTCTCTCTAATTTATGCTGTGTTTTCTCTTCATTATTGTTGATTTTGATTGTGTGGAGATCGGATTCCTATCAAATTGGTATAAGAGCAACTTTTTTATGACCTATGGCTGCTAAGAAGGTTGATGCGTTGGAGGAGGGGCTTGATGGGGAAGCTGAAAATCTAAAATTTGAATTTGGAGAGCGAGCTTTAGCAATTGAGATTTTTGAATCTGAAAGAGATGATGAAAAAGATGTTAGAGTTTTAAGCCTAGATGACATCATCGGAGGCAAGAGCACCATTGAAATGGATAAGGAAGTGGGGAAAACCCGAATATATAGATGATGAGTGAGGATTGAGAGATGAAAATTTTGGGGAAAGAAGAGTAGATGACACCTTTGGAGCCACTTCTAAGGAGGGGAACAGATGAACGGTATGGCCAACAAAGAAATTGGAATGGTAAAGATTAGAGAGCTGATTTGGGGGGAGAGGGAAACATGGAGGGATCACAACACCTGTACACTGGAGGAGGGAGAAGCAATTGGGACAGTGGCGATCCTAGGGTGAGAAAGTTGAAGATGCCATGTTTTTAGAGAGAATATGCGCACGGTTGGATTTATAGGATGGACGGATATTTTGTTGTAAATGAGTTGCAAAAGATGAAAAACTCTTCACATTCATTCTATGTCTGGAAGGGAAGGCTCTGTCTTGTGGAGAGACTTGCGATATCTGATTTGATCATGGAGGGAGTTCAAAGCCTTTCTACTATAATGTTTTCGAACAAGTTGGGAAAGAGACTTCTATTAACAATTCTTTGCTCTAGTGCAGGAGGAGATGATGATTGAGTACCATAGTACTTCTCGAGCCAATTGGGAAGATTGTCAAAAATTATGCTAGAAGGGAACTTTATGAAGGGGCTCAAGCCTGATATGCGAGCATCCGTTTTAATACTGAGAGCACAAGGCTTAGGAGAGGCTATAGAGTTAGCCCAACTGGTAGAGGATAAGAACTCCTTGGAGAGGAGTGGCCATAGAAGCAGTTTGGGAGTCTCCTACCACACTACCAATACATTTCTGACACCAAAAATGCAGACGATGCCTATTCAGAAGGTAGACCCAAGGGTTAGAGGTCAAAGAGTACGACGATGGAGGAACTTCAAGAGGTTTACTGAGTCAGAAATTCAGTAGAATATGGCCAAAGGTTTATTCTTTAGGTGTGATGAGAAGTTCGCTCCAAGCCACTATTGTAAGGGTCATTCGTTACAGGACTTGATAGTCAGCGATAAGGAGGAAGATGATCACCTGCACTAAGATGTTGCAGAGATATTCCTTACATCAATGGTCGGGTTCACAACGAGAACCACACCATGAAGGTTAAAGGGAAGATCGAGCATCAAGAGGTGGTAATATTGGTGGATAGTGGAGCTACCCATAACTTTATTTCCAGCAGGATGATGGATCAATTGGGACTGAAATTAGTGGGCATGAGGGGGCTTTGAGATTATGCTAGGAACACGAAAAGTAGTGAGGAGTAGAGGAATTTACAAAGGGGTGATCCTAATCCTTCCAGAGATTTAGGTATTGGAAGACTTTCTAGCATTGGTTTAGGGGAGCACCGATGTGATACTGGGAATACAGTGGCTTTAGAAGTTGGTGAAGACCAAGATTGATTGGAATACTCTAAAGATGGAGTTCAAGCTTGAGGAGGAGAGTAGTTATTATGATTTCACTCAAACGCATGGCAAAGGCTCTAGGAGGACTTCTGCAACCTTTAGCTCTCTCTAAGAAGGTATGGGAAGAGATAACCTTGGATTTCATTGAATGTTTGCTAATATCGGAGGGGGTTTCAGTGATTTTAGTAATAATGGTTAAGTTGAACAAGTATGCTCATTTCATTCTCCTGCGACACCCATACATGCTGGTTTCCATGGCAGCACGGACTACATGTAATTCCGGAGTCTATAGTGACAAATAAAGACTAGGTGTTCCTGGCCAGTTCTGGAGAGAGATATTCAAGATGCATGGAACCGTTTTGAAGAGAAGTACAATATAATATCGATTGACGGATTGGCATACCAAGGTGGTGAAAAGGAGTGTAGAGATTTATTAGAGATTTTTTGTCTCAGAAACACCCAAGGCCTCGGTAAAGTGGCTACCTTGGGTTGAGTATTTGTATAATACATCCTACCATAGTGCAGCGCAGACTACACCCTTCAAAATCCTTTATAGCAGAGGCCCTCCTCACCTAGTATACTATGGGAGCAAGAGCACTCTATTTTCATCAATAGAATAACAGTTGGTGGAACATGAAAGAATATTGTGAGAGCTAAAGGGGAACCTACTAAGGGCACAATAAATTATGAAGAAGCAGGCTAATGAGCATAGAAATGATGTGTAATTCAAGGTGGATGATAAAGTATATTTACAAATTCGACCGTACAAACAAAAGACCTTATCTTGAGGAAATGAAAAGTTATCTCCACGGTACCATGGGCCTTATGAGGTCGTGATCATGATTGGTGCCATGACGTGTCGTTTGTAACTACCACCTACTTCCACCATACACCCAGTGTTCCATGTGTCACATCTAGAAAGTTATTGGCAACCACAATCCATCAATGATGTTTTCAATGGCCTTGATAGAAGAAATGGAAGTGATCCTGGATCCAATGGAAGTGAGAGGAGTTTGCTCGATAGTAGGAGTTAGAGACGTGTTGATCAAGTGGAAGGATATGCCCGACTATGAAGCAACATGGGAATCGTATCGGATGATTTAGCATGAGTTTCTTTCATTCCATGATTTAGCAACATGGGAATCGTATCGCTAGCTAGACCAACCCCTCTTGCTAGGGCTAGGTTGATTGGCTAGACTGGCTATGCCGGTCCATTAATACTCCTCCCAATATTAAAAGACATTAGCCCATAATTTCATTTTTGTCTCTTTGATTTCTGCTGTGTTTTTTCTTCATTATTGTTGTTTTTGGTTATGTTGAGATTAGATTCCTATCAATTTCATTCCTATGTGTAAACAAATCAACCTATTCCAATAATGTAGGGAAACATTTACAGTTTGGGGTCATTGCCTGGCCCAATTCATTTGGTGAAACAATAGAAAGATCATAGTCATATAATATCAGTAACTTCTTAGAGAATGTAGTTTCATATTCTATCCCATGAATCTTATTTCAATTCATTGGATAGTATACAAATTCTATATCTAACTAGCTCATGAAGAATCTCTCCTCATCACCAATAATATACTCTAATACAACCGATGGCCACTTCAGCGGCTCCTTTAGCTTCTTCTACTCATTAATTTCAAAAATTATTGTTCTATAGTACTAATCAAATAGTTTATCCTTGGTAGTTATTTATGATCCAAATGTCTTAGAGTAGAGCTAGATTCGCTCCATTATTAGAAGCAAAATTCTTCTATAAGCTTCAAAATAATAAACCATATTTTAAACAACATTGTAACATTAGCATTATTATAATACAACTATGTTTGCATTAAAAATGTTACCTTTTCTTTAAGTTGTGAGTGCATTTAGTGTTAAAACCATGTTGCGCTAGCACTCCTCACTCCAATCTTCTTTTCATTTGAGTTATCTATAATACCAATCATTCGAGCTTTAAACGAAGATAATTTCTCTTCATTTATTGGGTGGAGAGGGTTAATTGCACATAGATCCACTAGAAATTTTTGACAATGCTCGATGGATTTGTGAAATTGCCTAAATATTTCGTTTTCTCCTTCGGCCTTTTATTATATGTTACTCATTCTACATTTTCTTTATTTCAAAGTTCAATTCCTTATTTTCAAACTCTTATCCTTTTTATCATATATACTTCTTGAATCTCAACTCTTTTTGCATCCTCTTTATTTATAATCTCAATAGATGGAATAGGTTTTTGGGTTTCCATAACAACATCCTCATCATTGTATGACTTGGACTCATTATCATGGCTCATTTTGGTGACAAATTCTCTTATGTCCTCCTTTCAATGAACAAATTCAATTAGAGCATTTTGTTTTTGCTCAATTCTTAGTTAATTTTTCTTCAATATATTCTTAATAAAAAGCTCCTCTAGTTGAATAGAGGGCATATGATCACCTTATTTCTTCTCTTCATGCACCTCCTCCTCCTTTGCTTTCTTAGTTTGATCACTACATTCTCTAGTGAAATGTGTGGTAGTCTGTTTCACCTTCACAATATAAATTACTTTGAACTGCATCCTTTTATCCCTCGAAATTAAGAGGCATTCGTAGATAGAGAGAGACCCACAGTGATCATTTTTAATATTATATTGAACTTTATGAAAATTAAAAACTAATTATGAGTTTCTTTCTAACATTATTGATAAATATTATCAACTAAAGTAAATATTTTTTCCCCCACAGCTACCTTTTTTAAGGTGGAAGAAACGTGAAATAACTGCAGCACTATCCATAATTGCAGGCCGTGGAATAGCTATTCAAATATCAACTTTTCTTCACATGCAGGTTTTATCTTTGTAATTGTAACCTCCAATATTATCCTATTTATTTGCTATTTATTGGAAAAATAATTGGGTCAGAATATTCTAATTAATTTTTTTTTATAAAGATGATTTTTAAATTCATTAAATTTATTTTAATAATCTAAAATTGGAAGATGTTAATTTTGCTTATTTTGCAAGCTTTTTTAGATAATTTGGGGTCATTATTTTTTTATATGATACTAAATTTTCCTTAGTTTTTCCTCCATGTTTATGAAATTTAATCACATTATTGGTGAATTTTTTTATTCTCTAATGTACATAGTGAAATTATCTATTTTTTATTACTTAATCATCAATATATGTTAATATTATAATCTTTCATTTTTCACTTTATCATTTTTCATTTGAGTTATCTATAATATTAAAATTTTTTACGTTGTAAGTATAGATTGTTGAAAAATGTGACTAAATATTAGCTCTTAGTAATATTAAGATTGTTTGTAAAGCAACAACTTTAGCCAAATATTTGACAATGTGATCATAATTTTTGAAAATAAGTTAGACTATTGTTTTCTGACAACATTTTTCCTATTAAAGATGGCTAAACAGATACTTTTAGCCATGCAATCAATTTTCAATTGTGTGTGACTAAAAAATAAAGCAAGTAAAATATAAATTAAATCTTAATATTTTTTAAGATACTAATGATTAATAATATTGTTGACTAAAAAAAAATGAAATGAACCGAAACAGATGAAAATTTGGAAACAACCGACATACCTGTGTCTGTCGGCCCTAGAATTTTTATTGCGTTCGGTAAAAAATACCGAGCATACCGAGTGTACCGAGCGTGTACTGAGCGCGTGTACCGAGCACTGTAGTGACGTGACGTTTTGTTATTGGTTTCCGGATGCATTCGGTAACCTGACGGAATAATCACTCGTCAGCCCCACCTCGCTGAACGGAAAAATTATTCCATCAGGCGAAAATAACAAGCAATATCGAGCGGGCTATAGCCGAGCACTTTAGTGAAGTAGCGTTTTAGTATTGATTTTCGGATGCATTCAGTAACAGGACGAAATAATCACTCCGCTGAACAACAGACTCTTTCGTTTCGGGAACTACCATTCGACAAAAGAAAAAAATAAAAGGAACGAAAGAGTTCGGAAAGGGACTTACACTGCTCATTCGCTCCGACTCCGACTCCATTGTTGTTGTTCGACTCCGATTCCTTCGTGTCGTCCGACTTGGTTGTCACTGTTTGACTTCGCTGTTTCGTGAGGAGGCTAGGGTCGGCCTTTCATCTTCTACTTGTTGTTCGGTTCTATTGCATCGCAGAAGGAGAAGAGATTGCACACGCCGCTTCTGCGGCTCTTTCCTAGAGAGCGAACGAGACGCTCTTCGGCTCCTTCATTGCAATCCAACTTCGCTCCTCGGATCGACCCAGCCGGTCGACTCCAGCAAGCCGAACCCGTCACCGGCCTGATCCCGCATCGTCGCCGACCAGCTTCCGAGCCCAGCCGATCCTGTGCGTGCCTCGGACCCGAGCCGATCGGGCTCTGCCCTAGCCCGATCCTTCTCCCCTCTCTATATATCGGTAAATTATTGGGTCAGGTGACCGAACGCAGAGATAGGTCCGGATATTAATAAAATATTATTTTAAATTTAGCGCTTGTAAAGCGCAACTAAAGCGCAGGTAAAGCGCAACTAAAGCGTAAGTCAAAAAGCGCAGGTAAAGCGCAACTAAAGCGCAAGTCAAAAAGCGCAAGGTGACGCGGCAAATTTTTATTGGATGTCCTAACTTATTTTTCGCCTTCGATCATCTGACCCAATAATTTTCCCTATATATCAATATATATAATATATATCTTATGCATTATAATACATTGTATATAATATTATATAATGATAATAAAAATCTATTATTATTATTATTATTATATATAATAATATAATATTATATGTAAAAAAAGAGGATTTCAACAGGTGTTGAAGACACAGGCCGTCGTACCTTAGGTCCGATCGGGATTGTTTGAAATCGAAGACCTCGTGCCGTCGACTTTAAGTCCGGTTGAGATGGTTTTAAAATTTGAAAAACCGCGCCATCGATCTTAGATCTAGGCAGATGGTTTTGCAATTCAGAGACCCCACGCAGTCGATCTTAGATCCTGGTGGCATGGGCGGATCCACCCATAGCTTAGGGTGGGCAAATGCCCACCCTCAAAAAAAAATTTTAATATTTAGAGGGGATATTTTGAAATATTTTGGATATTTTAGGCATTTTTCCCCCCCCTGAAAAAATTTTTTTTCCATACTTTTATCAATACTAAGCATATTTGCCAATCCCTCACAAAAAAAATTTTTTTGCCCACCCTGAAAGAAGAAGCTGGATCCGCCACTGCCTGGTGGAATGGTTTAAATTCAAAGGCCCTACGTCGTCGACCTTAGGTCCGGGTAGGAAGGAATTTCGGCAAAAGCCGTCCCGATTTCTACCTCGATGGGGAGGTGATGCCGGGAGGCTACCAAAATTTTCTTGAAAATTCTGGACTTAACGAATTTTGGGAAAAGCACAGACCTCTAAAAAAAAATTAAATTGGAGAGCAATCAAATTTTGAATATCAATTAATCAATTAATTAATAAAAAATTATTAATTGATTAATATTAATTAATCAAAATTAATTAAAATTAATTGATTTAATCAATTATATAAAATTTAAGAGTTATATATATAATTATAATTATTTTAAATTTGAGAGCAATTTAAAAATCTTTATTATTAATTATTAAAATTCAAAGAATTTTTAATTAACTAATTAGAGCAAATATAAAATAGAAATGCAATGAATAAAATGGAAAAAGAGAGGGAAGAATGTTTTCACTATTTGACATGTGCAGGCTCTCAAACTCTCCAAAATCCTCTTCAAATAATAACTCTCAAACAAATTGTACAAGTTCCCCGCTCAATCAACTCTCACAAACTGTACAAACTCTACAAACAACTCAACACACTCAAATTGAACTACCTGCAACTGCGAGACTCAACTATTGCAACCATTGGCTACGAACACCTACAAACAAATAAGTGAAGAGTCAGTACATTATAAATTAATTAAATGAATGACAATAAATCTAAGCTATTGCAGGTAATATAGGGTATTGAAAGCAATAAAAGGTTAAGTACAAAAAGCTAGTAGAGCAACAGTGCTGAAAACAGAAAGAGTACTTGACTACTATAGTAGGGAAAATGGTACAAGCATAGAACAACTAAAACACTAATGCAAGTGTCAAAGCCCCGAAGTATAAAAATCACAAATATTTCAAACTCTCCAAGTATCAAATCCTAAACAACAGACAAATTTCTCAACAAACACACAATCAAAAATCAAAATTCTTGGGCAGCCTTGTTTATAAGAACTTGGTTATAAGACCCACTACCCAGCAACTTTCGTAGAAAAGCAGTAAGCCCGATCTTAGGGTGAAATATTGGGTAAAATTGACCTAACTCCTAACCACCAATTAAAACCCCCGGCCACTTCTAATAGAAGCCGTAAGTCTGATCTCTAAGGGAAGTGTTTAGGTGATGACACAAACCTAGACCCCTTGGGCATCCTAGTCTAAAGGACTAGGTTGTAAGACCCACAACTCAAACTGCTTAACTTACAGGGCTAGGTCGTAAGACCCACCGTTAGGCAACTTCTAAGGAATTCATAAGACCTATCCGATTTAAATCTCCGGACAACTCCTAAGTGGAGCCGTAAGCCCCAAACTAAACAAATTAACGGGCAACTTCTAAGGAAGCCGTAAGCCCCAACCCAAACTAAACAAGCCAATGGACCACTTCTAAGTGAAGTCGTAAGACCCATATTTTTTTAGAAAATTACTAAATAAATTGTAATGATCCTAAATCTTAAATAATTTAATTTAAATCAATGGGCATCCTGGTCTATAGGATTAGGTTGTACGACCCGCTTTCGGGAAACTTCTTACTGAAGTCATAAGCCCCACATTTTAAGAAATTTGCTAAATAAATAGTAATAATCCTAAACTCTAAACAATCAAATTTAAACTTTTGGGCATTTTGGTCTAAACGATTAAAATTGTAAGACCCGCTTTTTCAGGCTATTTTCTAAGGGAAACCATAAGTCCTTCCTAAATAATAAAAATCCCCAGGCAGCCTCACTGTAGAGTTAGGTTGTAAGACTCATTCTTGGGCAACTCATAAATAGAGCAGTAAGCCCCATTCTAAATCAAATTCTTGGGCAACTCACAAATAGAACAATAAGCCCTAACCCAAATTAAACTAAACTAAAATTCGCACATCTCCACTTCAGTCTACTTGGGATCCCTGAGAGGAGACAATCCATGGCTGCTAATCAGATTCTCTGGACACTACGGTCAATGATTGTTAGTGTTGGTAGACTAAAATCTATGGTATATCCGGGACGATGGAACCATGGGATCTTGATCGGGTTTACCTCCATTTCTCTTACTTTTGAGAATAAAATTATCTAAAGTTTATTCATCCTTAATCGAGAGTTCTGTCTTACGTAGTAAGAGGGGTAATTAACTATGAGTGCTTGCGCTCATGGGAAGTAAGGACCCCAGATCTTTAAACCCTGACACTACCCTCAGGGGAAATCTGGTTAACTTCAATATGACTTTAGAGAAATGGAATCCTACTACTACAAAGCGGAATTCATGCATTCGTGTCATTTTTCTTGAGCCAACAAATATAATTTTAACTGCATTAACTTAAGACTATTAATGTCTCATAATTATTTAAAACTATTGTTGTCATAAACTACATTCTTATAGTATAATTTGCTTGATTAAATTTTTTTAAATGTACTTAGATCTTAATGACCCATATCCTCTCTCATCACATTATAAATCTACAGCATTTTCTTATTAACCTATTTAGCTGTGGTTGCAATCTGAAAAAAGTCAAAGCATATGGAAGCCTTCCCAAACAGTCCCTTAGTTTTTTAAGAATATACTCATAATTTTTAAATGAGAAGTATTAATAATGTTAACTGATAATACTAATTTTACTTCCAATAAAATTACAGTATAGTCATATTGCCAAAAAATTGAGTTATATTCATGCATTGATTAATAATGTTAATAAATATTAAAATTTTATAAAACATTCCCTTACTATTTAATTTGACTAAAATAATATTTTTAACAATAATTTTAATCTTTTTTTAAGAGAATGTATAACTATTAATTGTGTGTGACTAAAAATTGTAATCATAGTGTACATTAAACATTAGCGAAATAGTTAATATTAGTCACAAAATTTTTTAATTGCACAAAATAATATAGTCACATTCTTGAAAAGATGTCACTAAGAGTAAGTAAAGTATGACTAAAAAGTATTTTTACCAACAAGTTGAAGAAAAATGTGATTGATAATATGATTTCAATTACACTAAATGTACAATTGATGATGAGTTGCCAGTGATGAGTAAGTCCTCGACATATACTAAGAAATAGATGAAAACCTATTTTTTGTAGTCTGTAAATAGTGATGGATCATATTAATGTTGATGAAGTCTAGATAGAGAGCAAATTTCTTGAGTTCGGCAAACCATCCATGAGATGTTTGTTTCAATCCAAAGAGAAAGCAACGAAGCTTACATCCATGATGTGGCTTTTAGTCATCGACAAAATCAGGTGGTTGAAACATAAAAACATATTCTAAGAGATGATCATGGAGAAAGGTGTTATTGACATCTAGTTGATATAATGGCCTTTATTGGGAATTGACAGTGCTTATTACAACACAAATAGTTGTTGGTTTGGTAATTGGATTGAATGTTTCAATATAGTTGATGCATGATCTTTGGTGACAACCTTTGGCAATAAGGCAAGTTTTGTAACACTCAATGGTGCCATCAAATCATCGTTTGAGGATGAATACCCATTTCCAACCCCCTATATTTTGATTGGGTTGCCCCAAGTGTTGTTTTGATGGAGCGTTCATTTCTATGCACATGGCATCTTTCCCTTCAAAAGTTTTGAGGGCTTGTTGGGGACGCCATTAGAAAGGTCATTAATGGGTGGATTTGGGTTTCTGATTAATGGAGATGATGATCGAGGATATTTTGTGGGTGAATATAATGGTTGGCATGATTATGGGGATGGCCGGTTTGGCAAATGTTTAGTGTGATGTTGTGATTTGAGTTTTGAATTTGAATTTGATGTTTTGAAAGATATGGACGCAAGTCAAGGAGAGATTGCAGCCCATTTGGATATTGCAAAGGAATTTATTTGGTCGTTATTGTGGAGGTTGGAAAAAGATGGAAAGTTGTGCTCTACGAATTGGGCATGTTGAGAGATAATTTCGTGATTATTGAGCATGCATTATGGAGGTTAGAGCATCTGAGAAAAATTCAAGGTTTAGAATATTTTTCTCGTTTGTGTTTGGTGTATGGCCTAAGCCGTGGGAAGCATAAACATCTAAACATCTTTAGCTTTGGATAATTTGTAGCTTTTCTAGAAAGGCATTGAAATGGAGGGTTTTGATTTAGAACTAGTGTGGCTAGACGGTTAATTAGATAATCTATAGTATCAAATGCATTAGGCTAGAGGGAAAGCGGTAGAGCTGCACATTGAAGTGGTTTAAGACCAGTTTCAGTGATGTGACAATGACATCATTCAGCAGAGGTAAAATATTGGGGGTGTATGAAGGAGAAATTTGTTGTTGGATGACTTTTGTTTAACATTGATGTTTTAGACTTTGATATTCTTTACCACCATTGGTGTATATAGTGATGATATGAGTGTAGATAATTTTTTCAGCCATGAATTTAAATTTGGGAAAAATTGTGTGCATCTAATTTACATGCCATTGAAAGTATTCATCAGTATTTGCCGAGGCGGTCAACAAATATGATATAATATAAAAGACCATTTATTCAGTGGATTGGGGATAGATCCCAAACATCAGAGTACACCAAATTTAGAGGGTGATGACTAAACAGATTTGATATGTTGAAGGGTAGTAGTTTGTGAGTTTTGTTACATGGATATGAATCATAGAAGGATACATGAGATGATTTTAATGTGTAGGAAATTTATTTGTGGATATAATAAGATTTCGGATTTTTTTTTGATGGATGGCCAATATGGTCATGCCAGCAATGAAGGTATTGGGTTTTAGGTTGATATTGGCTTGTTTAAAATTTAGTGGATTCTCTTTGATGTTGGGTCACTCATACATATTATTCTGGTTCTGCCATTAAATGGGAGGTACCCCCATAGTGAGATCTTTGATTCGAAAGGAGGTGGGTTAAACTCAATTGATGTATGATTAGTTGGGCAAAATTGATAGATAAACATAAAATTTTGTTACATGTTAGGAGCAAATAAAACATTATGAAGGAGAAAAAGAGGTCGAGTGAGTCGAAGAGAGTAGGAGAGGTTTTGGGTTTTTCACTGTTTGTGTGAGTTGATTGAGGAGGCTTGATGTTGTTGCATCTGATTTTGATTAAAATGTTTTTGGAAGCATCTATCTTTGTGTTGACTGAAGTTTCGTTTGTGGAAGTTATTGTTCATAATTGGAGAGAAGTCGTTGTTCCGTTGGCTGCATTTAGGAGAGTCTTAATATTCAACAAGTTTATTATGGAGAGCTTTAAATGAGATCGATTGTTCTCCTGCATGTATAGATCCACCACTTTTTTGAATTATGTTCAAACTCCGATTATGCAGTGGCGGATGAGATCAGCCTTTTGTAATGGAGATCCAACAAGGGAAAATTGATCATCGAGACTTTTAAGTGTTTGGAGAAACTTAGTGGCCGAACTTTCGCCACAAGCTATTTAGGATAGTTTTTTTTTTTTTTTTTTTTTTTTGGGAAGACAATGCGTGATCATGAGCGATTAGCAACATACATGTGATCAGTTTATCATGCATCACTGGATTATGAGGATGATGCAATATGTGAGCCACTCACATGAGTGGCCCAGATAAGGCTAACAAGGCATGAAGTAAGAGTTGATCTTATTAGACACAAATGGAATGATTTGGGTTGGTTATTTCATAACCATATATCCTAGTATGTGGTGAGTGAGGGTTATGGGGTGTCACCATTAATATAATCAAGAAGATTATATCCTTGAAGAAGAGATTGTAGTTGAGCTCGTCATGATAGATAATTGTTAAGAGCGAGTTTGAGTGAAAGTTTGAGCAGCTGGATTGATGAATGCTAGCGAAGGATGGTTGGCTTTGTTAGCCAAGGAGTTTATGGATATGATCAACTCGTTGGAGATGACCTGTCTAATATTATATAAGAATACAAGAGATAATTAATTTTTGAAGGTAAAAATTGAACTAATATATATGCAAGAAGTAATAATGACTACAATACTAACATTATAGAGAAAAGGATCAAAATGATCCCTCAACTCTTTGTGAGGGACCAAAATAGTCCTCAACTCTTTTGAGGGACTAATTTGGTCTCTCAACTTCTTAAAAATTGACATTTTTTGTCCTAATATCAAATTGGGCTTAATGATATTAAATCAAGGGGTATTTTGATTATTTTTTAATTAAATTATTTTTTAAATGTATTTTTCAAGTAATAGTATTTAAAATTTTTTTAATAAACATTTCTTTAATAAAAAAATATATTAATAATTCTAGTCTCTATAATGAACTTAAATTTAAACTAGAATTATTAATGATTTTTAAATAAAAACTAGAATTATTAATAACTTTTTTATTACATAAATATTTAATAATTTTTTAAAAAATTATTATTACTTGAAAATTATATTTAATAAATATTTTAATTAAAAATGACTAAAATATCTCTTGATTTAACATCATTAACCTCAAAATTTAATGTTATGACTAAAAAAAGTCTCTTTTTAAAAGAGTTGAGAGACCAAATTGGTCCCTCAGAAGAGTTTGGGACCATTTTGATTATTCACAAAGAATTGAGAGATCATTTTGGTTCTTTTCTCTAACATTATAACAAGGTCTTCATTTAATGCGTTTATATCTATCATTAAATGTATGAGGAAGGGTATATTATAAATAAGAGTAAATATTGTCATGATGTAAATGTGTAGGTTTCCTTAATAAATCTAAATTTTAAACTTATTTTAACAGTTTCAATATTCTATTTTTATATAAACTATTTAACTAATGTTTAAGTGTTTATTAATTGTGCAGACCTTTGTTCTTGGAAGGCAGACTGACTTTTCAAGACCATTAATTTTGGGAACCATTGTTGTGAGCATATTTTGCGCTGTGGTAGCATTATTGAAGGTACATCTGCAAATTAATAGAGAAATGATGGTTTAAGTCTAAAGCAATTGTCATAATTTGTATGAAATTTAGAACTACATGATCCTTTAAATTTTAACCTTCTAAATAAACTTAATCATTTGATATTTTTGAAGCCTTTTTTATAGTTGGCATAATATTTCTTTTACAAACTTTTATCATTTCTACCTCTGCAGGATGCAATTAAGTATATTAAGTTAAAAAAGGAAAGAAACTCATTGTGAATTATAAAGTATTCTAATTGAATTTTAATATTGAACTTAGGAATATGCACATGATTAGGCAACTATGTGATAAATACATGCTTTCTTCTAAACATATGTAGAATAATATACAAAGCCAAAAAAATCATATGTACTCGATCAACTTCATATATCACCGGGTTTTTTTCATAAAATTCTTCCTCATAATTTTATATGTACTTCAAATTTTGCATGCTTATAACTAAAATGAGCCTCAATGAGAAGAATCTAACAATCTCATAATCGTTCAATTAAAGATCATTAAGGCATTGAGATATCTAAAGATAAAATATATAATATGATTAAAAAAGATATATATTTAGACCAACTAATGAAAAAGAACTCGATATTCTCTCAATAAATTTATAAATAGGCATTCTTACTACATATTCAGGATGATTTTTTGTAGAGAATATCTCTAATTTAATGGTGGAGATCAACCATCAAAAATAGATTGCTCTCATTGAGATTAATAAATTCATGTTAAGATCATAGTTTATCATCAACATTTTAAAATGATAATAAAATTAAATCCTACACCTTCTATAAAATATTCTAGACGATTCAACATCTGAATTTTTTATTAGGCAACTTTGTTTTGATTGTGGCATTGAGAGCTTCAAAGAGGTTCCTTGCATTGATTGATCAATGAATTTGTTGTTGATGGCTGCCATCAAACCATCATGAGTCACCCCTATTTGTAGCTGATTGAAAATCTTATCACAATTAGTCATAGTATTATCTTTATTCATGACCCCAGAGTTATATCAAATGTAATTATTTGTGTATTCTCTTTAAAATTTAGTGGATTATTTGATTTTGACCATGGATTTAGGCTTATTTAAGCATCAACCAAACAAATTTTGAAATTTTTTTGTGTTGTTTGTTATCTTTTACATTTACGTTGGACTGTTGGAGTACATTGTACTTATTCCGGGCTTCAAACGAACTTTCTTTCCTAACATTTCACATACAAAATCACAAAAATCAATAGAAAATGTCTAATATCAATCGAAATGGTTAAATTAATGAAACCAATTATGGCGATAATTTAAGATTTATCAAAATGCTAGCGAGTATGCCAATAAAGATAAATCTAGCATTATTTAGGCTTTTAATAAAAGGAAAAAAACTATAATTTACTGAAAGATAACATCATTCAGTTATATTGATTTTGCTAATTCTTGGCACTTGCAAGAAGCTCTTCTTATATTTTTGTCATATTGCACATTTGAGTTATAATTATGATTTATCAACAGGATGTACCAGATATTGAAGGAGATAAAAAATTTGGCATTCGTTCATTAGCTGCTAGTCTAGGTCCAAAAAAGGTGAGCTACTTATTAGTCAAATCATATATGGCATATTTCATCAATAAGTACAGTTCTTAACTTCGATATATTATTGATTGCCTCATCTGGATTCTAACAGGTTTTTAGGATTTGCATTTGTCTCTTAGAGATGGTTTATATCATTGCAATAGTGTTTGGAGCCACTTCTTCTCGCCCATGGAGCAAGCTCATAACAGTATGTTCAATTAATACACTTATAAGGGAAATTAAATATATGTAAATAAGTTTTCTAGTTTATAATTGTTATGCTTAGGTACAATGAAAATCTTCTCGACTTTACTGCAGATATTGGGCCATTCAGTTCTTGCTTTATTCCTTTGGAAGCAAACCATGTCTGTCGATTTACAGAATAAATTTTCTGTGGAATCCTTCCACATTCTTATTTGGCAGGTAGTACTAAATTTTTTTAGCATAAGTTGAATGGATAATTGCTCAAATTATTTTTTTTTATTTTTTATTTTGCAGCTCTTATCTGCTGAATACATGCTTCTTCCACTTGTGAGATGAAACGAAATTTGTTGAGTACCTGTGACAAATTATGTTCAAATTATATACACTTTCAAACAACTAGATTTTGCATTGTAATAACCAAATTTAGAGCAGCATTAATTGTGGCTAAGAGAATTTGTTGGTAAAGATGATTCGTTTTAATTAAAATATAAGTAGTCTATATGGGCTGATAATCTGTTAATTCTTGTTGAGTTAGATAGCATATTTATTTGTGTTAGCACAAAGGCCATTTGATTAATGAAATGTGACTAAAATCTGATTTTGACAATTAATAGTGTTACAATTAGTGTGGTAAAAAAGCACAAGATCATTAGCAGAATTAATATTGTCACAAATATTTCTCCCATTAATGAAGGCCGTCTGCATAGGATGAGTAATATTTTGGAGAAGAGGTTTGATTCCATAATCAATTTAGTAATGAATTTATATATACTGTTGCACAAAGATATAAGCATGTAGTCATTAAGAGTCTTAATGCGAGTTTTTTTTTTTTTTTTTTTGGGTACTAAAGTTATAGTAGTATACTTTGAAGAAGCAGCAATTATTAAATAGCATCAATGAAAGAAGAGAGAATTTTTTTTTTGAAAAGGAAAACCATCTGGTCCTGAGGTCTTATCTTCCCTAATTCTAAAAAGTGCCTCTTTAATTTCCTTATTAGTAAATGTGGATATATAATAACCATAATCCTAATCATAGAGAACTTATGTCATGGGAATGTTAGAGAACAATTGAGAGATATTAGCATTGTTGTTGAGAAGCTTAGTGAAGTGGAATGTGGCTTCATTGGCAAAATCATCTTGAGAATATGAAAGGTCATTATGTGACACCTCCAAGTTCAACATTCAGTTCTAACCCATTTTAACCCGATTGGAAAAAGATAAAGATTTGAACTTTTGAGTTTTTCAATCATTTGCATGTCTTTAAGAGTGTTTTAATGTATGAAAATGATTGGGTGAACTCTAATATGCATGTGTCCCAAGTGTTTGGTGTGAACTTTGGCAAAATTTGATAATGTCACTTTTGGAGCGCAGCGATGCTGCACTCAACCAAAGTGCAAAATAGTGACATTGCAGTGTTGTGCTCTCGGGTTTTTTCAAATTTTTTAGCACCGCAGCCCTCTGATTTGAACGCCACAGCACTAGGTCATTATGAGCTCATTAAATATATTTTAAATGTCATTAATATAATAATTTCTTATGAGCAAGTGCCTGAACATGAGAGAGGAGAGAGAGAAAGAGGGTTTTAGAGAGGGAAAATGCATTTTGAGCCATTTTCAGCCATTGACCTAGTTGAAAAAGTTGTCCGGATCGAGATAGGTCGCATTATGTCTATCTCAGTTTTACAAAATATAAAATTTTCAAATTTTTTATTAAATTTGTATTTACATTAGCGAAAAATGTGTATAACTTTGCACTAGTAAAATTTTCACCACGTAATTTTTTATATGCTATAGAGAGCGTGATTATGAATATTTTGAATATTTTCTGAAAATTTTATACCAAATAATTTGAAGTCTGTGCAATTTTAGTTGAACAAAAAATAATGTTTTAGTTCAATAGATATTTTAAAATGGTGTTTTAAATATTCCTTTGTAATTTAGTATTGTTCTTACATTGTAAAAATTTACTTAGTAGAAAGTTCAGTGGCATGTCATTATAAAACACTATGAAAATTTGACATGTGCTAAATTTTGTTTTAAATATTATAATGTGATGAAATATATGCCTATGTGAAGAGATATATGCTAATATGATTGAAAAATATTAGCTGGGAGTTATAAGTGACTAGAATTTTTTGAGATTTTATTTGTATCAGGAATTATTCTAGTGCCTATAAGGCATGTTCCGGTGACTATAAAGCCATATTATGGTGGCTATAAGCGATGTTTTAGTGCTTACGAGCATATTCTAGAGCTATAAGCACAAAAATGAGACATATGGGGCTAGAATCTTTTGAGATTATGTCTATGACATAATATGAACTACTATATGATATGAATTATAATTTATTTATCTGCTCATTAATGTTAGTTAAAAAATTGGATAATTGTTATGTTTAGTACAATGATCTATTAAATTATATTTAACTGCATTTAAATATTCAATAAAATATTTGATGAAAGAGAATTTAAAATTTTAGATTGGCTTGTGTACTCTTCTGAGATGTTATGGCTCATCGTGGTTTGCCTTAGGTTTTCAAAATCTAGGAAAGGGCAGGAGACAGATGATTAGTCGTTCACAATCAGATCTGAGTTAATAATTATTTTACTACTTTGATTTTTATATAGTCATGAATAATTTAATTTTTAGCTGCATAGCTTTTGTCTATAGTCATGTGTTGTAGTGTAGATATTTATTTTGATGAAATAAAAGAAACTTTATGTATAAGATTATTTTCAATATTTGAATATTTTATCAGCTTTGTAGTCTGTAATTTTATTTGAAATAAAATTGGAAGTGAATCTAAAATATTTCAAAACTTGATCTTATGATTTACTTGTCATAGCTCAACACAATATGTCATATCCTGGTCAAGTTAAGGTATGGCAAGCTGTTATGGTATCAAAACAATAATTTTAGAATGGATTGTAAAACAGGGCTATAGGAATTGATGTGTAAGACAAATGGGGTAGTTTTGTGTATTTCAAAGTGTTCATTATTATTTGTTTCACATGCATGTGTGTTTAGTTATATATTTTATGTGAATATGGATCCGCCAGACCTAGATATGACAGATGGGTAGAGTGCTAGTCATGAAGCTCCTATATGTAGTATGGTTTCAACAATCAATTTTGACATAGTTTTGCAGTTTACTACTCTAATAACCCAAATGATTGGCGAGACACAGAGCAGGATTCGTACTGTGAGAACTGATGAGGTGGACAAACATTTATAAATATTTTGAGATTGAAGCCTCTGATATTTAAGGGTATTTCTAAGCCCAGGGCAGTAGATGATTAGTTAAGGAGACTAAAGAAGACATTTGACAGGATGTAATGTCCTCCTGAGAGGAAGGTACCCTTAGTAGTTTTTTTATTAGATGGTGAGGCAGAGCACTAGTGGATGGGCCAGCACGAGGAGAAAATTCAGGAGAGATTTAATTCTCTAATTACCTTGGGGAGTTCTTGATGTGTTTAGAGCCTCGTTTGTAATACTTTTACATGACAACATATGCACGAAACTTTTCTGAGATTGGTTCAAGGGAGCAAGATGGTGATGTAGTATGAGGCAAAGTTCATTGGTTTATCTAGATATGCTCCATAGTTGGTGAGCACTCCTACAGAGAAATGTTACAAGTTTTTTTAGAGGACTTCGAGATAGTTTAAGATAGGCTCTAGTGTCATTTTATATTTTTAATTTTTTTGAGCTTGTGGGTAGAGCTCATTGATAGACAATGATCTGATAGCTACTCAGTAGCGGTGGACTACTAGTAAAATAGATTCAATGGTAGACTTTTGATAGTGGCTTTTCTGGATAAAAAAAAAAAGCACATTTATACCTAGAGAGTCTAGGAAATGTGGATAATCTGCACCTACGACAGCTCTGAGTAGGGCAGTATTTATAGTTCTGGGAGTTTTATTAGTAGGGCACCTGTGTACAAGAGTTATGATAGACATCACTTCGATCAATGTTATAGGATGATTGGCTAGTATTTTAGATGTGAACATGTTGTTCACAAGATGACTGAGTGCCCACAAGTAGAAATAGACCAACAATTTGAGCTAGATCTGAGAGTTATGTTAGACATGAAGGGATACTAAGGACAACTCCACTTCATACATTTACTGAGAGTTCTGTTGGTAGAGGCAAAGGATCTAATTTTGTGGCAAGTGTGGGTCTCCGAAAGGGTTCCGCTCGTGTGGTTCGAATGCAAAGGGTACGATCACACTATCCCGTAGGACAAAATGGTCGTAGGCCTTTACACTCGGCACAAGCAGGCCGATGGAAGAGCAGATGGAGTTATAGATACGATTAGCCATGGAGAGTGACGGCTTTCACCTACCAACCTCGATGGATAATAATATCTATAACCCTAAATTCACGAGATTTCCCCTATTCGATACATCAGCACCGAATAGGGTTTATTTGATTGTGGGGATCGGTTTCCTACGGGCGCAAGCCCCCGTAGTTAATTACATCTTAGACCTTGATCTAAGAAAACTCTCGATTAAGGATGTTAGATTATCTTCTCTAATGGGTTTAGTGCAAGGGAATTTCTAGGCTTCCTAATCAAAGGGGAATGTCCCAACTTGGCTCGATCAATCATACAGGGTTCAGTCAACATCCGGTCGGCTCGAAGAAGTGGAAACTGGAGAAAAAGAGAGAAGACATTGCACTCAAGCATGCACGAGAGAAGGAAAGAGGTGGCGTCATCCGTGTGACGCAGATGGGTAGGGTTTATAGTCTCCGAAAGAATGGAGAACTTACCCACCAATAAGGTGTATAGTGGTACACCTGTACCACTCACCTTTAGACCCTAAATCTATAAAAGATGTAGTGTTGTACACACAACACTAGCATCTACGACCTAGCTAATGCAATCTGGACTTATTCCTTGCCTGAAAAAGGAAGCCAGCTAAAATCCTAAGCACAACCAACCGTCCTATATGTATGCAAGATGGGAAGGGTCTATCCTAAGGATTCAAGGATTAATAGTTCAGAAGACTTAAATCAACGACTCTACGATATGCAGACGAATAGACCTATCGTTGTATGATGCATGAAACAAATGCGCGAGTAAGAAAGATCCTTAGGTCCACTAATGCGATGCATGTATGTAAGTGTATTGTGGAGAAAAGTGTGTAAGAACATATGCATGACATCCAGAGTACAGAAAAAGTAAATAAACACACCCTAAGGGTATCCTTCAGGCAAGATACCCGCACAGAAAATCATCATAGTCATGCCCACTTCGTGTGGGAAAACAGCGATGCCCAATGGCACAAGTAGGTGGCCTACTCTACAGGCCTAAATGACCCTAATGGTCTCTAGGGCTCACAGAAAGAAAGAAAAAAAAAAAGGGGGGGGTATCGTACCCAAGAGCCAGAAAAGGCCAAAGTCCTAGCAGAAAAACAACGATGCCCACTTCGTGTGGGAAAACAACGATGCCAACCGGCACAAGTAGGTGGCCTACTCTACAGGCCTAAATGACCCTAATGGTCTCTAGGGTTCACAGAAGGGGGCAAGCTTTGACCTATAGGGCCAAAGCTTCGTCAGTGAACTACCCTATGGCTGGCTACCTACACATGCTAGAATACCTATCAACAAATTGTGTGTGGAGTGTAGCAGTTCCGATATATAATTACAAGAAATTTGCTTTACAAGTTGCAGAGATCATACCTGATTGTGGCGCTGCCACTTACAAGCTTATAAGCAAATACTCCCTGATTGTGGCGCGGCCACTCAAAAGCTCCTAAGCAAATGCTCTTCTTTAGTTCTCAACCATCAGGATCCAATGTACCTCGCAAGACAAGTGAAAGAAAAATACACAAATGAGCGTAGATGCCGTTCAGAAAATAAATGCAGGTAAACAAAATAATATAACTGACAGGAAATTTAAGAATTGCATTTGTATAATATATGCATGTAGTAAATACTGAACATCAAGAGAAAATATCAGCCTAATCTAGGACTATAAGTCGTGTCCTAACCAAACAAGTCTAAGGTGTGTGTAGGCTGTGCAGTTTTGGATAGATCCTATATAGGATAACTTAGTTAGAGTTATATGTGTATTATTTTTATTTGTTGAAAGGGCAAAGAAGAGGTTTTAATTAAAGTTTAAATATTAGTGTTTTAGAATTGATTTTTAGGATGTTTTATTTTTAGTGTTTGATTAACTATCACCTTTGTTTCACACCGAGGCCGTGAGGTTTATTTCACCCTCCTTGGGGCTAACTTAATAGCCTCGTAGGCCTGGGTTACCCAGTGATAATTAACTTTGTTTGATTATTATAGTTTGTTGTTAAAAGAAAAAGAAAAGGGTAGATTAAATGTTTTATTATTAAGGTTTGAATTAAGCCAATTAGAAAGATTAATTTTAGATTTTGACGCTCCATTAGATTCATTCGTGGCGTTGTGCCACCAGGCTCGAGGAACCAGCCTCCTTAGGACACTTAGCCCCGCAGCCCGGAGTAGTCCATCCAATAAACTTCACTTTTGGAGCGGGTTGTTGTGTATTAAGGGATCTGTTGATTATTTTTAAAAGATTATTCTAAGTTTGAACCTTTAAGAAATCTTTTATCCTAATGAGTTTAGTTTATAACTTAATCTCCTAATATGATCTACATCTTTTAAATTTTAGATTTGTTAAGAGCTAATTATTAGATTAGTTAGAATTAGTTTAGGTTTATGTTTTCAAATTATGATTTAATTATTATAAATGTTAATTAAAACTTAATTAAGAATTAAGTGTTTTAATAGATTTTAAGAATTAGATTGAGATTGATTGGTTGATTATTAGTGAATTAAGAAAAGAAAATCCAAATCTAGGAAAATGTGTCACTAAGTTGTTGTTTTAATGTTTCTATCCTATAGGGAGCATGCATCCTAAGTCTATGTTTTCTAAGACTTGGTCCTTAATTTTTGTCCTTAAGTGTCACTAAAGTTGTAGGAAACGAAATGAAGTTTTATTTTCTAATCCTTAGAACTTTCGTACATGTGTCACTAGGTTTAGGAATTTATAGCAAAGCAGTAAAAAGAAAAGAATGAAAAATTACAAATAAAAGGGATGTAGGCATTGTTGTTATTGGATACACTTCGTAGAAGTCAAGTGCATCCTATTATATCAACAATGCCCTTTGCTGTTCCCACAATCCAAATAAAGCACTTGATATAAAGCCGACTGGACTACACAAATCATTCCCTACCAAACTCAAAGCAACAAGGGAAACTCAAGTTCCCAAAAACTAGAACCAAAAATAACATCTCTTTCTACCCATCACACTCTTCCAAAGTCTATATCTATCACATTCTTCCACTTTTATATCTAGAAACAAACATTAATGAAAGAGACACAATCCAGACTAGGAGATATCACTTTCCAAAAAGAGAACTCTAATGAATCTACCAATACAAATCCACACTTCAAAAGTTATTAAACCCAAATCTAACTTATGAAATTTCTTTGTTTGAAAAAGCTACATAATACTTTCTATAAATCATCTACCCAAAATCGTATAAAACTCCACATAATAAATCATTTACCAAAATCTTTGACACGAAAGACAATCAAGTGCTTTTCTATTTTTATTTGGAGTGGGGTATAAAAATATAAAACTTTCCAACAAGGAGGCTTAATAAAACCCCTCATTGTAAAGCATTCACGAAATTCGCCGTATAAAACCCTTTAAAACGAAATCGATTTAAAACCAATGATAAATCATCTCGACATGAGTAAAACGAGACTTCTTCAAACAAAAAGTAAGTTCGCAAAAATCCATTAAAACTTTCTATAAAGTCTCTAACAATAAAATAACTTGCAATGCTTTCCATTCTAAAACCACTCTTGAAATTACTTCAATATAAAACAACTTATAACATCCTCCTTTTTTTTTAAGACGACTCATAAAACTCTAACATAAAAAAGTCATTTACAAATTTCTTCAATCATGAGCCAAATCATAGATCTCCTCAGTATAAAACAAATCATAAAGCCCTTCAATATAAAGCAGATCATACAATTCTCAATATAAAACAAAGTATAAAGCTTCTCCAACACGAAGCAACACATGTATTTAATGCTAGAACCCAACACTTTCTACTAAAAAAAAAGACAATGATAAAAGAGGAGTTCGATGCAATTTGCTCTTCTCATGCTTAAGGAAAGTATTTTAACAGCATAAATAACAATGTATAAAGACCCTTACAACATGATATATAAAAGTCATTCCATAGACATGTCGCCTTGTATTAGAACCATATACCTTTGGAAGAAATGAGACCGACATAGAGCATGAATGTAATTTTTCAACAAACTTACTAAGCTTACTTCTAATATCAAATTTACAACCACAGTTAGCAAGAAGATGTGAAACCACCAAGCTAATGGGAACAATGCTTCACCTAACAAATTATAACTTAATGGCTTTAAGAACCTCTTAAGAAAGGAAACAACCTCATAAACTTTGCCTGTTGCAACCAACCACATTTCGAGAAATCAAGAACCAACATACTTCATATCGACCAACAAGACAACTAATGCATTTGATATTGAAACTCAAAACTCATAGGAAAAGAGATTTGATGTCATTTCTCTAACCGACAGAAGAAAAGCTGCAATGATATGAGTAATACCGTATCGAACTCACAAAAATACACAATAATTTAATTCTAAGCATGTATGGGCTATGTAAACATTTGCTAACCATAGATATAAGCATTTTTATTTATCATATGATTTAGGATAAACATGAAATTTCTTCCAACACACTCTCATAATGATGCCAACAGATAGTATATAAGAGAAATAGCAAAGATGTAAAAAGTCTTAATTCAAGTCTTTCCACATATGATTCTTACAACAAAAACGTTCCAACGCGATCCTAAGTCATCCCTACTAAAGTATTGAAACAAATTCTACATGTAGCATGAATGGTATAAGATGCACCTTTCAAGAAATTTAAGAATAATTATTTAGAAGCCTCTTTAACATTCTTCCAAAGATGCTCCATAGATGGCTCATTTCATCGGAGCACAAAACAGCTAGAAATATGCTCATAATTCATCCCCAAAACAATTTGGCATATGAAAACAGTGAAAATCTGCGTACTACTCGTTTCCAAATTCATTTAGACAGTTACAAACAGTAAAAACTGCATGTGTTTTGTTCTTACAATGTCCGGAAGCTAGCAAACGGTAAAAAAACTGCGTGTGTCACATCCCCAAATTAACTTGGAGTTCAAAAACAGTAAAATTCTGCATTGGGCTCATTCCCAAATCAACATAGAAGCCAAAAAAAACAGTAAAATTCTGCATTGGGCTCATTCCCAAATCAACATAGAAGCTTGAAATGGCAACACAACAGCACTAATTAGAATATTTATATAGTGCTTGTGATATCACATCAATAGAAGGGAATTTCAAATGATAAACAATGCTTTTACCTTCTCTTTATATGGTGAAATCTAGCCCAACACACCCAAATTACCTTGCTACCAAGGGGGATGATATATGAAAAGAAATAACTTTAACTTCTAATTACATCTCATAAGCGACCAAACATGCCATTCATGGACCCAACATCTCTAACCGAATGCTAATTATGCAATCATGGAATTTATACTAAAGCTTTGAGTGAATGATACAAAAAAAAAAAAAAAATATGGGAGAACAACTTCTCCCATTCTCCACAAACTCATCTCAAAATAAAAAAAAGGGGTCAAGATCTTTGATTTGCCATTTTTCTACTCAAAAGAACCTGAAGTATCACTTCGAGCATTAGCACAAACATTAAATGAGCATAGTTTAGTAAGAGAGCAACATGGCCTCTCAAGCCTTGCCATCTACCACACTTAAAACTTCCAAATCACGTTACATAGGGTAAATGTAAGCTCGCATACTAATTACTCATTTCAAAAAGAATAAAAATAAACTAAATCAATAAGTTGTGCAGCAACATAGATCAACCCAAATTTAAGAGGAGATTTCAACTAAATTTATTAAATATTTCACTAAGGAAACATGGAGGAAACTTAGCAAACATAGTTATATCCAAACTCACAAGAAGCAATGTAAATCTTTGCATCTAAATATGCTCACCAAACTTTTGGTTAAGTGACTTCATATGCAAGCTTAAGTTTCATGAACCACCAACAAAATGTCACAACTTCTCCTCAACAACATTTCATCACACACCTTATATGCATGTTTTAATTGAAGACCAAAATGGCCTCTTGTAATTTTCTACCATTCACACCAAAATTTTCTAAAAGAAATAACATAACTCAAATATAATTGCATAGCTGTTCACTGGCAACAATGATCTCCAAATTCCAAGAGCACTAAAACATCATTTGATTCCCAATTGCATGCAAAGAAATTAAACAAAATGAAATAATAGGGCATGCTCTGTCAAACTCATCCCAACTGAAATCAAACCGTTTCAAACTCATTTGATGAAGGAATACTAACTAAGGAGAAGAAAGAGGGCAAGGGAAGAAGAGAAAGAGTGGGAGAAAAAGGAAGAAGAAAAGAAGGGGAGGAAGAGGAAGGGTACTCACAGCGAGGGATGAAACTCGGGTTCAGTCCTAGAGGTCGGAAGAGCTCGGACCTAGCCTCAGGTTCGGATCGCGCAAGGGAGGCCGGCGACGGGTTTGGTCCGGGGAGGGAGATCTTGCGATCGGGTCGTCGGATCTTGCTACAGGCTCGGGACGGAAGAGCTAGCCGGCGGGTTTCTTCTGGGATTCGCGAACTCGAGGGAGCAAGCAGGTCGGGCGCTCCTAGTGTCCGCGAATGGAGGGAGACGGAGGAGAGTCGGGTTCGGCTAGGTCTCGCGACAGCCTGGGAATTTCGAGACTGAGAGCCAGAGAGCCGGGGAAGAGAGTTGGAGCGTGAGAGCGAGAAAAAGAGGAGCCGGTGTCCTCTGGCTCACGCGGGAGAAGGAGACGGAGGGGGGTCGGGATTCGCCTAGGGCTGCTTCTGAATCAGAGCGAGAGAGAGGAGGGGCTTCGTCCAAGTCTCCTAAACGTCTCCCCACACTCCGCTCCTCTCCAAACACCAAAACAGCCTTTGCTCGCTGAACTCTGCTAACGCAACTCTGCCCTGTTCTAAAACGAGCGTATCACGCGACCAAAAAGCTTCGCAACGGTAGAGTCCAAATTTCGGAGAGATCAAGACCATTGAGGCAGTTTCTCGATTTAGAAATCAATTCAAATTAAACCAAAAGAGAATTGGAGTTTATTTGAATTAAATTGAGTTGATTTGAATCAGATTTGGGCTTAAACCAAGCTCAATTCCAGGCCAAATTGGATCAGTTCGGGCTCGAGGCGGTTCGACCTAGTCATGCCGACAAAATTGCACCCGAATCGACATTAATTTGAATCAAATTGAACTCGATGCAATTAAAATAAATTAAATTGAGTGCAATCGAGTCTAATTGAAATCAATCTGGATCGATTCGAGTTCGAATTGAGCTCGACGAGGTCTAATTAAGCCGATCGAAGGTGCTCGAGAGTGCCTGAGCGAAAATCGAGGTCAACAGCAAGTATACCTTCTGGCTATGGTTAGAGAGAGTCTAGTAGCACTGTTACTTTAGCTCTAGTTCAAACACGTGTATACAGTTTGACTCAGGAGAAGGCACGTGATGCTCCAGATATAGTAACATGTACGATATATATTTCTAATCAATTAAGTCATATTTTATTTGATTCTAGAGCTAAGTCATTCATTTTTTAAATGTTTCTTTGATTTACTACACTTGCCTTTAGTTATACTATATATTTCTCTTTCTATTATTCCATTGACGAGAGATAATATAGTAGCCAGTAGATTTTATTTATGTGGTATTGGGATTACTGATAAGAAGTGGACATCTAGTTTGATTTTATTATCTGTTTCTTCGTATAATGTTACTTTAGGTATGGACCAATTGAGTCGGTATGAGGCTCAGATTGATTGCATAAAGAAGATAGTTATATTAATTTTGGGTAATGAGAGATGTGTATTTTAGGGAGTTGGAGGAGTTCTATCATATTTTCTCTACTATGAAAATAGATAGATTATGGAAGAAGGGTTGTATGGCATTCCTAGCATCAGTCAGGTATTAGAGTATAGAGTAGTCTTCTTTATGATGTTCCGGTAGTATGTGATTTTCCAAATGTATTTCTAAAGGAGTTAGTCAGTTCGCCTCTAGATAAAGACAGAGTTTTGTATTGATATATTTTCAGGCATGCTCCAATTTCTAGAGATCTGAATATGATGGTGACTAAAGAGCTTCAGGAGTTAAAGGTTCATCTTCAGGAGTTGATTGACGGGGGATTTGTTCATCCTAGTGTGTCTCTATGGGAAGTACCTATTCTATCTGTGAAGAAAAATGATGATATAATGTGTATGTGTACTGACTATAGAGAGTTGAACAATGACACTATTAAGAATAAGTATTCTTTGTCATAGATTGATGATTTATTTAATCATCTTGTTGGATCTTCTATATTTTCAAAGATTGATCTACAATCTTGATATTATCATGTGAAGGCTAGAGAGTCTGATATAATGAAGATAGATTTTAATATGAGGTACGGATACTAGGAATTCTTACTCATACCATTATGGGTGATAAATGCTCCAACAATCTTTATGGATCTGATAAACATAGTACTTAGAGATTTTATGTATCAATTTATTAGTATTTTAATAGATGATATTCTAATTTATTCTACTTCTGAGAACGATTATGCTAGGCATCTAAGGATTGTGATAGAGACTTTGAGGCAACATCAGTTATATACAAAATTCTTCAAATGTGTATTCTAGCTTATGAGTGTTTCTTTTCTGAGATATGTGGTGAGTAGTGATGGTATCTCTATAGATCTCCTGAAGGCTCAGGTAATTACTGGGTGGCTGAGGCCTGCTGCTGTGTTTGAGGTACACAGTTTCTTAGGAATAGCTGGATATTATAGGAAGTTTGTGAAAGGTTTTTCTCAGATTTATGCACATCTGGGATACTAACTCAGAAGTCATTAGCTTTCATCTGGGCATCGGAGTACAAGAGTAGCTTTTCAAATATCGATGGATTATTTGACTTATGCTCTAATTTTGGCTCTTCCATCTGGTACATAAGGATTTTAGGTATTTAGTGATGCTTCGTTGAGAGTTTGGAATGTGTTTTGATGCAATATGATATAGTTATAGCCTATGCTCCCAGATAGTTGAAGCCACATTAGAAGGATTATTTGGCACATGATTTGGAGTTAGCTGTTATTGTATTTACTTTAAAAATGTGGTGACATTACTTGTACGACATCATGTATGATATTTTCACTGATCATCATAGTTTGAATTGTATATTTACTCAAAAGGATCTGAGCTTGAGGCAAAGAAGATGGCTTGAGTTAATTAAAAGACTATTATCTAACTATTCAATATCAACCTGGCAAGGCTAATGTGGTAGTAGATGCTTTGAGCAGGAAATCTTCTAGAGTTTCATTTCGACAGCTCACTTTAGATGAGTCTTAGATACGAGCTATAAAGAAATTATAGTTCGAGGTGATTTCTTCTACTGAGAATGATTCTGATATATTTGCTTCGATGATTATTCATCCTTCTTTACAATAAAGGATCGGGAAGCTCAGAAGTTAAATACTAAGTATCAAAAGTTGATTGATTTAATTGGTTCTAGTAAGAAATTTGAATTGCGTGTATCTGATTCCAATATTATTTTCGGCACGGATCTATTATGGGTTTCTATTTTGGAAGATCTTAGGCAATAGATTTTACATGAGGCTCATAGAAGGATGTTAAAAATTTTGTATCAAAGCATGAAGCCTATTAGTTAGTGAAAGTTTAGCACTAGCGACCGGGAGGTCTTTTGGAGCCATTACCCATTTTAGAATGGAAACGGGAAGATGTAACTATAGATTTTTCTATGAGTTTTCCTATGTCAAGATGGGGCCATGATGTTATTTGGGTTATTATTGATTGACTGACAAAATCTGCACATTTTATTCGTATCCGACATACTGATTCAGTGGATAGATTGGTTTAAGTATATGAGAGTGAGATTATCAAATTACATGAGATACCGAGAATTATAATTTCTAATAGGGATGGCTGGTTTACCTCAAGATTATGGAAAGGTATTTAGCAAGAATTGAGAATGAAACTACATTTCTGTATAGTTTTTCATACTCAAACTAATGGGCAGTCTGGGAGGACTATACAGGTACTGGAATGTCTTCTGAGACTCTGTGTTCAATATCTTGGTTACAGTGGGGAAGAATACATTTCTCTGATCGAGTTTGCTTACAATAACAGTTTTCAATCAAGCATGGGTATGGATCCACATGAAGCTTTATATGGTAGAAAGTTTCATACACAATTGTCTTAGACAAAGGCGGGGGAGAGACATCTGATTGGGCCAACCTTAGTTGATGATGCTATTGAGAAGATCTGTTTGAGCACAGACATATCAAAGGTTGTACATGGCAGACAATGATAATATTTAGATGCTAAACATTGGGTTGTGGAATTCAGGAGTATATGTAAAGATTAGGCCGATAAAAGGCATTAACATATTTGACAATGAAGGAAAGTTGAGTTCAAGATATGTTAGACCATTTGAGGTGGTCGAAAGGATTGGAAAGTTTTTCTATATGTTACAATTGCCAAATTATATGTCAAAAATTTATAATGTTTTCCATGTGTCACTTTTGAGAAATAGATATTTGATTATGGGAATAGAATATCTACCAAATATATTGAGGTATGTTTGAATCTGAGCTACAAGGAAGAACCAGAGAGAATTCTAGCCTATTGTTTCATAAAGCTAAGAAGTAAATAAATTTCTATGGTTAGAGTTCAGTGAAAGAACAAGACTAAAAGAGAATATACTTGGGGAAAAAGAGTCTAAGATGAGATAGTTGTACCTAGATCTATTTTGAAATGTCGAGGATGGCATTTTTTTAGGGGAGAGTTGTGACACCTCCAGGTTCATCATTCAGTTCTACCTATTTTGACCTAATTGGAAAAAGGTAAAGATTTGAACTTTTAAGTTTTTTAATCATTTGCATGTCTTTAAGAGTGTTTTAATGCATGAAAATGATTGGGTGTGCTCTAGTATATGTCCCAAGTGTTTGGTATATATTTTGGCAAAATCTGGGAATGTCACTTTTGGAGCATAGCGATGCTGGGTGTTCAAGCGTAGTTTAGTCAAAGCGCCAAATAGTGACATTACAGCCTCGTGCACTCAAGTTTTTGCAAATTTTTTAGCGTCATAGCACTCCCATTTGAGCACCAAAGCTCTAGGGCATTATGAGCTCATTAAATATATTTAAATTCCATTAATCTGATCATTTCTTTCAAGTAACCGTCCAAACATGAGAGAAAATGAGAGAAAAAAGAGGGTTTTGGAGAGGGAAATCCTGTTTTGAGTTGCTGTTGGATTGAGATAAGTCACATTATGTCTATCTCAATTTTTAAAAATATAAAAAATTTCTAAAACTTTTGATTAAATTTGTATTTCAATTAGCGAAAAACACATAGAACTTCGCACTAATAAAACTTTCACCGCGTAACTTTATATATATTATAGAGAGCATGATTATAAATATTTTGAAAATTTTCTAAAATATTTTATACCAAGTAATTTGAATTTTGTGCAGTTTTAATTGACTAGAAAATAATTTGTACACTAAAAAATAACGTTGTAGTTCAATAAATGTTTTAAAACGGTGTTTTACACATGCCTTTGTAATTTTGAGTTGTTCTAACATTGTGAAAATTTGCTCAATAAAAGTTCAGTGGCCTACCTTTATAGAACACTGTAAAATGTGACACATTAATACCAGATATCTCTCTCATGTTATTATAATTCCCTTTCTTCTTAATTCTTTGGTATAAAAATTTGATATCATCTTCACATTTGGATAGCCACGTACATTTAGCTCTTTTTTTATTCATTTATATTCATAAATGGTAGCAACAATTAAAATCTCTCAAGAAGTTCTTTATGATTTTGTTTTTCATTTAAAGAAATTATGGAGGTAAACATGTTGGTGTAGGAGTTTCAAGAAGATAAGCTGGACTTCACATTTTTTAGCCTATTACATAAACCAAATGGGAGATCTCCATTAACCTAAATGTTTCAAGCATCTTGAACAATATTGAAAAAGTTATTGTAGTGGCTATAAGTGTTCTTATACATAAAATTGCAATTAATTATATGTGTGTTTCCTATCTTGATAATAATAGGTGAGTGGCCAAATGTGAAGGGGCTAAGAACTTTGAAATGAAACTGTGGATAATATTTTATTTAATGATTATTACAAAAAGGTCTATTAAGAAGGCATATAAAGACATTGTCAAATTAAACCAGTTGAAACATAAAGTAATGTTTGGGAGTTCCTATAAGCCAGAGTTGAAGATGTTAGACTTAAAATCAACAAGCTCATAGGAAAATTATGAAAAACCCCATTTTTTTCCTCAATCTTTCTTTTGTAGTTGAAGGCTTGAAGCCTCCCATAATAAGCTAGGGTTCACAGTTAACATCAACCAAATTAATAATAAAATCTCATATGGACTTCATTTCCAAAGCATCATTTTTTTATATATAAAAGTAATAAGTAAAAAGTTGTTGGATGAAAAACTTAACCAACCATATTTGCATTGAGATTGAATGATCATGGTAGAGAAGAAGACTTTATAAGATTCTCTTTTGATCTATATACCTCATTGATGAAAAAAATGAAAGTTTTGCAACCTTCCTCCGGCCATATCTGTATTGAGATTGAATGGCTAAGGTAGAGAAGAAGAATTTATAGGAGCCATATTTAATCCATATATGCCCATTGATGGAAAAAAAAATTAAAGTTCGTGCAACTTTCTCTTGACAAATCCATAAAAGAATCACTTATAGAAGTAGAAGAGATTTTAGCCTCAAGTAGACAAACAAGGTCTATTTATAATCATGAGTTAAGTTCATGTAGTTAGGGATTTTAGCATCACCATTTATCTAACATTCCAAGCAATAATTTTAGGAAATATAATCACTATGTTAATAAAGCACCTATAGGTTTGCATTTCCTATTTTTTAGTTAGGTTGCTAAATAATAGTAAACAAATTCAGCTGTGAATAAGATTCTCTAGCTTAGGTAATCTCAAAGATTGAGTGTTGGTGTCAATAAGCACTTTGTCTGATTTATCAAAGACATTCCCAATGTTATTTGGTTGAGAAGGGGTTATTAAGGAAAGACTATGAGCCTTAGCAAGAGGTGGTTTGAGAGATATATAAGGGTAATTTGAGGATTCTTTCTTCCTAAGAGGGCAAGGTGCAATAATTTTAGTGATGTTTACAAGATAAGAGATTAGAGGGTTTAGGACTGGGGCAGCTTTCGAAGTAGCAACTAACAAAGAGAAGAAAATGAGTTTTAAGATGTTATTTCCTCTAATGATAGTTGTTTTTTGTTCTTGGTATGGCTTCTAACCCTTCTAAAGTAGGCAAAATATAAGGTCAGTGCTTGGTGGGTGGAAGATTTAGAGCAGTTAGAAGAGTCATGATCAAATGTATCGCATACATTTCAAGGGGTAGACTTTCATTCATATAAGATAGGTTGAAGAACATTTTTACCTTTGATAGTCAAGGTGATGAAATCTTATAAATCAAATTTTGTAAATATTTGCATTCTTACTCTCGTAAAAGTTAATTAGCCCGTTTTTCAATGAGGGGGTTAGTAGTGAGAGTAATATAAATTTTGCTAATATTTTGATGTTTGAATTTAATAATAGCAAGAGAGAAAAGTTGGAGAATTTCACTCATATAGGAACCTCTTTGAAGCTTAAGTTTAAGTTGAGAACAACCTCTATTATTAATCATATCCAGAACTTTAGCACATTAAACTTGAATAGAAAAAAAAAATACTAGCTAAATAGAGAAGGTTGAGTGTACCTTTGAGTTTCAAGAACTTGCTATCATTTTTTAGGATATTACAATATAAATGTCTCTTGTCAATAGTATAACCTACAAAAGCCAAAACCTACAGTTTGGCTCCATCTTTGATCATATCATTAGAGAAGCATAAATTATTATGCTAGCATGTGATATAATTAGAGAGAAATTGATAGACGAGGGAACATTTGATTGGAGTAGAGTTTTTTTTTTTCAATTCATATTAGATGGGTATCAACTAAAAAGGACGAAGAGGTAAGAGACGGATATAGAGAAAAATATAAGATGAAGAAGGTCCTCAAACCCAATCAAAGTAGGAGTAGACCATTTAGGATGAGAGTATAAAAATCCTTAGAGAACAATTATTACGTCTTCCGACCGGATGCAGAGGAACATCCGGTCGTAGGGAAAAAAACTCGGTACCGCGGTGTACCGAGTTTTTTGAAAAACTCGGTACACCTCGGTACCGCGTTCTTTTTGCCTACGACCGGATATTTCTTGCATCCGGTCAACCGAACCAAATAAAAATCCTCAGAAAGGATGCCTTTGAGAGAACTCAAGAAACCTTTTGCATCTACTTCTTAAAATTTAAGTACACTTTTTTATATAATTTTATAAGTATATAAATTGACCAATAGTGATATCACAAAAATATAAGATCTATTGTAAAATTTATTATTGCACGTTTAGCAAAACCAAACCCGGAAGCCCACCCTGAAAAATACAGATTTCATAAATTGCAAAAAAGAGTGGGCCTCATTGCAACTCGAAAGACCAACTTCTGAACGTGCGCAGCCTGAGAAAGCTCCTTTACCCATTTTCGCTTGAGTTCTCATTGCGCCTCGTTTTTTTTTTTTTTGGTCGCCTTCACCTTTCCGTTTCTAAATAAAGCTTCTCGAGGCGCATCGGGCTCCAATCCCTCTCTCGCTCTCTCTATCTCTGCATGCTCGTTTGTTTTATAAATGGTGGATAGCTTCCCCTATAGCGACCTAGGGGAATCTGGATTTCATGCACCGCGCGTTGTGGTTGTCGTCGGGTTTGAGGAAGAAAAATCAGCGATTTGGAGAGGCTGGGATGAAGGCGAATGGAGAGGGGAGGACGGTCGCCTTGTCGACGGCGGTGGCGGCGAGCGATATGAACCCTCCGGGGTCCGCGGACGCGAGGGGAAAGCACAGGATCTTGGCCGAGCTGAAGCATTTGGAGCAGGATGCGCGATTTCTTGAGGTAGTTTCCATCGCTCTATTTGTTCCCGTTTTGGCTTTTAATTAGCTTAATTAGTTGTGTTTAGTTGTTGATTGATGGTATTGCTGACACTAATGAAGAAAAGGTCTCTAATCTGTTTATTTTAGGAATGGTTTTTGTTTGACTTGGGTAAACGTTGTCTCTTGTTAGAAAGATATTACAGCACTAATAAGTGATTTTTCTGATAGGACGCTTTTGAGGAGTAGACCACTAATTTCCTAAATAAAGGAGGTAATATTGGCACTTTATTCAGTATCAAGCTAGAAGTTGGCGCTTCTTTTTTTTCCCTTATGATTCATGGAATAAAGTATTTGTCTTAGGCGCATAAAAATTGGTCTATTGATTCTTGAATAAACACAACTCTCCTTGGCCTATTGGTTGAGAGCTTAGGCATCCAACTAAGAGGTCCAGGGTTTGAGTCTATGTGTATGCGTTGTGTGTGTGAGTTTGCCTTAAATGGCCTAAATGTCCCAAAAAAAAAAATTTCTCCCAAAAAAAAAAATTTCTTGAATAATATTCTAGTTGCATGCTTGCTTTTTTCAAGTAAGAGACTTTGAAGATTTCTAAAAAGGGAGTCTGATTATACTTAAGTTTGAATAATGACTAGTTGGACATGTATGAGGCTTATTTTTGAGGAATTCATTTTCTGTTATTATCTTACTTATTTTAAGTTGTCTTATTTGATTGAGAGTGATGTAATCAAATTTGGTGTAATCTTGCTTCTAGCAAGCATGTGGATTTCAAATCGTTTGCATGGCTTTCTTGATCATGAATATTTAGTCATTATGTCTAGCAGAGGGGCCATTAGGTTTTCCTATAAATTATTTATTTTCACATTTTCAATTTCATCAAAGGTAATGAATAAGTGTTATAGTTTATAAGAGTGTGACCTACATTTTTTTTTTTTTTTTCTGAACTGCGTCATTTTCTACATCCTATATTAGACTTGCATTGGAAGCCCTAGCCCTTAAGAGATCCTATTATGAAATATAATATATTAGCTAAAAAAAAGTGATATCAAAGCTTAATATTGCATAAAAAATGTCTTCAAAAGGTAGGATATTATATAACTGGTTTAAAATATAAGATAATGTGTTATTTAAAAAAAGTTTCATAAGAATTATTATGAATTTAACATTTATATTTCAGTATTGGATGGGATATATAATCTTAGGATAATGCCCATGATAATGTTAATTGTTAGACCATTTTCACATATTCTGCTACATTTTGAGCTCGATGATGGTGATAAATTGTTGGATGTGTATTGTTTGGTAATTTAGTTAACAATAAAAATCACAGCTAGCAGAGTGCTCAAAATTATTTTCTTACAAAACTTGTTTTAATCTTCTTGCTAAAACCTTCGCAAAACATATAAAATATACATAATCATAAACTAATTTAATTAATCCTCTAAAATGTTAGTTCTGTGTGGAATCTGATTGTGTTGATTAATCGAGTTGTATTTTTGTCTCAGACCTCAATTTAGTCTATCGTGCTTACTAGGGGGGGTTGCAGGGGGTCCTTCCCTGCTTGGTTTCGGGTGCTTTACACCTTTTTTTTCGTAAAGCACCCGGGCACTGTGTACTCAAGCGCCTCGCCGCTGCATAGTTTGGTGAAAAAAGACAGGCCAGGAAGCAGAGAGCTGCGGCGCTGTCGTGCCGACTGAATTAGAGTGGGAGCGCCGCGGCCCTTAAACTTGGCGCTGCATTGCTGGGAGGCCAGCTGGGTAGTTTTATTCTTGTTGTTCATTAAGGGTTGTGTCTCTTGGTTATTTCAATTATATCTCTTTGTTTGCTCTTGTATAAGGGTGTAGAAATACAAAGAGAGAGTTAGAGAGAAGCGAGATATGCACTATTTTCTTGCATTTTTATAGTGGATTTCTTGGTATCGTGAGGCTCCTAAGTTTTTTTTTGCTTTTGGATTTTTTCACGTTAAATCCTGGTGTTCTTTTATTTCCGCTTCTTTTATATTTCTTGTTTGTTTCGCTGCAATTTTTACTTCCCCCAACATAAAACTCATAGATGTTAAACAAAATTTTACTAAAACTCTTTAGTAATCATCAAAATTTTACTAAAATTCTATTACTATAGTCTCACTAAATTTCTTATTTCATACATTTTGTAACTCAAATCTCAATTAAATAAACCTCTTTCTTTCATACCTTAGATATATATTTTATTTTTATAATAAAAAAAACTGTAACTACAACTATTACTGACAAATTTATCAAAAACATCGAAATTAAAAATTTTATGATGGGCCCAAAACCAAATTTTAAAACCTTGATTTGTACTAGCTTTCTAAATTTCAGTTGGAAGTATTATTAAGTGGCTCTTATGGATCAGTTTTAACAGGTGCTGATCTAAAATAGTGCAATGCATGAGCGATTTGTGATTTTTTTTTTTCGTAAAATCAGCCCATACAATATGGTGCGCATTGATGGGAATTACAAATAATTGTGGCTTAGTTGGGTTGAAACAGATTAGTGAGGGAGTTTGTAGAATTGTTAAGCGTAAATGGCCATTTTTTACCTATCCTTTTTTATTTCATTCTAAGTGTGTTCGGATAGGCGTTGTATATATGTGGCACTCATAATTCATGGATTTCATGGTTTTACATTATTTATTTCATTTAATTTGCAGTTTTAAGTTGTTTGAAACTAATTTTATTAGTTTTTTCTATAACAATCAAAAGCACTGGCCGAATTTGGTATCTTTTTTTAATATTTATTTTTATTTTTGTTTTGACAAAAAAAAAATAAAAAGAGGATAAACTATGTTTCTTTACTTTATATGTATTTATTAAAAAATTTATTTTATTTTAAAAGCATTAAAAATAAGTCCAAAATATGTTTAATAGTTTAAAATTTGTTTTATTCTCCCTCAAATTCAACCCAATTGTCCTTACTCCCAACTTCCTTTTTTCCTCTATTTAAAAAAAAACTACTTTCTACTCCCTTCCTTCTGCCTCAATGCAAGTTGGATCACTGCTGACAAAACGAGCTTGGCAATCTTGATAGTGTCCACCTCAATTCCATCCTTACCCTTCCCTAGTGTCCAAAATCTCCCCGCTCGCAATCATGGTCGGCACATGATAAGATTTCCTTCAAATCCTTCTTTATAGACTTCAAAGAGAACACCGTCCATTGATTGGTTGCTCAGCCATGAGCGCTCGCACGTTATGTTGAAGCGCTGATGAATTAGGTTGACAATGATGAGAAGCTAATGGTTTCCCGGGCTCCTAGAGATACCGGTGGGTTTCCCTTTCAAATTGGGTGGGGTTAGAATTTCTGTGGAGAAGATGACTGAGATTGCATGAAGAATTAGTAATTACTAGTGTTTTGAATGATGAGCTTGTGATTGTTTTTGGGAGTTTTATTTTTAAAAATAATAAATACATAAAATATCAAACATGTTTTTTTAAAGTCAAAGTTGGAAGCACGAAGCAGGGGAGTAAGACCGTGACGGAATATGCCACCATTCTACAAAATCTGTGGCAAGAACTTGATCACTATAGGTGCATTGAAACCAGATGTCCGGAGGATGCTGCGATCCTAAAGAACTTTATTGAAAAAGATAGAGTTTATGATTTTCTTGCATGACTCAATGCAGAATTTGACCAAGTTAGAGTTCAGATCCTCAGCAAGGAAGAGACGCCATCACTCAACGAAACCATTTCTCTCATTCGCGCAGAAGAAAGTCGACGAGGAGTAATGTTAGAACCAAAGAAAGTTGAAAGCTCAGCAATGGTGATGAACAAAGAATTGTCATGGAAGGAGAAGGGTAAAGATCCTTCAAAGTTCAAAGACAATGACTCACTTTGGTGCAGCTATTGCAAAAAGTCAAGACACACAAAGGAAACATGCTGGAAAATACATGGTAAACCCCCCAGCAAGGAGTGGAATCAAAAGGGTGAACCAAGGAGCACATCACATGCCAACAACACTACAAGTAAGCCAGAAGCACGGTCCAGCCTTGGAGAATTCAATAAAGAAGATATTGACAAATTAAAACAACTCATGGTATCTCTTGAAAAATCAAATGTTTCTTCTTCACTTGCACTCTCAGGTAAGACTCCAATTTCTTTCAGTTTAAGTGCTTCTAGAAATCATCTAAAGGAATTATGGATAATTGATTCAGGAGCCACAGATCACATGACCCACTCATCTACCCACCTCATAAACTATACTCCTTGCCCAAACAACAAGAAAATCATCACTGCTGATGGTTCTCTTACCACGGTAGCTGGTCAAGGAGACATCATATTATCTCCCTTACTCACCCTGAAAAACGTCTTCCACGTACCACAATTATCCACAAATCTAATATTATTACAAAAACTTACCAATAACCATAATTGTCAAGCCTTATTTAACCCTACTTATTGTTTATTTCAGGACCAGAGATCGGGGAAGAAGATTGGATTTGCTAAGGAGAAAGCTGGATTGTACTACCTGGAAGAACCAAACCAATTTAATAATAATTGCTCTATGTTATCCCTAGTAGATAGGAATTCCACTATTTGGCTTCATCATTATAGACTAGGACATCCGTCTTTTGATATCCTAAGGCATATGTATCCACAACTGTTTCAGAAAATATAAAATAAAAATTTTCATTGTGAAACCTGTGAGTTGGCTAAACATAAAAGAACCTCATTCCCAAACAAAAGTGAGAGATGTGACACTCCTTTCTACCTTATTCATAGTGATATATGGGGACCCTCAAAAATCTCCAACATCTCTGGGGCACGCTGGTTTGTATCTTTCATTGATGATTGCACTAGAGTCTCTTGGATCTATCTCCTTAAAAATAAATCAGATGTTAACACCATTCTTCTCATCTTTCATTACATGATCCAAAATCAATTTGGGGTAAAAATACGGAGATTCCGCTCCGATAATGCCAAAGATTATTTCAACCAAACCCTTTTCTCATACTTCCAGAATGAAGGGATCATCCATGAGTCCTCATGTGTTCACACCCCACAACAAAATGGGGTTGCAGAGAGGAAAAATGGTCACCTTCTAGCCACCACTCGAGCCTTCCTATTTCACTACAATACACCCAAATCCTATTGGGGGGAAGCTCTTTTAACTGCAGCCTATCTCATAAACCGATTACCTTCAACAGCTTTAGGCCTCAAAACTTCAATGGAGACCTTGTCCTCTTTTTACCCAGAGTTTCGAACCCATCATAATATTGCACCCAAAATCTTTGGATGCACTGTCTATGTTCATATCCACAGCCATGAGCGAGGAAAATTAGATCCAAGAGCACTCAAATGCATCTTTGTTGGTTATTCAGCTACCCAAAAAGGTTATAAGTGTTATCATCCTCCCACAAGAAAAACCTTTGTTTCTATTGATGTTACCTTTGATGAGAAAAATTCCTATTTCTCAAAAACTCATCTTCAGGGGGAGACTGAACTTGAGGAAGATGAGGAAATTGAACTTGCACCTCTTGACATTCCTCCACCACCTCAAAACAATCCACCTAAAACCCAAGAAAGGGAAACAAATGACAACGTTATTAGATTTGGAAAGGTTTACTCCAGACGTACAAGCTCAAGCTGTACTCCAAAGCAGATCCAAGAATCTGAACCATCTCCTGGAAATAATGTAAGTTCACCACATCCCTTATATCCTATAAACAATTCTATATCTTTCAACAACTTTTCATCGTCACACAAAAATTTCCTTGTTTCATTAGAAGATATCCGTATTCCTAAAGATGTTTCTGAGGCCTTATCTGATAAAAATTGGAATGCCATGAAAGATGAAATGCAGGCCCTAAAGAAGAATGAAACATGGGAGATCGGCAATCTACCGATAGGGAAAAAATTGGTCGGCTGCAAATGGGTGTTCTCAGTAAAATACAAAGCTGATGGCACATTGGAGAGATATAAGGCAAGACTAGTGGCAAAAGGGTTTACTCAAACATATGGCATTGACTACCAAGAAACGTTTGCACCTGTGGCCAAGATGAATACTGTCCGAATACTACTCTCACTAGCAGCCAAGTACAATTGGCACCTGGAACAACTGGATGTGAAAAATGCATTCCTACATGGAGACTTAGAAGAAGAGATATTTATGGAAATACCACCAGGCTTTAAAGAAAAATCTGAAGGTAATAAGGTGTGCAAACTGAAAAAAGCTCTATATGGGCTCAAACAATCACCAAGGGCCTGGTTCGGAAAATTCTCTAAATTCATGCTCTTGAATGGGTATCAATAGAGTCAATGGGATCATACGCTATTCTTCAAACACTCAGACTCAGGGGGAGTCACAATATTATTAGTGTATGTTGATGATATTATTTTGACTAGAAGTAATAAAGAGGAGAAAGCCAGTTTAAGGAAAAATCTGGCTAAGGAATTTGACATCAAAGAACTTGGTAGACTAAAATATTCTCTCGGAATTGAAGTAGCTCACTCCAGCAAAGGAATCTTCATTTCACAACAGAAATACATCAAAGATCTTCTAAAAGAAACAGGTAAACTTGCCTGTAAACCAACACCAACATCAGTAGAACCTAATCTTAAACTGGGAGAAGCTAAAGAAGATCCAGATGTAGATAAAGGGGTCTACTAGAGACTTGTAGGGAAATTGATCTACCTCTCCCACACTAGACCAGACATAGCATTTGCTGTAAGCATGGTCAGTCAGTTTATGCAGAATCCAAAGCAGATTCACATGCAAGCGGTAGATAGGATATTGCACTACCTTAAAGGAAGACCAGGAAAAGGAATTCTCTTTAAGAGAGATCATGGAATGACCCTAGAAGTATACACAGATGCTGACTACGTAGGATCACCGGTTGATAGAAGATCTACCTCTAGGTATTGCACATTTCTTGGAGGTAACCTAGTTACATGGAGAAGCAAGAAACAGAATGTGGTGGCAAGATCTAGTGTAGAAGTAGAATATCGAGCTATGGCCTTGGGAATATGTGAGCTACTGTGGATCAAAATAATCTTAGAAGATATGAAGGTTAAGTGGGATGAGCCCATGAAGCTACATTGTGACAACAAATCAGCAATCAGCATAGCCCACAATCCAGTCCAGCATGACAGGACCAAGCACATAGAAGTGGACCGACATTTTATTAAAGAAAAACTAGACAGTGGTCTAGTAAGTGTTGACCATGTATCATCAAAGGATCAACTTGCAGATTTCCTTACTAAAGGATTGGACAGTTCTGTCTTCCTCCGTATGATTGACAAGCTGGGAATGACGGATCCATATTTCCCAGCTTGAGGGGGAGTGTTGAAATCCAGCCGTTCCTAGTACAAAGAATCCGACGGACACAAAGATCAATCCGTGGGATACTCTCATGGATCACGCCATAATGAGGGAACGATTTTAGGAAAGATTTTATTTTCTTATTTGTGTATTAAATCTGCAATTTATTATTTCCGCATTAGGACATCTTGTATAGATCTATAAATAGGGAAGATTGTAATGAATAAGAATAAACTTTTCCCTCTCAAATCCTCGTCTTTTACCAGTTAGAACTATATAAGCATTAGGAAAAAAAAAAGGAAGAAAAGTGTTGTTGTTGTGTTTACAAGAATTTTAGTTACATCTAAGAATAGAAGATTTGGTGGTCGTCTCTCACTTGAAGAGGTTCGGTGATTTTTTTAACCTTGTTATTTTGGTTAGTAGCAAATCAATTATATATTAACTTTAAAAAAACACGGTAAAACTATTCTACAGCCATTCTCTCACCATCTCATACCCATTTCCTAGCATTCTCCCCATAAAATCCCATCCAAAACCTTTTCCTATAGCCGTCAGCCAAACTAAACTAAATAGGACCTAGTTGGATTTTAGCCTCCATTTGACTCATCATACCTCATTAGAATTCGATGAAATCTTTAGAAATATTCTTAAGACACTCCTCTTCCATATCCAAGTATTTTCAAGTCCCAGAATGCCTAGCAATTGAAACATTAAAATCTTGAAGCCCACTTGTTAAAATTCGGCATATCACTTTCTCATTACATGGAATTTGAATACCAAGCCATTTCAACCCTTCCCAAGGATTATACATCATCCCTAACACATTTTGGACCCTCTCAAGGCCAAAACAACAAACCCTAAAGGGCTAAACCCTTGGTTGCCACAGTATATTGAAGCTGAGAATCTTCTCTAGATTGGAAACTAGAACCTGCTAGAATATTGTAAACCTTAGTTTGGGCATGATTTTTCAAGAGATTTATTATATTGCATCTTTCAGGCACGTTTTTTATGAGTTCATATCATATTTAAAGGAATAAATAAATGCTACAAAGTACAGATTTGGTATATATTCTTATGATAAATATATTGAGGAATTTGAAATCAAAAGGGGTTCATAATAGGGCTAGATATACTAATGGTTTAACCCATTTAAATCTATAACCTTGAGCTTCTGTTTGAAGGTTAATAATTTGGTATTTCTACATTATATTTTTCAACTTTTTCATATAAAACTAACTCAAAGCCTCACTTGCCTTACCAATACCCCCTCATGTGAGAACACTCCACATTGTCTATCGTTCCCCCTCAAGCAAAAGCTTCATCAAGTATTATGCATCAGCACATTCAATCATGTGGTTGTCATACAATTCAGTTGCTCTTGAACTTTGTTGAAGTGTGGTGGAATAGGGACAAAAACAATGGGAGAGACAAACTGTATGAACTACACTTGTTATCAACCAAATCATTTGATTTGATAAGTGATACCATTTTTTTAAGTAGTATGTAGGGCTACAAATGAACCGAACGTTCGATGAGCTACTCATGAATTGGCTCGATAAGAGCTTATCCATATTCGTTTGATAAGGTAAACAAATGAGTTTAAATACTTTTAATAAATACTCGACAGCTAAATAAACGAGCTTGAACAACTTGGCGTTCAGTTTGTTTATGTTCATGATCAATATCGTTTAACGCTCGTGAATAAGTTTGTTAATAAGCCTGATTAGAGCTCAATTAGAACTATATTAGAGTTTTAATATATATATATATATATATATATATATATATATATATATATATATATATATATATATATATATATATATAGTTTAATTTAATTATTATTTTAACTAATCTCATCTAAAATCATTTAATAATTTATTTTTAATTCCAGCATCCACCTAAAATTACGAACAGCCTGCTCTTTGAACAAATATAAGATGAATCATAGATCGTTTGTTCATGAACGAGTTCATTTGGTAGCTCGAAAATACTAATTAGATATGTTCATGGACGGGCTCATTTGATAGCTCAAGAATACGCATTAGATATGTTCGTGAACAAGCTTGTTTGATAGTTTAAAAAACTTCGCTAGATATGTTCACGAACAAGATTTGTAGTTGTTAGTTAGAAGGCTCGATAATGATCGTTTGTTAAGTTAATGTACATCTAAAAGTAGAGCTCGTTTATAGCTCGATAAGGCTCGTTTGTTAAGTTAATGTACATCTAGAAATAGAGCTTGTTTATAGCTCAATAAGGCTCATTTGTTTAAAGCTCGATAAGTACGAAATGAATCGAACATGAACACCCATTAATTTAAATGAAACAAGCTTGAACACAAACAAAAATGCTCAAATCAAACTCGAACCGAACTTTAACAAGATGATAATAAACGAACTCAAATATCAACACGAACATACTTGGCTCATCTTGGTTCGTTTGCAGTCCTTGTGATATAGGACTAGCATTTGAAGACTTGCACTATGAAATTAAACATAAGTTAAATTTAAAATCATCAAGCTATTAATCATGGGGATGCTTAAAACAAGCTTCAAACAAGTAAGAAAGGCAATCCACAAATAGCAGCATAACATTAAGGAAAAGTTCTCAAATGCCCTTGGGCTTACAACATAACATTAAGGAAAAGTTTACAAACTAAATTAAATCACATACAACACACATAACAACTAATAATATAACGACTTAATCGTGGCGGTCGATCTACATCCCCTTTTATGATAAAATTTCCATACATTGATGTCCCATCACCCAGTATGAAACCAAAGTGCCTTTGTAGTTGAGCTAAAAACATCAATGGTATAACATATTTTCAACCCAAATAATTATTAAGTCTATAGATTGAGAGCCAACTACTTATTATTTTTACACCAACATATTTTCTTACTTTCCGATGTAGAATTAAACCCAAAGCCCATGTGCCTTAACAAAACACCCTTAGTTGTTCCCTTTGATGTAGAATTCAACCCAAATAATTATTAAGTCTATTGTTGAAAATATTAACGTGCAAGGCTTTTAGGATATATATGTATAGATTTATGAAAATTTTGTTGGAGTGTAAACTACAAGGGGGATCAAAGTTGGGCTAGATATGCAATTGATCGAACACATTTTCGTCCTAAACGTTTATACTTATAGTTGTGTGGTATTTCTACACTATATTTTACATCAACCCAATGTGAAACTAAATCTACTCTCACATGCTTTAACAATTTTTTTCAACTTGAGTTTGAAATTACTTGGTGGAGTTTCTTGATGATTATAGTCATTTCCTATGGGACTCAAACCATATTTAGAAAGGAAAAGAAAAACGCAAAGAGACAAGAACTTGAAGTTATTTTGAAAACTGTGAACTTTACAAGTGTTGGTATTCTATATTAACTTTTGAAAGCTATGATTCATACAAGCTGTCTATGTGATAGTCTAATTTTGTTCATGACAAGGTTTGATTAAATTACTGAGCACAAACCATTAAAAGAAAGTTAAATATGTATACTTTTTGGCCTAAAGAAAATGTTTTTAAATGTTTTATTGTAGTTTTTTCCTATTCTAGACTGTTCTCAGCCTTCTGATTCATCAAAGTTACATGAAAATGCGGAGAAGAAGGTTGAATGCATGACTGGCAATGGCTGAGGTAAGGAGGGATTAGTTAAAAATAAGAAGCACGAGATGTTAGTATAATATGGATTTCTTTTGTTTTCTTGCTATGAAGAACCATTTAATAAAAGTAATTAAAGTTTAACTCATTAAGCTAACACCAATTAGTCATGATTAAGCTATAACGGTAACATTTAGCAAGACATAAATCATCATACCTAATACCCAGGATGACACTCTTAAACTCTTACTTTAAACTAATCTGAACTTCAGATTCTCTGGTACGTTTGAGTAATATAACTGAATATGTTATTGATGCACATTTTGACTTCATTTGGGACGGTTTTTTTATTGCTTCTTAAAGCAGCTTTTTAGTACAATTTTTTTAATTTTTTATTAAAAAACTGATTTAAAAAGTAGTGAAAAAACCGTCCCAAATAAAACCTTTATTTTACTAATTTCTATATGAAATTCTCATGATGGACAGGAAGAGGTAGAGGAGCTCGAGAGAACTGAGAAAGTATCAGCATCACTACAAGAGTATTAAGGCCTACAACTTCCACCTTTTTAAAGGGTTCCAATTTCTAATGTACACCAAAGCATTGAACTAAATTTTCCATTTGCTCTATTTATTGCCAGATTGTTGCACAAGATAGAAAGCCATGCTGACCCTCTTCTACCAATGTAAAATTTCAACGTTATTCTTTTCAAATCTTGTAGCTCTCATAGCTGGGAAATTATTAGGTTCGGACACCGGACGCAACTTGTTGTTCGGAGACGAATCAGGTGCAGCCACATCATCCAGTATCAAGTTCGGTACTACTTAGTACTGCTTAGTATCAAGCACGGTATTGAGCAGTACCGAGTAGGAGGTGATATGGCACATATTCATTAGATTATGGATGGCGTCAGGTGTCCGAACCCAATAATTTCCCCTCATAGCTTCTCTACTTTGCTCAATTATTACATATATATTCTCTTGCAGAACGCATGGACCTGTAAACCCAACCTGGGACAAGTGGTTTGAGGGCCCTCCAGATTCACGTCACTGCAAATGCTGGATTCTCTGATCTTGACCGTTAAAGAGAGTTAGTTATGCAGAGGGGTCTCAGATCATTTGTTATGATAATTTGATGGGTTTATGTATAGTTCTTTATAAATGAATGTTGCATTTGTTGGAAATTTATTAGGTGAGCAAACACACAAGAGAGCTGTTATATGCATTCGGCTAATGCATTACTGTGTAATTTCATGTATTTCTGTGACCATAATGTTTGATTCAGTTGTTCCCTTTGATTGGATTGGGTTTAGGGTTTACTAATTGGGTTGCTCCATTTGACAAAATTACTATATAACAAATAATTTTACAATAACTTCTTATGTATTTATCTAGTAATTAAACTTTTATATTTTTTGTGACATTCATTTTTTTTAAAATTATATTAAAAATATAATTAATAGTAATGTATTTCTAATAAAATATATTTTATTTAATATAAATTACACATTTAAATAATATATAAATAAATGCAAATCTTTAAGTATTAGATATGTACATATATAAGAATTTAAAGGTATGTATGCTTATCACTAAAAAAATTAAGTTATTGTAAAATCATTTGGCCTTCAATTTTTTTATAAAAACAAACATGATGGTTAATTTAAATTTGAAATAAGAGTAAAGTATTAAAAAAATTATAAAAAAAAATAAATTAATCAAACAGAATGACACATTCTATTGTATCAAATTGTTTGACATATTTAAAATAAGCCAAAGTAAATTAACCAAACATAACAATACATTCCATTGAATGCATAAAACTATTTGACATATTTAAAATAAGCCAAACAAATTAACACATTCAATGAAATACAACATTCTATTTGACACATTACATTAAATACACCAAAGCTATTTAACACATTACTATAGTAATTTTAGAATTTAAATCAACTAATTAAGATGAATGCACCATTCTATTTGATTAATTTGCTTCTTTTTAAATTTGTTTAATACTATACTCCCATTCCTAATTTAAATTAACCATCACACTACTAAAAGAAATCCTTGAATCTTTTCATAAACTTGAAAAAAACTGATTAAATCATGAATTCATTAATTTTCTCTACATATTCTTGCCATCCAAAACTAACTGTAATATTCCCATTCAGCACCAGCAAACAAGCAGGATGGATCCTACTACTGGTACCCACCTGCTTATTATGAATTTGATGTCTCAGCTTATTATGAATTTGATGTCTCAGCAGCAAGAAAAGTATAAACAAAGTTAGAAAGCCAAAACAAACATGATGGGCAAAAGAAGAACAAGATATCGTTCACAACAACATGAAAAACCATGAATCCACATCTTTTCTACAACTAACACATAAAACTAACAAGGAGAACCAACCAAGACATAACATGTCAGAATACATAACATAACTGTTTCAATCTATGTTAACGGTCCAGAAATCCAAAGCAAAACATATAAGCAAAACAAGGCATACGAAACTATGTTCATTCCTTAGTAGATTTGTTGATCAGGGACTTGTGAATATGGGGAATGACTCCACCACCTGCAATGGTTCCCTTGATGAGAGTATCAAGCTCCTCATCACCACGAATTGCCAGTTGCAGGTGGCGAGGAGTGATTCGCTTAACCTTCAAGTCCTTACTGGCATTCCCAGCCAACTCCAAAACCTCAGCAGTAAGGTATTCAAGGATAGCTGCAGAGTACACAGCTGCTGTTGCACCGACACGGCCATTGGCTGCAATTCTCGATTTTAGCTGCCGGTGAATTCGACCAACTGGGAACTGGCAATAAACATAAACAATTCATGGTAGATGAACAATTCAAAGCAACTTAATGTGGGTCAGTTTAAGTGAGGCTTGTTTGGAACAACTTTAGATCACTTTTTTTTCCAACTATTTTGTAACATTCATAATAAATCATGTTAAAACACATGTGACTATTTGGTTATTATGAAGAGGCGAGATTGAGGAGATGAGGCAAATAGCACCGCTTTCATTTAAATCTATAGAACTAGAGGATTTCGGAAATCCAAGATTTATCACAAAAAATGCATAATTTTCCATCAACCGTGGCTTTCATTTACAGTGAGTTTGGTTTTGCATTTTAGGCCGTTTGGCTGGATTTAGCTCAAATTTGCCTAAAATCCAACCTAAATCCTGCTACCAAACAGCACCTAAGTCTAACAGATAGGTTGTTATAACATCTCAACACACAAATTTCTTAAAAAGCAAGAAAGTTATAACAAAACAGAGATGTGGCAATAATCAAAAGAAAATAATTATTTGAGTTTGCATTTGACCATAATATTTAAAGGATCATTGTTCAAGCTTGTTGTAAAGAAAAGTAAGTTTTGCTACAGAATCTGTTTCCCTTCCTCTAGGCTAAGAACAACCAAAACAAAACAATTAGAATCAGCGAGTTTTCAAATTTTGATTGCCAAAAAAATAAGTAATTAAATCACAAAATGAACCATACTAAAAAGTGGTTTTCTAAATTGGAAAACAAAATTCTAAAAAATAAAATCTTATTAAAAAACACCAAAACAAAATCTTATCACCACATCAAGATGAGCCTTGCTTGCATACCGAATATGATAAACACGACAAGCTGCAACTTCAGTGTTCAAAAACATTAAAATAAGAATAAATAAGTTGCCCGAGATCTAAATTCAACATCTTTAAATAGTTTTACAAATTCAAAATGGAATTCGCATCCCTTTCAAAGGTAATTGAATGTATATAGAAAATCTGTTCTATAGCATACATTGAATCACATAAAATTTATGAATTTAACCTTAAGTCAAAATTAAGATTATTTTCTGAATTATCTCAAATACTAACTATAAACGTGGGAAAGTGGAAGCGTCGTTCTGAGTTTGAATACAAAAAAACAGGGGTATAGGCAAAAATCGTTTTTTTCTTGAGTACATAACGCCAAATGCTTCGCAGGGCCGTCCAGGCCCGAGCAACAGACCACAAACTTACTGGCATAGCCAGAATCACGCTTCGCCAAAAAAGATAAACGCGAACGAGCTCGAGAAGCTCGAAAAAAAACCAGACAGAGCGTTACCAGTAATGTAAAAGATGGATTTTTTTTGCAAATAAAAGAAAAGGATGACATAGAAGTGGCTGAGAGAAAGTAGGCATCTAAACCTGGAGTCCGGCACGAGAAGAGCGTGAAACCGGCTTCCTTTTGTCCTTATCCTTGGATGCCGCGGTCGTCTTAGCAGCAACGAGGCCCTTCCCACCCTTGCCCGCCATCTTCCACCTGGAACCATTATATTCAGACAATAGAACCAAAATCCCAACCCACAGCCCGCAGAAAAACCCTAGATCTTGAAAAAAAGTAACAAAACAAAGTGAAACCCTAATTTTTTTAGAAGAAAACTTGAACAACTTGAAAAGGATATGAAGAGACCGAACCAAGGAGGTTCGATTCTGCTGTAGAATCCGAAGTGATCGATAGGTACAGAGAGACGGTGGGAAAGAGGAAGCGAAGAGATGTGAAGAGAAAGTGCGCGCTCAAGCAATTAATTGATGAAAGGAGGGAATTTGGAAGCTTACGAGTTTATTGGCGGTTAGTTTAGGGGGCAATTGAAAATTTTCAAAATTTAGGAATATTTCCAAAATAGGTAAATCCCCACCAATGAAAAATTACATCATTAATTTGAATTTAATTACATATTTAAATGATAGACTTTTTTTATCTTTTTTTTTTTTTTTTTGTGAGAGGGAGAGAGGATTATTTAGATAATTAAAGAAAACTTACCCATCACATAGGCATATTTCAAATTCAAAACTCTTGATTGATAGTTAAACCTCACAACTAGCAGATGAAGGTGAGCTGCTTATAGTTGAAGCTCTCATATATGTATATTATGATTGTTGGGTGATAGAAAATTAAAGACTATAAAGAGAAAATATATATGTCCTAGTTTTTTCATGATAATCCAATACATAGAAAAAAAAAAAACAATTTATACCAAAACTTTAATATGCAAAACTCAAAAATAAGAGAAAAAAAAATCATAGTGTTTGACATCCCCTTGAGTGGAGATGAAATGATTACAAATATATAATACAAGTTTGTCTTTCTACGAATGTGAGAGAGAATATTGGAGATGTGATAGCTGAATAGTATTGATCAGACGATGGCGAGCGGGTGACAATAGCTGGTCGTGATGATGATGTGAAAGCAGTTTAATAATTGTGATCAATTGATGATGAATGGGTTGGGGCAGATGAGCGATAGTGGTCAAACGATAATGGTTAGTCAATGACCATGAAATTATAGTATTTAAGTGAAGTGATCAAATGACGGTGATTAGGTGACTAGGTCAAATGACAGCATTCGGTTGATGATGGTTAAATGATGTCAATAAGGAGGCAATAGTCGCTAGTGATGGTGATTATCAATGTAAAATCTCGAGTAGAGCTATATTTCTCTTCAAATCTCCAAACTATTTCTAAATTCAAGTTCAATTCTCTTTTATATGAAGAATATAGGTGTACTTGTAATTTTTTAAGAGTGACTTTTCAATAAATTCAATCAAAATTCATAACATTCTATCTAACAACTCATATTAAATTATTTGATAATAGATTATTAATTCAACATTTTAGTATCTTAATGACATCAAAATCAAATGATCTTGAATTTGTTGGATTTATCTCGCCAAACTGCTAAATTTGAATATAACCATGCAAATTTTGAAGATTGTATGGCCCTTTAATCAATGACTTAAAGTTTAGGTTTTCAACTATTGAGGGAATGAGATGTTTATCAAGCTAAAAATATTTATTTAATAAATGAAATCAAATAAGCATTATTCATGCATAATTGGTCAGTCAAAGTAAATGGAGGTGGTGGTTACTTGATAGTTACCTCAATCTCTCTCCTAGTCACTCTTGTGGTTGGCCCCCACTCTCCTTTTCCCTCCCTTTATGTATTTCAAGTTGGTAGTTTTAAATGTGATATATATTTGATGGGCTAATAAAAGAAAGGATATTGTTGTTTTGTTAAAGTTTGGATCTTATTTTCAAGGAATATGGGTTTGATAGTTGGCCTCACCATTTAAGGAGTTTGATTATTCATTCAAGCCTTAACACTCTGATGAGTGATAAGTTCTCAAAATCTCCATCCATCTCTTCTTATGGAATACTTTTATTATCCTCCCCTCGCACTCCCATATTAGTTATATGATAATTCTCTTACAAAAATTCACCTAAAAGGTCCATAGGAGCTCTTAGCAAATACTACATGCACTAGGCCCCGGAGTGCATCCGATGACGTGGCATGTGGTGATTGGAATCCGAATGCATTCGAATTCCGCGCACAATAATTTCTCCGCTTGAAGAGGCCCAAACAAAGGGATAATCATAATATTTATATTCCTTCCATAGAAGGTATAATATTGTGGGATCAAGGTTTTTCTTGTGATTGTCTTTAGAGATCATAATAAGTGAATGAATGTTTTTTTTATTGATCTTACATTATAATACATATAATAAAAAAAAATGGTTGATAACATTTCTAGATAAATTTTCAATTTGACCTTATTAAGTGAGTTAGGGGGGAGGTTTGAGCATGCATTTAATATTAAGAGGGTGCATGTTGATTGTTGAAGAAAAGAATATTAGAAGAATTAAAGGTTAGTGTTAATGCTATGAAGAAATATAATATACACCTTACATGCATGACAAGTGTTATTTCTCTATCTCGAGAAAGAAGGAGATAAAAATAAGAGAGGCATATCCTCTTTATAGTAGAATGTCACTTAGCATTTATGCAAGGATATTGAAACATACCCAATTGATGGAGCCAATATAATAAATGATGCTTTCAAAGTGTGAGTTGCTTTCCCTCATCATCAACGATTGTGTGTGTTTATTAAGCTTAATTCAGGGCCTCAAATTTCTTTGTAATAATACACCATTTCAAATGCACTTCTTTATTTATATCTCAACATATTTATGTTGTAAGCATGGGGGTTATGCAAAGGTGAAAAAAAATTATATTAATTAGCATGATATATACAACTGATAAAGAGATAACAAAATGCATTCATCACGTACTCTTTAATTAATCTTTTAGATCTCTCAACTCTAAAAAATATTATATGTATAACACTTACTAAATATTACTCTAGTTGTGTCAAGAAGGAAAGCGATATTTTTTAAGTAAAATGTTTGGCTATAAGACCACTTCTTAATAAAAGGAATTTGACATGGTTATTATGATCCATAAAGTGTTTATGTCAGTAGCATGCATCTATTTAATAAATTGTCTTCTTTTCAATATCTCACAAGCTTATTTGAGAATAAGAAATAACAAAATTTAATTCTAATGATTAATAAGGTATTTCCATGGAGTAAAAATTCAAGTGGAAGCAAACCTTCAAAGGCATGTACTCCTTACTTCATACTTCTCTTTTAATATCTTTATATATTCACAATAATCTACTATAACTTAAATTTTACCATTTTCTCATATATCTCTTCATATTTACAAGAAAATTAGATTCCATTTTTATGGAATAATGTAGTCTTATTTAATGATTATAACTTTGGTTCTTCCTTTTTGCTTTAGTAATCACAAAAGCAATGGTGTGCATGTTTAATGTATCATAAAAATTGGTGTCAAATTTATTCAACTGTGCAGTGAAAGCATGAATAAATTTTAAATATGATTTTCTCAAGGAAGTGTATTATAACACCTTAGTCTATTAAATTTTTAATCATTTATTTGATTTCTAAACTATTGATGTGTAATTGAGTAGTTCAAGTTAGGTTGAGAGCTTATAAGTCTAACAATTTATTAATATATGTTTATATGAGAAGGCTATGTTGAGTAGTTCATAACATTACTTGATTAAAAGAGTTTGAGAACCATGAGTCAATAGAATCCATAATCTTTTGAGTATAAGGAGTGATGAGATACTAGTCTAAATAAGATACAAGACATGACAAGGCTTCTAGAATGATGAATACACTAAATTGATCACATTATGAGTATCAATTCAAATGAATGAATAAAATGAAAGAAAGGGAACAAATTATACCAAGCACTATGTCATGAAGGATAAAATACTCATGTTTATTATTAGGTTATTTTCAACTTCTTTTATATTACTAAAGTTGATCATAGAGTATATGGATTTGACCATAAAAGCATTCATGGGTGGATTATCTATTGCGATAACATGCTCATGTTAAGTTGTATGTATACAATTGAACCCTTGTCATATACATAAAGCTTCATTGATAATCTTGCCATTGGTCATCTTGCATATGTATATTATCATGACATTTACTATTTTTCCCATATGGCTCTTAATATAACTTAACCATTAATGTTATGTGTTTAAATTTAAATTCATGCATAAGTAAAGGATGGGTGAGAGTTACCAAGTAACTTTATTGACTGGTTTTGTCTCCATATGTGGTTATCTAGCAATTTTCCAACACGGGTCTTTGTATTTAGTTTCAATCACATATGCATGAAAGATCTTTTGTAATTGAACACCTATATGATTATTAATGACATTTCATATTAACGAAACCATATTTGAGTGCTTCATAGTTAGTTTCCTACTATTTTGAATGAACAAACCTTTAGCCATTAGCCGACCTGTTTATTTTTTTAAACTATATCATATCTCACCAAAGAAATGTTGAAGGCTTCCAATCGAACTCAGCTCTATAAGAGTTCATTTGAATTAATTAATATGACCATAAACAAGTTTTATTGTAATTTGTTCAATGTGACCAAGGCAACAAAGAACTCATATATGTGCTAACTCAATCCTAAATAATTTGGTTATATTTTGAAACTGTGAAATTTTATTTAGTAGAAATTTCCGATATCTACCATTATAGAGACAATTGTGCAATTTTGACACATGTTCAAATTTTCTTTAATTGATATAGTGTAATAAAATATGTGTATATATAATTGAATTATGACTGCTAGGAGATCTAAGGGGTAGAATCATTTGAGATTTCGTCTATGTTGAGAAATATTATGGTGCATATAAGACATATTCTGATGGCTATAAGTCATATTCTTATGTTATAAACATAAAAGTGAGTTATAATGGGCCATAATACTTTGAGGTTATGTTGGAACTGAGACATGTGATATGACTTACTTTGTGATATGAACTCATGTATAATATGAATTTCAATTTATTTATGATTAGTATTATTATTTAAATATTTGAATGATAGTTATATTTACTTTTCTCAATATAGTAATTTATTAAACTACATTTAACTACTTTTAAATATATTGAAAATAAATATTCAGTAAAATGTTTAATAAATCATGAGAAGTGTCGATGCATCACAGAACAAAACTTATTGGCCCCCCATGCCACAAATCCAAAGGGATATGTCAGACTTAGATAAGTAAAATAGGACCTAAAGTTGTGCTATAACTAGTTGTATATCCTCTAGCAATTAAAATCATGAAGAATATAAGATTTTGTTCATAGTAACATAATGCATGATCAAAAAGGTATTTCAGAATCAATATGCACATGTTGTTAGAACAAAGTTAGTCAAAGTAGTTTAGATATTTAATCAAGCGCATGCATAATATAGACAATATATAAATATAAATTATGTAGATCATAACAAGTTAATAATAGTTCGGAGAAATAATTCAATAACTCATGAGGTCATTAGGTGCTAATCACATTAATATGTGTCATGCCTTTAATATGTGATATTTAAATCATATAATAGGGTTAGGGAAATGTTAATTGATATAAAATGATCGTGCCACCTACTGGCATCAAATGCCCTTGAAGTTAAGTCCACTTGGTTCCTAACATATTGAAGGTTTCCAACAAGATTTGAAAGTCACAAAAAGTTATTCACTTCTAAATAATGATCCCTAGAATTAAATAATAATCATCATCATCATTTTACTAGTAGATTAGTATTTTCATTTTATTTTAATAAATTTCAATCAATTTTTTTTCTAAAATTAGGAACTCAATCCTAAACATATAATAAATTTGAGTTTCAAGTTTGGATAAAAATCCTCAAAATTGAAGTTGAATTGGGGAAAACTCTATCTCTTTTTTAAATTTATTGAAAAATTATCATGAACATGTGATTTGGATGTATTATATGTGAGGGCTAATCTATCACTCAACTAGTGGTGATAGGAAATACGTTAGTTTACATTTAAGATTTCTTTTGTAGGATTTTGGTTATTTTTTCAAGCATGATAAATCTCTCCTAAAATTAGAAACATTTATACAATTCACTTGCTCCCGCATCATTGAAAATTTGATCATCGATGATTCATCAACAATAGTGAAGAAGAAGAGAAGTAACGAAGGAAGAATGAAGAACAATTATTAGAGAAAGAGAGATTATATAGTTCAGCTCTTTGCTCCTTCATGTTTTCTAAACCCTAAATTCTAAAGACTTTAACGAATGAAACAAAACAATATAAAAAGATGATTCTATATGTCAAAATGCAAATGCAACTCGCTTGAATATCATAATAATCTCAAATCAACATTGAAAAGAAATAAACAAAAATCCAACATTAAATGATCATGAAAGACTTACACTAAAGAAGTAGAACTAGCTACAACACCAAATATTCCTTCAATCAACATACCTATGCCCTATACATAAAACAAATAATATAAACAAGCAAACAAGAACAATAAGAAATTATTTTATTAAATTTATGAAAGTTTCAAGGATTTTTTTTAATCCTGACGACTTCCTATCACATGAATTGTTTTTTTTTTTTTTGTAGATTTTAAATGCAGTTAAATTACTTCAAAAGAAGGAAACTGACAATGTCATCATCGCCTTTCAATGTCCATATGGAATACAATAGTTTCTCAGCAAATGACAAATTCTTCGATTGATGTAGATCTCTCATCGGTAACATGTACCAAACAAAAGTGAAAATCTTAGGTAAAGTTATTTGGTTTAGGATGAGATTCATTTTAGCCTTCAATCCTGTCTCATAGGAAGAATCGCGTAAGAAAAGTCACCCTTCCCTGTGAGCCACTATAACATGCAAGTGATTAACAAGATTCGAGATCAACTTTATTAGAGGCAGATTAGGTTCATTTTAGCAAGATTTCCCGTGATGTTAATTTTACTTGAGGCAGATTCAATTTATTTTAGCAAGATTTCCACTGATGTTAAGACTATAATTTATAAAGACATCGAGTTGAAATTTTCAATCGACATAAGTCCTCATAGTTAATTACCTTTTTTAAAAGAATTTTTATTGACCTACAACGGCCAATAATTATTGTATATCACTTTTGATTGAATGTTTATGTACTCTTGTGTGTTTAATGTGTGGGTTTAAGCTATGGATTAAAAAAAAGAAGTTTAATAGAATCAATGCACACCTAATCCACCTCCTCTTAGTGATAACAAAAAGATCTACACTAAAGGGAGGCCCTTATAGATGTCCATGGAGTGCTCTCATTTGAAGGTTTTTCGTAGGTTGAAATTTCTTCATGCAAATCTTCTACGAATTTTAATTTTGTAGATTCTAATGTAAAAAGAGAGCAACTTATGGTTATAAAAACTTCATAGGATCAAGCACAAATCCATTTACAAAAAGCCAAATCCTAAAGCACTCGCATGATCGAAGCATCTAAAGATTAAACTTTTGAAATTTAATTTTGGGACCAACCATAATTAACAATTTTATAGCCAAAATAATTGCCACCTTGTAATGATTCAAATGAGATCAATGTTAGACATTGGTGATGTTTTAGACTTGAATTGATTAAATCGACTCAAAGTTGTAATATAAATGACCCAATCATTTACACTTAGGTTTCATTTGGGACAGCTTTTTTACAGCTTCTTAAAACTAAGTTTTAGTACAAAAATATGACGTAGTAGCGAAATTAAGTTGCTGTCGACGAGCATCCATGTGGCATAGGCTTGAGATTTGTCGTCTGGCGGTTGTGGAGTGGTGTCGGAGAGCTGGTCGGCGTAGTTGTTGGCGGATACTTGTTGGAGAATTTGGATTCCTCATATAGCATAGTTATCTATGGTTAGAGGGTGAGGTATGAGGTTCTTGATGTTGGAAATGATAAATTTTAGAGGAGCCGGAATGATGAGGTCGGTGGTGTTGTTTCTGGCAAGAATGGTGGAAGAGGGAGGGAGGAAGAGGAATATTGATCCCCCATTTAGGAACAATTATTACGTCCTCTGACCGGACGTAGAGCTACGTTCGGCCGCCAATAACATGTCGCCACGTGCTTTACTCTTTACCGCGCGGCCCGAAGACTTGACCCGGACCGGAACCCGGGAATGCTATGTTCGCGTATTGCGAGGTATCACTCAGTATTTGCTCGGTATTGCTTGACAATAATGAGAAATACCGCTCTGTGAAGACCAATACCGAGTAATACCGAGCAATACCGAGTTGTACCGAGTTTTTCTAGGAAAACTCGGTACAACTCGGTATTGCTCGGTATTACTTGGTATTACTCGGTATTTGCTCGGTATTGCTCGGTATTTGCTCGGTATTGGTTATTGCCGATCAAAATTGACCAATTCCTAGCAATATCGAGCAATACATAGCAAAATCGAGAAATACCGAGCCATCCGGGGTCCATTCTGAGTCGGGTTGTCGGGGCGCGCGGTAAATAGTGAGAATGCGTGGCGCGATTCTACTGGCGGCCGAACGTAGAGCTACGTCCTGTGACCGGACCAAATAAAAGTTCCCCATTTAGGCTCTTGATACCATATGGAGACAAGCCAAGAAGAAGGCAGAGGGAGTCACGGACAAGGACAGAGTCGGGACGGAGCAGAAAACAGAGAAAAGGAAAAAATGTATTCTATTAACATATACAGGAGTCCTTTAAATAGACAAGCTAAGGTAAAATGGAAATAACAAATAAATGACAGGTACAGGATAAGAATATAATATACATGCTAACATATTATACTAAAACTCTGTTTTAATAAATAATAAAAAAAGTTGTCCTAAATGAAGTCTCAGGCTTCGTTTGATTCGGTTTATGCTTACCTAAAAAGGAGTTTTAGAAAAGGAGGTTGAGAAAAAGCCGTTCAATAAAATGAAGTTTCAATAATGAGATATGTTTGACTAATATTTTTAAAAGTGATTATTAATACTTGAAAGTAATTTTAAATTGTTTGTTTAGGAGTTCTGCTTTTGAGATTTTATTATAAAAGACATATTTGCCCATGAAATTATGTACATGTAATTAAAATATATATATATATATATATATAAATCTTTCTAAGAAAAATTTAATTATCTACTAATTTGTAATCTCAAAAGTTTTCATTTTTAACTCATAATTTTTTAACATACAACATAATTTTTACTGCAAATAAGATAAAATTTAAATCATATTAATTTATTATTATACTTACAATTAATTCTTCTATAAAAAAACTCAACTTAAACAAAAAATATTTTAATGTTGGAAAATTAATTTATTTTCTTATCAAATAATAGATTTATGACGGGGGTCATGCCGGTAGGGCTTGATCCGACATTTTACTTTTGAAACTCCGTTTTGTGACGGAATAAGCAGAAACAAAAAAAATTTTGCAACCACCGAAAAAATGGAGTTTGACGAAAAGGAATTATTGTTAAGCTTTTATTCCAAACAGTTAGGGTAACTAGTTTCTGATTATTCAGATGGAGAAAGGAGAAAATAAGCCTAATCAAACGAGGCCTCAGTCACCTATAATAAAAATTCTAATATATATTTAAAATAAGAAATTTTTTTTTTTATAAATAATTTTATTTTAAATTTACATTAAAAAAGATAAAATCCTTAGAAAATTAAAATGCACTTTTATTTATCAGCAACTGCATAAGCCATTAAATGATATAACAATCAAAATTTAAATTTATGATCAAATTGGTAATTTTGGTGCTGTTCCGCTTCCCAAAGACCAAAGTCTTGTAAGAACAAGTTTCTACCAAGAACGCTCTGTATTTTACTTCTCGGTGAGGTAACCGGATGCGAACCTCCATGGTCACCGTCTTCTTCGTACTAACTTTCGCTCTATTCCCCGGATTCCACCATCTTCGCTTCCCGCGAAGAAAACCCTTGCAGAGAAACTTCTCTCTCTCTTGAGCTCCTCTCACGCTGCAAATCTCGCGTTGCACGTTTCCAGAAACTTGACCCTTTTATGCACTTCTCTTCTCTTGCGGAGATCTCTCTCTTCTTCTATGCCGCTTTGGAATATCATCGTCCGTCGACTCCCCGACGCGGCATTCTCTCTTTTTCATTTCTGGAGGTCTTGATTTAGGCGCTTGGTTGCTGAGCAATGGCGCTTTTGGCTGGCTTTCTTGTGATCTGCCTAACGTTGGGGTGGTTTTGGGAACCCGGGACTTGTGAAGGGAACGAATTTCGGCGAGCGTAAGTTCCTTTTTTTATGAATTTTGTTTGGTGTATTTTTGGATTTCCCGAGTCGCGGCAATGTCATAATAGAAGTTTATTTGAGCTGGAGCTAGTTGGTAAGCATAAATCTCTACACTCCATCACGCGGGAAGATAAGGTTGTTTTGTTTTGCGAATTTTGTTGATCTATGAATCGGATCCAATGGGTTGAATCTGCCAATCTGATTCTTCTATTGTTTTTTTTTATGTTGCCGGCTTGCATCTTTTTCTATTTTACCTGCATATTTATTCATGATGTTAATAAGTGAATATCTTGAGCTAAATCTGTAGAAATTGTACCTTTTTTATAATAATGATGAGAAATTATATACGCAATTCTAATGTAGTGACAGTAGTTGCTTTGGGTTAATCAGTCTTATAAATTTTATAGGATATGGTTCACATAGCCATGTAGACATGAAGCAATGTGCATAGCTTGAAACGTTTTTTGGTGATTTTTTTGGTTCAATACTTCAATGTTATGTTGATCAAAGTGTTTTCCATATGCCATTGCCATTCATCTTGCAATAGAATCTATGAAATACATTTTGTTTGATTTAATGTTATTTTGCTTAAATAATGTGATGTTATCTATAGCAATTAATGATACTTATTATGTTGTTTTTTTGTTAAGCTTTCGGTTGGCCTGATATGTAAATGTTGATTGATTTGGTCGATATGGTGATATCATCAAAATATGACTTAAATGTCAGTGGAATTGTTGTTTAAAAATGGTAGTTAATCAAACAACTGAGACATGCTAAACATGATATTATATAGCAGATGTCAATGAACCAAACACCCTGTAAAAGATAATATTACTTGTGGGCGATGCTTTCAAGCTTGTATCCAATTATGGAAATATAGGTCATTGATGTAATCAATTATTTATTCACAGCATTGATCATATTTACAGGTTTCCTGTTGTGGAGCCAGATTTTGGTCATACGAAGCTCCGTCTTGCAAGAGAAGGTTTGGAGGCAATTCGAAGAATTAGATCTCCTATAGCAGCTGTTGCTGTAAGTTTTTGGGTTTTGTGATTTTTTTATCCTTTTGCTGAATGTAATGGAGGCTTCTATTTCCATTTGGAATTTAACCTTTATAAACATCATGACATGGCTATGTATTTGTACATCATAACATGGCTATACTTTTATATATCTTTTCATAATTTATTTTTTAATGTTTGACAAGGATAAAGACAAAGTGTGGTTCAAAACAAAAAATGATTTTCCTCAATGTTTGATTCTTTTGCTTCCTGTAATGTAATAGGTTTCAACACCCCCCCCCCCCCCCCCCCCCCCCGAAAAAAAGAAAAGGTTTTAGTAAATTATTTGATATGATAAATATGAATGTTGTTGGAAGAAGCATGAATGCAAACAGTTATCATGCTACCTTTGATTGATTTCAATGCAAGTTTTATTTTTATTTATTGCTAGTTATAATAGTTAGAGCAGCAGTTTTTAGCTTGTTGTATGCCATTGATTGGTGTCAATGTGAGCTTTCTTTGTATTTTTTGGGTTGTTTGATAGTTATAGCTGTTTTCAGTTCTTTTAGATTCAGCAATCATTAGCTATATAAAAAACTTGTGTTTTGAGTTTGCAAAACTCAGTTTTAATGCATTTATGAAATGGTATGTATTACATACAGAGGGAAATCAGCTCGTCAAGTGCCGTGTTATTGGGAATAAGTGGGAAACAGATACTTGGTGAGTTTTAGAAGCGAAACTCAGATAGAGCTATTGCAGTAAAACTGAGAATTAGAGTTCAGGAGGGAGATTGAGAAGAATGAAACACCTTGTTCTTCATGCTTCCAACACCATCTAGCAAGAAAAAAGAAGACAATATATAAAAATGTTTCATGCTCAGCTCCTACCTTGCATTGACATGCAAGAATATGAAAAAAAGTTCTTGGAGATCCACAGTGTCAACTATTTACATCAAACATGGCCTGCTTCAGCCGTGCAACATATTTTTTTGGGGGCATTTGTTGACCTCAATACTAGTGTCGGGGTATAGTCGACAGTGCATGATGAGTTTTGAAAGTAAAATAGTTGAACGTCGTGCGAAACTCACTCGACACGCGTCGACCCAAAATCTAAATAGCCGAAATGGCCTCCGTTAGCGAAACGAGCAATGCTGGCTCGTCCGAGGCAAATGACATAGCTATGATCAACACTCAAATTGACTGGGTTGTCGTCTTGTCGATCGGTGAAAATTGGAGAGAGGCTCAGGAATTGATACCAAAGGAGAAGGGTCCAAAGCAGAGTTTGGAATATCAACCAAAGAACCATTTGCAATTGAAGGAAGCAAATAAGCACAATGATGAAAGCAAGATGAGGAGCATAAATCCATCAAAGTCGGAAAAGCAATTTGAGAGGCAAAATTATTTCCCTAGGTGATAGAGGGACCTAGGGAGACAAACCTTATATGAGCTTAAGCATAGGAAAAGTCGGTTTCCATGAGGTATTAGCAAAAGGAAATGGGTGGATGATGCCAAAATAAGTGCGGTAATTAGTGCACGCATGATAGAGCTACTATGGTCACAAAGCCACTTGTAGATAGCATGCCAGTTGAGGTTAACCAAAAGTTGCGTTACACAAGTTTGTGGTGTGATAGGTGAAGTAGGAGAGATCCTAAAGGAAGCGCGCCATCTCACAGGCCATTACGAAAGCAAGTGACGGAGCTGTTGGTGGAAGCTAGGTGCCAAAGTGAGCTGAATGTAAGAGACTTGTAATATAGGGTATCGGGTTGGGAACTCGCTAAATGCAATTTAAGTCTAACTTAAGTGCGGTTGAATATTAGTTATCATACATTACAAATATGAAAAAAATCAATTGATTAGCAATGCCTTGATATCTTCAACATGTTAACCAAATGGTCCAAATCAATACATATGAGGCGAAGTTTGAGAGGAGCACGACCATAAATTATTTAATAGTATTTATTAGATACTTTTAGTTATAATTGTGACTTTTCCATAAATAAATTAACTAATAAAATAATTTCTTTGAATTTTAAACAAGCAAATAAATTCATTTTGTATGTTCTGAAAATTAGATATATTTTTCATGACTTTATATCTTTTTAATGTGTTATTCATTTTGTAATTGATAAATTAAAATTTATTTATTTAAAGCATAGTTAACAAAGTATATAATACTATTGGTTGGATCCTCGTCAGAGGGCCATTGAGGGCTCCCATCATCCACTGACCGGAATGCATTATAATACAAAATTGCCTTTGTATATCCTTGCCTTTTGTCCATTTATATTTAACTATGCTTATAAGATTGCATTGATAGATTTTATTATTGTGTATATGCAAACACATTGTCATCGTATGATTATATCCCATCCTCGAAAACACATTGTCATTGTATCCCATCCTCACACTTAAGTTTCAGATTAATTAAACTTGAAACACATCTATTGGGAAAAGCATATTGCTGAAGGTTAAGGTAGATGTTTTTTGGCAAGGATGGAAACAACTCAAAAGTTGCGACATATGGCATATTTGGTGGGATACTACCTTAAATAATTTAATATTATTTATTTAATACAATGCCCTCATTTTGATGGGGCAAAGAGATAATCTTGAAGGAGCACGATTAGGGGTGTAAGTGAGCTGACCCGGCTCGAACTTGAATCGTTAATGAGCTCACTAGTTGAGCTTATCGAGCCACTAATTTGAGCTTTTATATCATACGAGCTCGAGCTCAACTTGGCTGGGCTCGTAAGTTTGTCGAGCCGCTCGTTTAAATTAAAATATAAATCTAATTTTAAAATAATATAATAAAATATATACTAAATAATTTTAATTATTTCATGAGTCAAGCTCGAGCTCTCTTAACAAGGTTGAGCCTAATAATTTTCACAAGAGCCGAGCTCGGCTCAGTAAACAAGCTCGAGTTCAACGAAAGTTGAACAAGCTTAGCTCAATTAGGCAGATACTCGATTCGATTCAACTCGTTTACAGCTCTAAGCACGACCTTATATAATTTAGTATTATTTATTTGTTACTTTTGATTATAATAATGACTTTTCTACAACAAATCATTAATTAGCTATTTAAATGATCTCTTTTAATTTTTAAACATGTAAATCAAATGATTGTGTATGTTCTAAAAACCAGACAAGTGCTCAACGTTTAATTAACTTTTTTATATCATGCCTTTTCTGATTGATAATTTAAAATTTATGTATTTTAACTATAGTTGACAAAATATATAATTCTATTTGATTGGGTTATGGTTAGATATCCATTTATTTAACCATACCTCACCCTCTGATTGGAAGGCACTAGAATACAAAATTGCACACTCATATCCTTGCCCCTTCGTCCATTTATATTTAACTATGTTCATAAAATTTTATCTGCTTGGTTTTTATTATTATGTATACCTGAATTCATTGTATCCCATTCTCACTCTCAAGGTCCAGATTGATTGAAGTTGATTAAACATTTCGATTTGTAAAAAAATATTGCAAAAGGTTTAGTACATGGCTTTTTTTCAGGGATTGAAATCCTCAAAAGTTGTAACAGATTGCATATTTGATGGAAGGGCTTTAGCATTCAACTGTCATATTGACGTGAGCAATGTGAACTCTCTCTCAATGCTAAGGTGTTTTCATCCATGAACATGAGATGAACAAAGATTGCAATGCAAAGAAAAATAAAGTTTAAGCATTATGAGAGGCCAAGCGATTAGACCACTAGAAGAAAAGGGCTATCAAGGTATGGACAAAATGTTACTAGCTAATACCTAGGGTTTTGGTACTTCTAATTCCTTGGACAACCATGCTCCTTCCCTTTGGGTTTTATGCAACACCAATGCAAATTTTGTCCTTGTATGGGTATTAAATTTTGTCCTTGTATAGAAACTAAAAGTTTTCGCTTGAGTAGATCTAAAATGGAATATATGGAGTGTAATTTTAGAAGTGTTGCATCCAGGAGTATTCGCGGCGGTAGAGAAATATAAAGTTTATCGTCTTAGCATTGTACGAAAATCCGGCACGCAATCAGATAAGAGAGAGGGTCTAGCATTTATGAGACACCAAGATTTTTACGTGGAAAACCCTTGAAAAGGGGGGAAAACCACGGGGCCTAGCCCAGTTTGAATGAGTCCACTAGTATTTCAGTCGATTACAAATGAGGCCCTTCCTTGGGAGAAGGCCTTAGCTTGATGTACATTTTATAGAGTACATTACATGATATGAATACAAAGAATCACTATTGACATGTTCGTTTGGTCGGGAGGACCGTAGTCGGCGGGCGACGGAGGTCGGAGAGCTTGTAGTCGGTGGGCGACGTAAGTTAGGAGGACCGTAGTCGGCTGGCGACGAAGGTCGAAAAGATTGTAGTCGACGGGCGACGTAAGTCAGGAGGACCGTAGTCGGCGGGTGACAGAGGTCGGAAAGACTGTAGTCGGCTGGCGATATGAGTCAGGAGAAGCGTAGTCGGCGGGCGACGGATGTCAGAAGACTGTAGTCTGACGACAAAGATCAGAAAGACAGCGTCAGGTAGAAGTCCAACAATGGAAAGAAATCCATCTTCGCATAGACGTCCAGCGAAGTCCGATAACCGGTAGAAGTCCGGCGTCGGGTAGAAGCTTGGCGAATAGTGAAGGTCCGACGTCGGGTAGAAGTCCGACGTCTGTTGGTGGCATAAAAGAAATCAGGCTTCACTTGGGCGGAGTTTCGGCGTCAAGAGGGAACTCTACTGTAAATTGGGAAGAATTTTCGCATCCCATAGAAGTTAGGCAGAATTCAGGTGTTCTCCCGAATATCCGGCAGAGTTTCGGCGTCTTCAGGCGGCGGGAAGAGCTCCGGCGGTGGTCGAGGAGGAGCTTCTTCCTTCTCCTCCTTCTTCTCTTCTTCTTCTCTCTCTTCACTTGAGTCCCCTTTGTGTAGAATGAGGGCTCTATTTATAGTTTTTCTGGAGTGGCATAGCTCGTAAATAGGTGTGAGATCATGGACGAATAGGGAGTGGTTTGAATGGACGGCCGATATTGAACCCTTTGATCGTGCACCTTTCGTTGGACATTTGGAGGCCTTAATGATGTTGGAATTCAGCGATCTTGGGCTCGTTGGATTCGTCTCGTCGAGCCGCTCGATTCGAGTATAAGCTCGTTAAAATCGGAGACCGTTTGGTAACTCAAATTGCGGTTTGAACCTTCCAACAACGCTTCAAGTCCTTGATTCAGACTCATTTGGGCTCAGATTGGGTTGATCTTGGTGTTGTTGGGTTTGTATTTCCGAGACGCTCAGTTTGACTATAAGCTCGCTGAAATCGGAGTTCGGACGCTCCCAGAATTAATTTTTGAAGTTTCCAACTAGTTTTTGCCTCGAGATTCGTGCTCGATCAAGCTAATTTTGTGATGACGTATCAAGAAGTAATAGACCTAGTGAGGGGATTGTGACTTTGGGCGATCAAGTCATTAATAAGAGCACACGTTTTAGATATCTTGGATCTATTGTTCAGAGTGATGGTGAAATAGATGGGGATATTATCAGCAGAATTCAAGTTGAATGGTTGAAGTGGAGGAATGCATCGGGCTTGTTGTGTGCTAGAAAAGTACCCCTCAAACTTAAGGAAAAATTCTATAAGATGGTAGTGAGGCCTGCAATGCTTTATAGTGCTGAATGTTCGCCATTAAAAGAGAAGCATAATACTAAGTTAAATTAAAAAAAAATACTAACTTAAGTGTGGCAGAGATGAGGATGCTCAGGTGGATGAGTGGTTTTACCCTTAGAGATATGATACAAAATGAGCATATACGTGAAAAGGTTGGAGTACCTCTAGTAGAAGATAAGATTAGGGAGAGTCGCCTTAGATGGTTTGATCACATAAAACGGCGGCCTTCCAATAACCCGGTTAGGAGAGTAGATGATGAGGACATCGTCAGCATTTTCGACGCCGGAGATCGACGGCCACGAGCATGACTTGTATTTTGTCATTTTATGTAGTAGCGTAGTTTATTTTGATGTTTTTCCGTTTTTGCCCTTATGGGCATTTAGTCGCTTATGTAGCCCGGAAGGGCATTTGAGTCATTTCTTAATTTTTCATTTTGGCCTATTTATATGAGGCCTCATGCATTGTAGTTTTAGTTTTTGATGAATGAAAAAAATATTTTTTACTTATGATCTCTTTGTGAGTTCACCCTCCTCGATCTCTTAGTGAGTTCGTAGGAGAAGCTAGATCTCTTTGTGAGTTCTAGGTTCTTTCTTGCTCTATTATTCTCTTCCATTGCTCTTGATCACTTCGTCGTCACGGAGGTTTGGGTGGAAGCAACTTTGGAAGATTGAAATTCGTTTGTCGAATCCCTAGAAATTTCATTTGTTTTCTTTTTTTTTTTGTTTTCTTGCTGTTGCCCCCCCCCCCCCCCCCCCCCCACCCCACCCTACTCCAAGCCACCAAGGTTGTCGGCCCACTGGCGGCAGCCTTCCGCCGGCCACAGCCCAGCCACCCACTGGCCAACCTCCCGCCAGCCATAACCCTACCATCCGCCGTCCAGCACCCCGCCAGCCAACCCCGTAACCCCATCCCACCGGCCACAGCCCCCATCCCGCCCCTCTCTGGAAATTTTGGGATTTGAAATTCAAATTCCCTCATGAGCTTTGATTACCTTCCTTAATTAACTCCTAGAATTTAGGCATTTGTTTTAATTGAGTTTTGAAAGCATATTTGAAATTCAAATAGTGCCGGATTTCCCCTCTCAATTAAAAGGAAGTTTCCTTTTATAAAATCTGTTTTAGTACAGATTTTAATCATAAAAATCTGTTTTATTACAGATTTTAATCAAATCTGTCATTCAAATACATGGGCCCCACTTTATTTAACTCCCTTTTCCTCCTCTAATCCAGCCGGCCCCTTAATGGCCCCCTCTCTCTCTCTCTCTCTCCAATTACAATCATTATTTCCCATTAAACTCCTTTACTCCCTCACAAAACTGCTGCCCCGCCTCCTTTGGAATTGTTTTGATTTTCAACTCAATTTCCCCTCTCCACGTCTCCTCCCTGCTTCAATTTCAGAAATCTGAAAGTGTTGGTTTCCTGAAGCTATTCTCCCATACCGAGCTTCCCTTTGGTCTTATATTGTCTTTCTCTACTAAACTTTCTCCCTAAACCCTATAGCAACTGTCCAAGGAGATTTGGAACATGTTTTCTTGCTGTCCAGCCTGCTAGAAGGTCTCCAAATACCGTCCAGACATTCCAGGCCGCCGAGTACACCATCAAGAAATCGCTGTCAAGAGTTCCATACTCCGGCCACCTATCCAAGAACGACGATCTAAGGGTCCTCTTCCTCGGAGTGGCTTCAGTTCTAATGTGGAGACGCTTCTTCCGCCAAAGCCTAGATTAGTGAGCGTATGGGCTCTAAAGGTGAGAGTTCTCTTTATTAATTCGTGGATTCTTGTTTATTGTCGTAGCATACAATTAGTCTTTGTGTTTCCTTGAATTGTTTGGTTAACCAATGTTACTTTTCGTTGCCTAAACGAGTTAAGAACTAAGAGTTCCAAGGATCACTCTTTTATTATAAATGATAATTTTATTTTGGGCTATTAAGTTACAATTGATCTCTTTAATTTCATCAAGTAACTCCTCCATCGCATTTTGTTTCACATCAGTAGAGGTATTAGATTTGACTTATGTTAAGAAAGGTAGAGGCAGACTAAAAAGATTTGGTTAGAAAATATTAGGAATGACCTTTCTTTTTTAGATTTAAACGAGAATTTGATCTTTAATAGGACACAATGAAGAAAAATGATTCATGTAGCTAACCCCACGTAGTGGGATAAAGGCTTGATGTGTTGTTGTTGTTGTTGTATGGATTACGAACACAGATGGTTTGGGAAGTTGGTTAAAGAAGAAAAGAGCGGCAGCTTTTGGTAGTGTTAAAAAAAAATATTACAAATTGAACTTGGATCTTTACAAATATCTACCATATTTTGTACTCGCAGCTATGAAAAATATACATTTTAGTCTTATAATGCACCCCAAGGATGCACGCTTACATGCTACATACATGCATAAATATACACTTTTCTACAACATATGCCTACACAACAATGAATTCATACATGTTTATCAGTGAAGATTGTTTTCAAATTAAGCAGTGGCTCTAAGCTTGGGCTTCCTGATACCAGATTTTGGTATAAATCAAAATAGAGCATTTCCAATCTGAAGCGTCACTCTCAGTCTGCTCTACAGCATCTTCTAGTTCCTCAGGGTTTTCAATTTTGAAAGTCTGATGTGCTATTTAATCATTTTCACATCTGCTTTCTCACTTAGGGGGTTGTATTAGATAGCATGCATTCTCTTATCTCCTTTGCGTGATCTTTCACCAGCATCACATTGCTCCACCGTTATTCAACATATGTGTGATTTAAGACCGTCTGGGAGCACAATCAACGATGTATAGTGAGGAAAAGTACTGGCTTGGGTGTGGCTTGCTATTTGGATGTATAGGTTGGCAAGCTTTTCCTTCTTACTCTGGTTCACAGAGTGGTCTGAATTGCAGGCCTATTGTGGTCTGCAAAGTGCTCTATCTCTTGATTCTACATTTCCCTATGATGCGGTTGTTAGTCGTGCAATTCCAAAAATTTCATACAACTTGGATTTGTTTTTATTATAGATAATCGCTTATTTTGAAAAGGAAAGTGCTTGTGGAACTTGGTGGACACATTTTTTTCTTTTGTACTTTTAGTGGAATAACTTCCGTCAGATTTTAAAACTATCATCACCTACATACTTATTTAGCAATGTAAAATAAGCAGTTCTTCCTTTTTGCTTATAATTTCATATTGCTTACTGTATCAGGTCATTGGTCCATACCGCTCGGGCAAATCATTTCTTCTTAATCAACTTCTATCTCTTCCATGTGATAAAGGTTTATTGTCTTGAGCATGGTTTTCTATTTCCACTTGGCACTTCAAGATTTATTTCATTATACTATTGTTTTCTATTTGAGTGCATTTCTTTTAAGGTTTTGGCGTTGGACATATGCGAGACACGAAAACAAAAGGTAGAACGATGCTTTGAAAAACACACAATTTCTGTTATTAGGGAGTTGTTTTCTTGAGAAATCTTTAGTAATAGCATAGTTTTACTGTTCTTTAGAACTTTGAATATCATTGAACAAGCAGAGTATTTTCTTGTAGGTATTTGGGTTTGGGGGGATCCAGTGGATGTGGTTATTGATGGTGTGAAAGTTTCAGTCCTGTATCTTGACACTGAAGGTTTTGAAAGTATTGGGAAGTCAAATGTATATGATGACAGGTAGAAAGCTGGAAACTGATTCTTCTATAACACTTAGAGATCCTTCCTGCTGTATTGTCTACTATTTCCTCAGTCTCTCTTCCCATCATTACAGGATCTTTGCTCTAGCAACTATCATGAGTTCTGTGCTTATATATAATCTGCCTGAGACGGTTTGTGCTCTATCTGGAGGCAAATTCTGTTGGCTTTTATTGGGTTCGAGTAACCTCTTCCAAAGTTTAATGCAGAAGTTTAATCTAATCCTTACCTTATGTGGGTTAATTTGTGTTGGGTATTTATGTTCTAGATTCGTGAGGCTGATATATCTCGTTTGTCATTTGCTGTTGAAATTGCTGAAGAGTTTTATGGCAGGTTTGGTTTATTGTAGTATTTGTTGCTTCTCAGTGTGTTCTATAATTCTTTTCTAACTTTTCTCATATTCTTCCTCGGCGGATCATTGGTGGGCAGAGTCAAGGTAATCTGCAGACAGTTTATATCAGACGTTATGGTAAGTGCTTGATTTCAATATCTAATTGCTTTTGTTATTTCTGCAGGGACAAGATGTTGCATTTGAGCCTGCTAAACTCCTGTGGCTTATTCAACGTGATTTCTTGCGTAAGTTTTCCCTTTTTTTCCTTTTCAAAATAAGTGATTATCTATAATCATAATGAACTATGATTGCACTTCACGCACAAACTAAATATAATTTCATTCTTAATCGAGAGTGCTCTTATAATGCTTTAGGAGAGATAATTAACTATGAGGGCTTGCACTCATAGGAAGTAGGATTCAGATCTAAATAAAACGTAACACTGCTCTCAGGGGAAATCTGGTTAATTTCAAATCAAATCTACCTCATGAAAAATTGGGACCTTAAGCTTGTGAGAGGGAGGTTTGCACACATATTTTTTCAAAGCGAACATATTTCTGGTGACTTTTTACTTGATGTAGGCTCCTCAGCTGATTTCTTTAAGCGGAGAAGTCTTTAAATTTAATTAATTAAAATTGACTAATTAAATCATAAACTTTGATTATTTTGATTTAACTCAATGAGTTTAATTATTTGATTTAATTATAGTTTATAAATTAAAATTTAGTTAAATTTAATTCAAATTCTCTGGACACTACGGTCAATGGTTGCTAGTGTTGGTAGATTGAACCCTATAGTATTCACGGGATGACGGAACCATGGGATCTTGATCGGTTCTACCTTCATCCCCCACAACTAGGGCTTAGAATACTCACACATTGTTGCACACACATTTGTACTTCACGCACAGATTAAATATAATTTCATTTTTAATCAAAAGTGCTCTTCTAATGCTTTAGGAGGGTAATTAACTATGAGGGCTTGCGCTCATAGGAAGTAAGTCCTAGATCTAAATAAACTATGACACTACTCTCATGACAAATCTGGTTAATTTCAAATCCAATCTACCTCAGGGAAAACTGGGACCTTAAGCTTGTGAGAGTGAGGTTCGCACGCACATATTTTTTCAGAGCGAACATATTTATGGCGACTTTTTACTTGATGAGAAGTCAGCTGATGAGTCCTAGATCAATTATAATTAATTTAATTATATTTGAAATTTTAAATTTGATTAAATAAATTTAACTAATTAAATCAGAAACTTTGATTATTTGATTTAACTCAATGAGTTTAATTATTTGATTTAATCATAATTTAAATTAAAATTTAATTAATAATTTCCCTGGACACTACTAGTGTTGGTAACTGAACCTTACGGTATTCCCGGGATGATAGAACCATGGGATCTTGATCGTGTCTACCTTCATCCCTCACAACCAGAGCTTAGAGCATACACACACTGTTGCACACACATTTGTACTTCACGCACAAACTAAATATAATTTTATCCTTAATCGAGAGTGTTTTTCTAATGCATTAGAAGGGGTAATTAACTATGAGAGCTTGCGCTCGTAGGAAGTAGGACCCACGTATAAATAAATCCTAACACTATTCTCAGTGGAAATCTGGTTAATTTCAAATCCAATCTACCTCAGGAAAAATTGGGACCCTAAGCTTGTGAGAGCGAGGTTTGCGCGCATATATTTTTCCAGAGCGAGCAATGACTTATTGAGTCTTTGATATTGCTTAATTGCAAATTCCATTAGGATTTTATGATATTCATTGTTTGCTTAAGCTGCTTTTACTGGAGAAGAAATATTTGACTTTAACGGATGCTTTGTCAATAATCTTGCCATATCCCATGTTTTCTAAAATTGGGATTACAATATAGATGAGTCTGCCAACGTACAAATTTGAATGTAGCTTAAATAAATGCGAATGCATCCATCAATCTGCACTAGTGCACACATACAAACAGAAACAATAATGTAGTCACATAGCGCGCACATAGGTTGCAAGAGCAGAATAAAGAAAACAGTAAAGTGACTTTCTCGTGAGGAATATTTTATATACCATGTTATTAGCTGAAGTTAGAAATGTAACTTTCTAGTTTCTTCAATATTATTTATCTGGTTATGTCATGATCTAACTATTAATTTGGAAGATTAAAAATGGGTGTGAGAACTGCTGTTTTCATTGAGAATATGAGAATCCTTAAAATATTTGGTGTTCAGTCACCTGTTTAGAAGTAGTATAAATGCTCCGTTTGTGTTATTGTGTGTAAAAACAGTTGGGTGAGTTTTTTATGATTTTCAATGATTAATGTACGTTTAGGTTGTAGTTTAGAGGGAGCAGGTCAAATTCAAGTTGCAATTTTACATTGTTTTAGGAAACCGAAACATACAATTTAACAAATGGTGTTCTCAAAACCTACTAGTTTTCTGCTCCTTAAATAACTTCTAAGCTTGAATATCTGGGAATATATTTAAGCACAATGCTTAGTGCTAACCTCACATCTTAGTTTCATACCATGAAGTTGTGACTAGGATATATAAGAAAAAATCATATTAATCATTTACAACAACAACATTAAGCTTTTATCCCACCACGTGGGATCAGCTGCATGAATCTTTTTTCTCCATTGTGTTCTATTAAGAATCAAATTCTCATTTAAATCTAATAAAAAAATGGTCGCCGTTTTGATTTAACTGCAGTTTTTCTATTTGTTGTTTGCTGTTTTTGCTAGAGGTGTCAAAATGGTTCTGCAGGTTGGGTTAGGGTTGAACCCGGATTGACTCGAGTTTAAACGGGTTGACCCAACCTGACCCGCAAACACGAAATGGGCTCAGTCGATTGCGATTTCTCCTTGCTAAATTGACAGTAGATCTGATGGCTTCCACAGGAAGCGGCGTGAGTCGAATGATTGACCGGTAGAAGATCAGGAGGCGGTGTCTTGAGGTGGTTGGGCCGGTTGGAGCTGAAGGAGGCTGAACTGGTTGCCGCTTGTGTCTCGAGGTGGTTTGACCGATCAGATAGCGGCGTGACTGGCAACCCGCGGTTCAAGGTCCTTCAATCTGAAGAGGTGAGGCTTGCCTGCTGCTGCTTGTGTTAGTCGTGAGATCGAGAGATGGAAGAGAGTCGGTGAGGCTTACCGCTTGCGTGAGTGACGTGAGTCGTAAGATGGGAGGGTAGCCGGGTAGTGTTTTCTAAACGGATTAACTCGGGTCATTTTCGGGTTTTCGGGTCAACTTGAACTCAACCTGATTTTTAAAACGGATCGACTTGTCGAACCTGAACCTAACCTAACGGGTTGACCCGAACCCAAAATTTTTCGGGTCGGGTTTCAGGTCGTGTCAAATATTGACACCCATAGTTTTTGCTTCCGAATCGGATCATACTTCTCTATCAAACCTTTTAATAAATTTATAGCTTCCATAATCGACCCACCTGACATGAATCTAAACTGATTTTGAGAGATAATAGTGTCATGTCGTAACTTATACTCAATAATTCTCTCCCATAATTTTAATGCATGACACATTAACTTAATTCCTTTATAATTCACACACTCTTATGCATCACCTTTATTCTTAAAATAAGAACCAACATACTCCACTAATCTAACATCTTTTTAGTCTCCAAGATAATATTAAAAAGTTTAGTAAGGTAAAAAAATTCTTTTTCTCTTAAGTATTCCTACATCTCTATTGGAATATCATGAGATCCAACTATTTTTTCACAATTTATTTTTCTTTAAAGTCTCTCTAATTTGGATTTTACTAATACGTCGATAAAAAAAAAAATCTTTATTTTCATGTAGGGTGCTAAGGTTATTGAAGTTAATCATATTCTCACAATTTTCGTTTAAAAACTTATTGAAATATCTCATCCACTTATATTGAATATCCATTTCTAAGAAAAACACTTTTTAATCTTCATCCTTAATGCACTTCACTTGAACTAGATCCTTACTTTTACTATCTCTTTGCTTGGTTAACTTGTACATATATTTTTCATCCTCCTTAGTATCTAATTTGTTATATAAATTATTAAAAGTTATCTTCTTGCATCATATATTATTTTCTTAGGCTCCATACAGGCCTCTCTATATTTTTTTCAATTTTCTGAACTTTTACATCTAAACCAATTTTTATAACCAAGTTTTTTTTTTTGATCTTGCATATTTTGATTCCACGACCAACTTTTTTTATTATTTGGACCTTTTATTTTTGATACTCCAAGCATAATGAAAACAACTTGTCAACTTTTCATTTAGCACTTAATAAAAACAACTTGTCAGCTTGTACTATTCTACAATTTGTATCAAATGTTTGCAATTGTTGGATAGAAAGTGGCTGTTTTTTTTTCCAGGAAAACAAAATAGTGCAAAAAATTAATTTTAGATAGTACAACTTCTACTGCACGCTAGTGAAAATTCTCAAGTTAGCTGAGATGGTTAGGTAGTCATTCATGACTCATATCAAAATTTCCCTATATTAGTCATGAAGTCTCAACCGTTCAATCAATAGTTTATTGAGTCACTGCCACTATGGGACTTTTCGACATTTTGCAATCAAGAATAATTTATTACAGTTACATATGAAAGGGTGTTATACAATTTTAGTTGTTTACGATTGGCCATATTCACGCCAAAGTATATTTTTGAAGGTTTATATAACTAGAACACGATAGGACATATTTTTGTTATAGAAAATGGACTTGGATAGTTTGTTGTTTGCAATGAAGAGCTAAAGGTTCTCCTATAAGTTAGGGACATAAAATTAATTTTAAAGGAATAAGACGGTAAGTGGGTTAAGCAAACTTATCATGTTAGCAATTGCTTAGAATTTTAAATTAACTGAAGTTAACACCAATGCATTATTTAACATGAATGAAGGACAAAAAGGGACTCTTAAAGATGAATCAAATAGTTAAGATGATGCTATTAATGATGATGATAATGATAAATATTTTGGGTGATTTCACACAGAAGGGAAATCTGTTCAACAAATGGTAAATGAAGCCCTTCAGCGAGTCCCCAATGCTAATGGTATGTTAGACCTTCCTCCTAAGTCATGTGCTTATTATATACCTTGTCGGTTATGTTGAAATTAGGTTGTATATTTCTCTCTCTTTTTTTTGCAGGGGACAAATATATTGATCAGGTATTTTTTTGGCTCTAATATCTCTCATATTCTGCTAGTTCTTTTTATTGATTCTCTCTCTCTCTCTCTCTCTCTCTCTCTCTCTCTCTCTCTCTCTCTCTCTCTCTCTCTCTCTCTCTCTCTCTCTCTCTCCCCCCCCCCCCCCCCCCCCCCCCAATCTCCCTCTTTCTCTTTCTGTAACGATTCCTTGTAACAGGTCAACCAGATTAGGGACTCTTTAGCCATCATGGGTGATAATAGCACAGCCTTTAGCCTACCTCAGGTACATATTCTTGTCTTATTTAGTTGATAGTCTTTCTTCCATTTTCGATACATCTAGATTTATTTATGATAAAATGCAATCATTTGACATTTATGGCATTTAATGGATGTGGAATTGGTTTGTTTTGTAAAGATGACCTAAGATAAGAACCAGACGTTGGCATTATCACCTGGTTGAGAGGCTTGATTTGTGCTGAAACTTTAGTGTTTGAATGTAGTTTTTGTGTTTTTATGGTTGTGAATGTTTGTCTATGTGAGAGGGAGGATTGAGGGTTGTGTTTTGAAATGATGCACTGAGAGTGATGATTAATAAACAAAAATTAGCATTCTCACCAAATTGATGACCTTATGTGTGTGTGAGAGTGGGAGGGATACAGGATTTGTTTTGAAAAGACAAGGTAACATTGATGGTTATGAACCGATCATTTCTATTCTCAATCATTTGTATTCAAGCTTCATGAAACAGGATTTGGAATTTCTGTTCTGTTGATTTGAATTTCTGTTGCGGTGGGGGGGGGGGGGGGGGGGGGGGGGGGGGGGCGTTCTGTTGATTTGATTTTCCAAAGTTCAGTTTACCACTGAGGCCTTTTTTAATTGAGTTGGCATAGCCATTTGATATTGAATGCTGGCTAATAGTAGACAATTCATGTTACAGCCTCATCTGCAAAGGACAAAACTTTGTGATATGAAAGATAGTGAGCTTGACCACTCATATGTAGAACGAAGAGAGCATTTGAAACAACTTGTTACTTCAATCATACGTCCAAAGATTGTCCAAAGAAAAACCCTCAATGGGGAGGAGTTTGCATCTTTCCTAGAGCAGGTGTTTTTTCTCTTTAACTCATTCTTGATGCTAAATTTCTATTATCACTGAACAATGAAGTGATCAGCTTAGATGCATGGACAGAACAGATATATTAACTAAAATAATAGTTGGTCTACATTTTTGACTGAGCATCCTTTTTTTATCACTGTTACTAAATGGATTCTAGATTCTTGAGGCATTAAACAAAGGGGAAATTCCATCCACTGGTTCTCTTGTTGAGGTTTTCAATAAGGCGATCCTTGATAGGTGCTTGAAGCTATACAATCAACAAATGGATAGGTTGCATTTGCCATTACCTGAGGATAAGTTGCAGCTGGCCAACAATGATTCAAAAGTTGAAGCAAGAAAGCTCTTTGATGAGCAGCATTTTGGTCGACATCATGCTGAACATTCTGCCTTCAAGCTTGAAGAAGAAATGCAGAAGGTACGATTGAGTTCAGCTAAATAAAATTAAACAAGTTTTTTTTCCTTTTCTACATTAAAATAAATGCAATCTTTCTTTAGCATATAACATAATTCATTAATAATCTTGGTTTTATTTAATGTCGGAAACTTTTTCAATTGCCTAAAGTGAATCTTAAAGAGCTGTTGCAATTTCCCCTTCATATTCTTTTCAGAAATTCCACCAATTTTTTTTTTTTTTAAGAAGAAAAGAGAGTTTATCAACAATTAAAATTTTTTTCTATTGCTGTTGGCTTCAAAAATATTATTTTCATAATTGACTCACCATCATCATCACTAGATTATGCTCTCATTCTTCCTCATCCTTTTCTTCTTCATCTTGGTTTTCCACATCAAGATTTCCCCTTTTGATGCGAACTAAGAAATATGAATAATTCATCCCAACTAATAACTTGATGATCATCCAGGATTCCAGGTAGAAATCTATAAGAAATCTGAAACAAAAAAAATATCACACTTTAATCAGTATTAACTTCTCAATCATAAAATTTTAAATGGGACAACTTTGACTAAAATAATTCATTTCTCCAAAATAAATCACAAATTAATTATAAAAAAGATAATAAGGAAATAAATCACCAGAATAAAGTCCAAAGTTTTGCACCGGAGTAAGGATAGGAATTCCCTTATAAATTTATTGTCACAATTTGTATTAAACTCGATGAATTCAACATTCAAAAGGCACCCATACTTGAAAGAAAAAAGAAAATTTATCAAGCAAAAGCTAAAACCTCAGTATGTCTTATTTATGTTTTACACCCAATCTCTCATGATAAAAAAACTAGAATTCTATCTGTAATTTGATTCATATGACCCTGGGGGAATGCCACCAGTAGAAACCACATGAAAATGTAACAGAAAAACGCTGAAAATAACTCATGGATAAGCACTACAGGTGATATGCACATGATTCGACCATATCTGCATCTATAATTAGCAAAACCTAGTTGACTTCCCTATTAGTTGTAACAACAAAATTTCATAAGAAGGTCCAACAATAAAATCACATAGAATCAGTCTGCCACGGCAAAGCCTTAAGATAAACTAACTACTGAACCGATTCAAGCCAACACAAAGAACCAAATCGAATCAATATAGATATTAGAGGATACAATCCATTCTTAATTAATGTCAACTTGATTGATATGTTTTAGATAGACGGCCTAAAACAAAAAACTACTAAAAAAGATATAGGATAAACTAACTAAAATGAAAATTAGTGTTCAATTTACTAATTTTCTCCTTTCACGCGAAAGATTTGTATTTTCGATTAGCGCAGACTTTCATATCTCTATCACATAACTAGGAAGATATTTCTTAATGCTAATGAAGCTTGAGCACTGCTTGAGTAATACAAGTGAAACTAATGTGCGAATATGCTTAATAGGGACCTATGAACTAAACTACATTAACTAGTTTGTGTTGAAGAGCGATCTTATAGAAGTTATGCTAAATTTGTTCAATCAAGAAAACATCATCCAAATTCTATAATTATCCAGATGACTCAAATCTATCTTCTTTGATGTTTGAATATACTTTTTGTTTTATATGATTCAGATACTTTATCCTAATGAAATTATATACTCTTGTACCTCTAGTCAAAATCATTGCCCAGATCCCAATGTCAGAAATTTATCTTTTTTAAATGTTTATGCAGGTTTATAAAAATTTTGTTCTGGCCAATGAATACCAGTCCTCAAAATTGTGCGAATCATTGTATACAAAATGTGAAGATAAAATGGATCATCTTCAAGCATTGAGACTTCCATCTATGGCTAAATTTAATGCTGGATTTCTTCAATGTAACCAAAGTTTTGAAAAGGATTGTGTTGGCCCTTCAAAAAAGAGCTACGAGCAGAGAATTTCGAAGGTTAGTCTTCCCTATTGTCATCATTAATATCGATGTTTGTCCTTTATTTGGAAATGCATTATATTGAATGATAGAACATCTCAGTTTCTTTTAATTGTCATCATTTATGCATGGTTAATTTATAATCCTGTAGCTTGGGATTTTTATTTTCCGTTTATGGTGTCTAACATATTCTGTAGCATTCCACAATTTATGGTATATGTGGTGGATATGTGATGTTCGTTGTTTTAAATCATTTAATGTTTATTAACGTTAAATTAAGTTCATTTTGTTTTAGTTTTTGATCAAGTCATTGAATATTTAGCGTTTTGGAGGGATGTCCAGTTTCCTAGATGACTTAGAAGTATTATGCTGGTAAATCTTCATACATATATAACCTTTTCTACTCATTTGTTGCATTTGTTTACCATAGATGACTTAGAAGTATTATGCTGGTAAATCTTCATACATATATAACCTTTTCTAGTCATTTGTTCCCTTTGTTCACAACAACCAGCCTTGTAGAGTTGAAATTGCATCATCATTGGTCTTATCCCATTTATAGCTATTTGAAATTAATGGATTCTTATTCTTTATTTGATCCTAGTGAGTATCCCTTGAGATGTTAAACCCATTTGATGAAAATATTTTTAAATTACTCCTTTTTTAATTAACTTCAGTTTAACCTTTTTGCTTTTTATTTCTTTCACTCTAATTTTGTCAAGTTGTTTAATTAGTTTATTTTCTACCCTCTATTGTATGTGCCCAAATAACTCAAGTCTATTTTCATTATCTTATCTTTTGGAATACATGCATGTGCAACAAATCTTCTTATTGTTGGAATCCATGGATTAATTCCAAAGATGAAAATTAGGTTCTTGTCGATTCATGACAACCCACATATTCATGTCAAAGAAAGAAATGGGGATCCCATAGATTCATGCTAAGGAAATTCAGACCATGTTATATATATATATATATATATATATATATATATATATATATATATATATATATATATATATATATATATATATATATATATATATATATATATATATATATATATATACATATATATATACATACATATATATATATATACATATATATATATATATATATATTCTTATTTAATTCTTAGATCATTCTATATGTTGCCTTATACAAATAATTTATGAAGTAAGAAGAAATTCTTCCCGATCTCATGTTCTCCATATGGTAATAGGGCACTAGGCTTGTTCGATTATATTTCAACCTTCATTTCCGTATGCATTCTCAACCTTCATCCTTGCATCATTCCTCAATCTTTATTGCTCAACATAAAGACCTATTGTGTCTTGTCACTTGTCTTGATTGACCTTTAAACCATTAATAATCTCTTTCCTTGTCATTGTTTGATTGACCAATTTCTTCACTACGTTTATAACTCCGATTTTGCTAGGATCAAGCTTCTCTGCATGATTCTCTCTATGAAATTTTTCTATCCTTCTTTTATTTTAGTTATGTGTGATTTCTTCACATATATTGTCATATGCATTATTGTGATTTCTTTTCCCATCGTTGACCCCCAATCTTTTCTTTGCATCGACTCCAATTCTAGTAGGGTTTACACTACAATGACATCGAAAAAGATGACATCGAAAATATTTTTCCACTCCATGCTGCACTGCTTGAAACGTTGCTAGGATTACATTTCTTTCCAATGCTCCACATCATAACTCGTACATTGGATGATGACAAATTAAATTTAAATGAACAAATGCAAAGGATTATGACTTGAACACAACATCAAAACAAAATCAAACTTAACCAAATGATGTTGGACGACAAGAGATTCAAATTTGGACTCATATTTGAACTTGAACTCATCTTGGACTTGAATTGAATTAGCACACTGGACTTGACCTGAACTGAACATGAACTACAGGGGACTCAAGTTTGACAGTGAACTGTACCATTTGAACTTGAACTGAATGACATCACATGAAACTTGAACTTACACATCAAGCTGAACTTGAACCCAAGTGAACCACAAGGAGCATTGACATTTAACAAATGATGATGAATCAGATGAATGACATTGAACTTAAAGGAAATTTGGACACAATCAAATGATTTGAAACACAATTTAAAATAAAAATTGTGATTTGGCAAGTTAACTACTTCAATTGGAGTGCAAATGAATAATGATGTTGAGTTTATCATACAAAATGAACCACCTTTGAAGATAAAGGACTTGCAAGCATGATGTGCTTATATATGTAACAATAAGATGTTGAAAGATATGTTGTGGGTACAAAACCATGGCCTAAAATACTGTGGAGGGTGATAATTAATTTGCAATGCTAAACATGACTCGACCCCATGCAACAATCAGTAGGAATCATCACCTCAATTGAATGATTATCGTACAAGAGCTCCAATGGTTGTTGTAATTGACCCATGAAAGCTACTCCAGTAAAAGTGCAAATCTCCGATTGACCATAATGCTAATGAGTGCCACTCGTATCATAGACCAACTAGCTATGTGATAAGAGATCTATATCATGCATCAAGAGCTGTTGGTGGGCGAAGACAAGGATACACAAACAACATATGCATGAAGAAATTGATAGTGAAATACAGCTCGATCAGTGGCCAATGACAAGTCATAGATGAGCGTATTAATGATGAAAGGAGATATATTGCAGACACGATAGATCTCTAATGCATATAGATATTTGCAAGCAATGATGGATGATCATCCATATGAAGAACACTATATCTATAAGTAGCAATCATCATTGACAACAAGATGTACTAGTCCTCTCGGAATAACAATAGTGAGTAGGCTAGAAATCTAAAAATCTCTTTACGATCGACGTCCACTGCTCTGCAAATACACAACAATCTTTATGAATACTGGAAGATACACAAATAAATGCTACAGTTCATCAACCAAGCACATCAATTCCCCACAAGAAGAAGGGTTCAATGACACTGTAAGAGATCCATTCCACATTCAACGTGTTAATTGCAACTAGAAAGACCCAAGATACAATGAAAATGATAGGTTGATAGCTCAAGGCAGCGACCACTGATTTCAAAGTATGGGACTTTAGTAGAGATACAATCATCTAAGGTTGAAATAACAGACTTATTTACTTAAACTAACAACAGAAAATGATAAGGATAACACAATAAGAAAATTTGCTTGTTGATTCCCATATGAGTTCATGGAAAATAAAGACAGATCAAGTTGTTATTTTCAAAGATAAAGTGAGTGAATCTCAGTTCAACCAAGTTCTGAGTAGGATAAGACTATTGGGGCTTGCAATTTCCTCGACAGACAGTGGTCGTGCATCCTAGATGTCATCCACAAGCTAATGCTGAAGGACTATGAAAAATATGAGTTCCGACTAGTTGCCGTAGAAGACCCGTCATATGTCCAAAATGTCCCCTGCACGTGCACTGTAATATGTATGCATATTGGTAAACAAAAGGGGCAAGGGCAATCACAAAATCTGCATGGGCTCCGACGAGCATGTTATGGGTACACACGTGATGTCTAGGGATGCTGCCCGGGCCAATAAATAAACGTAAGTTCAAGCCCGATTTTTCTATGCGTGTAGATAGGAGTCGACACGGCTCGAACAATCAAACATATATACGGTCGGGGTGTTGACTAGAATATATGCTTTATACGTTTATATAAGGCCTTCAAGATCGATGACAAAAGAAATTCATCAACAAATGCTTAAAACATAGAGCCTATGAAACTCGATCCTCTGTCGATAGCTCGATAGAGTCGACAATGTTCAATCTACAAATGAAAATGACCCCAAACATCCCGATGATGGCCGCGTTGAACGAAAATTTCAATCAGAGGGGTTAATTTCAAGTATTCAAATGCATTCCAAGCTCCACCTAAATATCCAAAAAAAATCCAAAAATTCCAAAAATAAACATTGAAATTCAATCATTCAAGCACTTAAAGCAAGATGCATTCATCCTCCGCAACAGTTTGCCGCGGTGGACACATTGAAGTTTACTTCAGCTCACATAGAGCTAATGCCTAGTCGGAAAATATCATTAGAATCAATTGTCAAACAATCTCTTGCTAGTAAGGACGTGGTACGTGTCATCTAAACGGTAGTTTTGCCGTCAAATGACATTGCAGGTTAAACATTTATGACCCGAGGCCCTCTGAACTGAGTGATTTTGTCTCCAAATGGCACAACAAGACAACGGTTATGGCCACTGGCGGAACCAGATAAAGGCTAGGGGGGAACGAAAATTTCAACCGGAGGGGTTAATTTCAAGTATTCAAATGCATTCCAAGCTCCACCTAAATATCCAAAAAAAATCCAAAAATTCCAAAAATAAACATTGAAATTCAATCATTCAAGCACTTAAAGCAAGATGCATTCATCCTCCGCAACAATTTGCCGCGGTGGACACATTGAAGTTTACTTCAGCTCACATAGAGCTAATGCCTAGTCGGAAAATATCATTAGAATCAATTGTCAAACAATCTCTTGCTAGTAAGGACGTGGTACGTGTCATCTAAACGGTATATTTGCAGTTTAAATGACATTGCAGGTTAAACAGTTATGACCCGTGGCCCTCTGAACTGAGTGATTTTGTCTCCAAATGGCACAACGAGACAACGGTTATGGCCACTGGCGAAACCAGATAAAGGCTAGGGGAGGCAATTGCCCCCCTCAAAAAAAACATTTTTATTTTTTATAATAGAGTAAATTTTTTTTTTATAGAAGAGAAAAAATTTTTTTTGCCCCTCCTAAAAATTTACTTTTGCCCCCCCTAAAAAATTTTTTGACCTAACTTGGCCTAAAAAATTACTTTTAGCCCCCCTTAAAAAACTTTTCATAATATATAGATATATAATATTATTTTTTTAATATTTAATTATTTTTATGATATATTTGCCCCCCTCAAAATTGAAGCTGGTTCCACCCCTGGTTATGGCTAGAGCCAATACATCGCTTAGTGACATCGAATTCTTGGGATATGAATCAATATGATATGATCAATAGGACACAAAGCCCGCTGTTAGCTAAGGTGGATTCAAATTTGTTCCCTTAGACAAACATTCACCCCATGTTTACAAGGTCCCCTTGGACAAATCAACCCATAGTTGCCGACAATGATCCTTCTGTCAGGTTGGGTTGACTACCTCTCTGACTAAGTAGACCAGGGACCACGATGGTCAGGGACACAAAACCATGTGATCTTGATCAAGTCCATCAATCATTCCTCCACCATCCACTTTAAGTGCAAGATGGTGAAATTTCAACTTTAAATATGAAACCCTTCAAATTCCAAATTCCTAAGCTGCTATTATATGCCAGATAACACGTACTTTCTACGTATTTGATCGATGACTAGCCTTAATCGAAAGTTCTCTCTCGTTATCGGGAAGGGTAATTAACTATAGGGGCTTGCGCCTGTATGAAACCAGAACTCAGATCATAATGTCCTCATATAATGAGGGCAAAATTTTTTGGTAGTGTCTTATCTACAAACTCATATGCCTTCCCAAAATTTACCCTAGAATTTAATTCCATTAAAACTCCCCCGAAAAGCAGCGGGGGAGGCTGGGGCCGAATTTTCGGAGCCCACACATGCATTTATGTTTGACCAAAAAAATTGAAACACAATCGCTTGAAGCTTACTTGAAAAATGAAAATTGACATGATTTCAACCTCCGTTTTGAATTTTAAACAAATTGAGTTTGGCTTCTCTTGCACGCTAAATAGCACAAAAAATGAGTGATTGTGTGTATTGGATATATATGTGTGTTTAATATATGATATAATATTTTTATCTATTTACAGTCAACTATTAATCAATTTCAAATTGACTTAAAATTCATTTTAAGATGACAAGGAAGTGAATCATTTTGATTTAAAGTTGAGCTAAAATTAAAATTTTGAATTTGAATCGGGCATAACTCATTAGAGCTTGACTCGTATCAACCATATGTATGTGTCGAGCTAAAATTAAAAATTTTGATTTAAAGCTGAGCTTGCTTCTTGTCACATTTCTATCTCCTATGCCACACGCATCATAAATCCTCTTGTTTCCCATCCTATTAGATTTTATATTTCCTTGAAGTCACCTCTCTCTCCTCTACATATCTTAATAGTTCATTTCTCTCTTTCCAAAATTAATTTTTCAAATTATTTTCTATTTCAACTTGTGGAGTGTAAGCAGTGAACATATTTATAATGTCCTCATTGGTAATAAAATTAATTAATAATCTCATCTTTTAGCTCTATTCACTATCATTCATGTCATTTTTCTGTTGGTAATTTTTCCAACATGTAATGACTTATTATCCATTGCCAATGTCCTTTATTCCCTTTTTGTATTTAGTTTCTCTCACACAATTATCATTTATTCTTCTTTAAATCCTTCTATCCGTCTATTCATTTGTATTTTTTTCTTTGAAAGCCTTCTAATTTTAAATAGCAAACGTAATATTTTAGTTTCAGTCCTGCTTATTTTTTTATCTTAATTGGGTGTCGAACACTTGAATCTAAAATTGAAAAAAGGCATTTCTTATCACATAAAAATTCATCAAGAAGAAATTAAGTATCTGAATGTGATACATAGATATACGTTAAAAAAAAAAGTTTAAATGCTTAAATCTTAACTAAAAGATTGAAGTATCACATATACCCTTTACTGTCTTCAGATGCTTGGGAAATCTCGGGCACTTTTCATCAAGGATTACAATAACAGGCTCTTCAATTGGCTGGTGACATTCTCCCTCGTAATGGTTGTGGTGGGTCGATTTGTCATAAAGTTCTTTCTGCTTGAGATTGGTGCTTGGGTGATGTTTATCTTTCTGGAGACCTATACAAGAATGTTCTGGACATCGGAGTCTCTCTATTACAATCCTGGTTGGCATTTTATTGTAGCCACCTGGGAATCTATTGTTTATAGCCCAATACTCGATCTTGACAAGTATGTTCCCTTCCTACCTTATCTGATTATTTCTAGTCTATAACAACTGCAACATGATAATTTGCTGTTATTATCCTCAGTGTCTTATTATCTTATTTCTTTTTCATGGTAGATGGGCAATTCCATTGGGATCACTGCTGCTGATATTTGTTCTATACTGGCGGTGCTATGGGAGAAGGAAACTTGGTGGTAGATACCTTTTGCCTCTTTACAACACTCAAAGGAGGGGCTCAAGTCGGCCGAGATCAGACTAGCAGAGTCTCCATTACTATTTTCTCCGTGTGTTCACCAGGTGAGATTTCGGCTTCGTTTGGGACGGTTTTCTTTCCACTTTATAAAGCAGCTTCATAGTACAAAAAATTTAATATTTGTATTAGGAAACTGTTTTAAAAAGCAATAAGAAAGCCGTCCCAAACGAAATCTTCTTTTCGATGGACCTAGCTCTCCCAACAGACTTATCGTTCTAAATCAACATCTAGAGATCGCTAAGCGTAGGAGAAGTTTGGCATATAACCGTTAGATGGGGCTTATATTGCTTGTAAAATTCTTTTGTTTAAATTATTTATTCACAGGGTTGCTCATAGCTGGAGAATTAGTGGGCAGCACTAATTTTAACCTGTGCTCCTGCATCTTCTTTCTATACAAAATCACTCCATGTTATTGTTGGTTTCTATGGAAAAAGGAAAACAAATACTTTGTACTGAGAACGGCTGAAACCCAATTTGAAAATGTTTAATTCTCAGTTTTGTTAAATTCTTAAAGCTGCTGGCCTTCAAAGTCCTCAAGGGATTATTCTCATTAGTTGCCACTTGCCACTGAGCTCTTTCTGTCTGTATGGCTTATTCGCGTGTATTATTCGCGTGTATTTGAGAAGAACTGCCGTTTTATATATCTAATGTTGAGATATTTCTCTTAGTGCAAGAAGTTATACTGATTTTCAACAGTTTCAATTTGACATTTTAGCTTTAGTCATGATTATTTTGTGCGGAGGCTGAACGTAGCTCTATGTCCGGAGACAAATCAGGTGCAATCATGTCAGCGGTATTGAGTCGAGGTACCGAGCGAAAGGGTGATGTGTTGTATTCTGATTGATTTATGAACGGTGTTCGGCGTCCACAGAATAATTTTTTCTTAAGTAGGTCTAGAGTTTCCTGTTGGTATATAGTTTGTTTTTGGAGAGTTCCACTCGTCTCTCTCTCCTTAAATATATAAAATAAGTGTTGTATTCCATAAATCTACTATGCAACTACAATCTGTATGTTCAAATTAATTTATAATTAGCCTTATAAATAGTTCTGTTTTTATTTTTAGATCTCAATCATAAATTTTATTTAGCTGCTCTTTTTTTTGTTTAAATTTTTTTTTTTTATGTTAGAACAGCTTTAAAAAAGATCATTATTTTTATAGTAAATTTATAAAATAGTAAAATAAGTTTTAATTATCCATGGGCTTTTTTCCATTGTACTTTTTAACGGGGCAGATTCCTCGTGACTTGTGAGTCAGATGAACTAGAGAGAAGATTAAGGCTTAGTAAGTAGAAAGAAGATTAAGACTTAGTTTGGGATGATTTTTTTATTGTTTTTTAAAATAAAATTTTAGTATAAAAATTAAAGTCTAAAAGTAAAGGTGAACCAGACAGTTAAATTAACTCAATAAACTACATGAAGAATTGAGAGAATGTAAGAAATTTTCAAAAAAAAGCCCAACACCAGGAACTTTTATTTGGTCCGGTGCAAAGACCTAGAGGAAGGTTCGGTTTTGCCTAAAAAAGTGCAAATACCGAGTTTTTTGAAAAAATACCGAGTTTTTCAAAAAACTCGGTATTTGCACTTTTTAACCTATTTTTGCCTAAAACCGAACCTTCCTCTACATCCAGTGAAAGGACCTAATAATTGCTCCAACACCAGAGGGCGAACTAATAAGAAAATTTAGACTTAAGTTTTGTTTGGAATGAGTTTTTTATTATTTTTTAAATCAACTTTTGAATACCAAATTTTAAATTTTGTACTAAAACGATCCATCTTAAGCCTCCGTAACAATGCTTTAAACCTTTCTTCCTAGTGCTATAAACGGACCGCATGTATTTTCTCATAAGTATATCATGAAGTAGTTTGTGAATGAACTACACGGTGGTTTAAAGGATTTGTTTTTTTGTTTTTGTTTTCACGGTTCGACCGGATTTCCACTGGCCTTGCAAAGGCGAGAAAGCGAGGGAATAAGGATTGTCTAAGTGCTCGTCGCCACTGCTATCGCGAGTTCACCGGAGTTGGTGGAAGGAAGAAGAAGCTCCCCTACGTTTGCTCGGTCTGACGCCAAACACAGAAAAAACCGCTCGGCTCCTCCCTGTTCGGCTCGCAGTAGATGGAATCGGCGCCCAGGCTTCCGATCTGCCTAGGTCGCACGCATAGGAGGCGCATGAACAGAAATCCCGCCCTTCTCGACCTCGGCTCTGGATACGCACGAACACGCAGGAAGAAGACCTGCTCACCCTCTCTCTCGTTCCTCCGAATCCGGACACGGGACTTAATAATTTGCTCGTTCGTCCAATTATTATGTCCGGTCAACGTCGGGACACCCAATCCAACTGCGTCACGTCCGAATATACTGGACGCATCTAGATTGGTGTCCGGACACCGGACATAATAGTTTGCTCGTTCCTCTCGGCCGAACGGGAGCACGCAATTGGGATGAAGAAATTATTGTGTACGCAGTCCGAACATAGAGAATGGTCAAATTGCTGCGTATTTATTATTTATTTGCTGCGTATTTTTTAATACAAAATAAATGAGCGGCAAATAAGCATCAAATAAATAATACTCATTAAATACACAATAAATACGCAAAGAATATGTAGAAAATACTGTATTAAAAAATATGCAGCAAATAAACAGTAAATACGCAGCAATCCAGACCATTCTCTATATGCGGACTGCGTACACAATAATTTCTCCTAAGAAATTATTAGGTGCAGAGTCCGAACGTAGAGATACATCCAGATTTCAATAAGATGTTGATACGTAAAGTGGACATGTGGATATTCAATTGAATTTATTTTTTACTTTATATTTTTAACATGTACGTGAAACTTTAAGCCAATCGTAGATAAATGACAGTAAAAAAGTGCAGTCAAAGCGTAACTAAAGTGTAACTAAAGCGCAGGTAAAACACAAATAAAGCGCACAAAAAAGTGCAACTAAAGCGCAGTCCATGCGTCACATTTTAAGTGGATGTCCGGATATATCTCTACGTTTGGACTCCACACCTAATAATTTCTCATGAAGTAGAGCTATTCAAAGTTCTCTATTTTATGGTGAAGATTTGGTCTTCTCACTAAAATGACTAGTCCATCTATGTTTGGTTAAATTGGCTTTAAAATGGGAGAGCTTCTCAATCCTTACAATGGAGCTATGGTCTTTTCCTTAAAATGAGTTGATTGACTTTGTTTTAATGTATTGGTTCAGTGTTACAGCTTCTCAATCCTTACAGTGAAACTCTGTTTTTTTTTTTTCTAACAATGCGTTGATCGACTTTGTTTTAATGGATTGATTTCAGTGTGAGACAGGCTCTTAATCCTTGTGGAGGATCTCCGTTTTTGTTTTTTTTTTTTTCGAAAAGGAATTGACTGTCTCCATTGAGATGGATTGGATCGGCAGTGAGAGAAATTTCTATCATATTTTGAAGCTCTAATTTCTCCTTCAATGAAATTAATTGTCCTTAATTATTCTTACATCTTTGAGGGGCTAAATTAAAATAATTAAGTTTGCCGTCTCATTATTGGAGCTAAAAGGAGTTTTAAGATCAAAATTAAAAATGCAAAAAACATGTCCCATAGAGCTTAGAAAACATAAATTCTGTCACAGGCGGTCTCCATTTGAGAGCAAGAGAGGAGCGAAAAGAAAAATGAAAGCCGTACTCGAAAACGTGAGTCATGAGAGAGGAGCAAAGTGGAAAACGAAGCAGGCCGTTTGAATCGAGGGATAAAATTTACTCGATATTCTTTAAAATATTTTTATTTCAGCTTATTTAAGTGAGTTTCAAATTCAATCATTTTATTACAATTTCACCTAAAATTTACTGGAAATTCTTTAAAATAAAGTTTCAAATAATAGCCAAAGATTTCAACTAAAACTTATGAATTTTTTTTTAAACAAGATTTTAATAAAAATATAGAAAAAAAACATTGATTATAGAGAACAAAACACTTCAAATATATATAAAAAGTATATAAATAAACATATAGAATGTAATTATATATGCAAAGTTTAAAAAGTATATGCTTACAACATGTAAGGAGAAAATGTATGATTTTAGAGTCATAAAATTTGAAAAAAAAAAAAACAAAATCTTTTTATTGCGAACAATCTTAGGAAGAATCAACCAAAATATTAATAAACGAAAATTTATCGAAGTTCATGTAAATGCAAATGATCATAACATAATCATTGCATAGCCGCAACATAAACAAATTCAAATTAAGGGTCTGTGTTGGGGAGAAATTATTATGCACGAAGTTTGGACGTAGCTCGCGTCCAGACTCTGCACATGATAATTTCTTCTATTTACGATAGCTGCATCTTTTTATAAAAGTCATTATAAAGATGTTATGAAGAAAATATTTTTTTTGAAAGTTATTATAAAAAATAACTCAGCATAAAAAATTATTGAAATTAGAGAATAAAAAGTGCTCAAACAAAAATTATAATTATGATTTAAAAAAATAAAGCAATAAAAAAGCTATTCCCAATCAAATCACTTCAAAGATTTTTCATTAGTAAGAAATAATATAAAAAATACTCACAATTGGTGTCTATAATATATTTTTCAAACACTTATACCAAAGGCAGTGGCTCAATCATACACCCTCTAAATCTGGAGAAATCATTACTTACAGTCATCAGACCGTCCGAAGGCTAATCAGGACACGCCACATCACCCCATATACAACAGGATGCACAATAAATTAATGATGTGACGCGTCCTAATTAGGCTACAGACTGCATCCAGTGACCAGTGACTGCATATAATAATTTCGCCTAAATCTAAGGTGGGTGAATAGAATACTCATCCAAATCAATATAATTACACATCGCCCATCTATCATAAACATTGCACAATTTAGCTCACAGTGACCACTACAGACATCACTTGAGCAATTCATCCGCGCAATAGGTGCCTGGCCCGGAGATTTGCAACTTTTATCCTGACGTTCAGTTCATCCACATCATTTTTCATATAACCAAGAGCCTTATTCTGCCTGAAAAAACGGAAAAAATTTTCTTTTTAATTTCGTAAAATTTATTCAAGAAAAGTAATTAAGCAGATATTGGAATTCAAAGGACAAATTAACAATACAAATTAGAAAAAAAAAAAAAAAACTCTCTCTTCAAACCAACCTATCAATTTCAGATCCCATATCAACTGCCATTGTTTTCAGCTCAACCAATACATTGCTCAGTTCTGAAACAGCAGAATTTTGTTTTTCTTTCTCCGCCTGTTTGAGATTGAAGAAAGGAGCAGAAGATATGAGCAAAAGAGCTGTGGATTACAGTTTGTCTTAACAGTTTAAAAAATGGACCTGAACTCTTTCAAATGCAGATGAAGGTTGAGAAGGAAGTCGCCGAGGATTCGATTGCGATCTACGAGGAGTTAGTCCCATCTTTTGCCTCTGTTCGTGGTGATTACCCCTTCTTATGAAGGATTCAGCTGTTGATTCGAACCAGGTTACAGATGGAAGATTTTATATAAGCGTTAGTTCTTCAGTTTCTTTCTGTGATTTACCTCTTGTTAGAACAGGTCCTTTGATTTCACGTGTTATCCTTGGCTTCCATGTTTTACTGAAGAGTCCCCCAAGGCTTCCTAGGAGTTTTTCACCCTATGTAAGAGAAAAGAGGATGAGGAAAGTCTGATTTATAGGATACTTTTATTCTGCATTAATCTTGTAAGATGAAAGTAATTAGACATGGATATTTTGTATAATTTGTATCCGGATAGGTTTGAATATAATTTGATTTAGGTTTTGTTTGGGGAAAAGTTATTCTGTGGGGGAAGCGGAACACCGCTGGATGCCTCAGCCCGTGGCTCGATATGGCTGACGTGACTCATTCTGATTAGTATCCAGATGTAGAGCTGAGTTCGGCATCCGCATATAATAATTTCTCCTGTTTTGAGACGGTTGTAATATAGAGCTGTCCCAAAGGAAGCCTTAATTTAAGATTAGTATTAGAGGCTTTAAAACATAAATCCAACTTCAGAATATCTAATTGGTCTAATCAAAACATGCCTAGTGTTCAATCTTACAAAGAAAAGAACGCCATATCCATATTTTGAAAGCACCTTAAAAGCTGCAGAAACCAGTAATTGAGAAAATTCATACCCTACTGAGATCATAGTCAATGCTTGCTGCAGTTAGGTGAGTTCTTGTAATCTGCTCGCCCTGCTGATGCAGGTTCACAAGAGTCCTCGAGGCATCTTCTCTGATCTCCTCAGCAACCTTCAGACAACCATTGATTTTCTCTGTAGTTTCTTCTGCCTTGCTTACACCATAATTTTCCACTTTCACCACAGATTCGTTCTCATTGTTGCCGGATTCGTGGTAGCCATTCTTGTTCTTGTTTCTCTCAAGAACTAATTCTGATAGGCTACGGTAATTAGACTGAGGGGCTCTGTTTTGAAACCGGTAGGCTGAAGGAGATGAAGCTCTTGCAGACCTGCGGGTGTGTTCGAGCTCTGAATCTTGATCAAAAGAATTTTTATTAGAAAACCCAGATCCTGCTGAGCTCTGTTTGTACGACTTGGAGTTAGTTATCTTTGATACACTGATTCGAGACATGACGTCGGCCATTGGAGGTTCAAAAAGCTGATAAAATTGTGCCAACAAACTGGTCAAATCAGGTTTTATCTGTGCAATCTTGAGGGATGCAATGAAACAAGCAAAAGATTGCTTCTGCAATCCATAAAGAGTGAATAACACAACAAAACAAGCTCAAACATGTAGATTAATCAAATAGAGGAAGGAAATTTTGATATATTAATAAACAGGGATGAAGAGTTTGATATCACATACCAAATATCTGAGGCTGATAGATTGCAGTTCAGCGTTTCAGAACTCAGAAGTAAAAGCAGAAACAAGAAGTACAAAAGTTTTCTAAATCTGAAATTTGCTCTGCATCAACCAGCTCAATTCTAACAATCAACGTTAATAATTCATTAGCTGAGATCCTACAACTTACAGAAAACGATTCCTGGATCGCTAGCATCCAAGAGCACCGAGAATGTTACATTTAATGCTCGGTAAACGATGCAGAACAAAAGGCATAATCTTGACAAGGGGTAAACCTCCAAAACTGAGTACCGGAAAACTAATCATTAACTGTAAAATGCTTAAAGATTCCAATAACTTCTTTAAAACCAAACAGAAGGAAATGAAAATCTCGAAGGAGATGGAGACAAAAAGGTAGGAAATGAAGTTCCTAAGAGTGCCAAATGGGCTTCCGATCTCGAGCAGAAGAGCTGTTAAGAAGGAAATGATTAGAGCGACGAGATCAAAACAATGACTTTGTCCTTCTCTACGCGTTCTAATTCGATTGTGGAATACATGGAGGATTTCAGTCGTCAGTCTCCCAGAAGAAATCTGTATAGAAATTAAAAAAGCTTAAAATGTTGATAATCGCAATGCATTTGGCATTAACTGCAGTTCTCGCCTTGGAACATTAACAGCTTAGTCCATGCTAAACAAAACCTCCATATCAGCTTCCCAGCTCATGTAAAATTACTCACTCCCATTTATTAAAAAAGATCACAAATTATCAAGGTTATTTTTTTTCATTGTGTCTTATTAAAACTAAAATTCTCATTTAAACCTAATAAAATTAGATCATGACATGAATTTTTCATTGAAATTTTATAATTTATTATTAATTAAATTAAATTTTAAAACATATTTGTTTTGACCTAATGTTTGAGTTCTTTGATTCTAATTTCAAAATCTTGACTTCAAGGCTTATGATTTGTTTGGAGAAGCTGCAGTGTTTTATAAAGTTAATTGTGAAGTTGTTATGAGAAAAATAACTTTTCTACTAAGATTATATAAAATAATTTTCCATTATTTATTTTTTTTTTATGAAAAAAATAGTGAGAAAACAAAACTATAGTTGGATGTATGAGTTTTCAAAGGGGAAAATGAAAAGAATAAGAAAGAGCAAGCTGCCTCATCAATCCAACTCAATGATTTTAGGAAACTCGAACATGATAATCCTAAATAAGAGTCTGTTTGGAATAGTTGCAGTTTTTTATAAAGATAAATTAAACTGTTGGGGAGAAAATAACTTTCTTAAAAACTGCTATAAAAAATAATTTCCTAATATTAAAATCTAAAAGCACTTAAAAAATAATGATAAAACAAAACTATAGTTGAGGTTTAAAAAGAAAAGAAATAAGAAAGCTGTCCCAAATGAAGACTAAGGCTTCGTTTGGGACGACTTTCTTACTGCTACTTAAAGCAACTAAATTTTGGTACTAGAAAATTGTTTTAAGAAGTAGTAAGAAAGATGTCCCAAATGATGCCTAAGAGTTTGAATCGGTCAAGGACGCTTCAACAACTTTCTAAAATTTTCTTTGAGTAATAACGCTCAACTACATTTCTTTGTTTGTAATCACCTGACTATATTCCTCCAACACATTGCTAGACTACGGTCATCCAACTACCATATACTGACTATATATGGTCTTCCAACCATCACCCGACTTTGATCTTCTAGCTATCATTGTCCGATTATGATTTTCTGACCACTATTGCCTGACGACACTGACGCTTGCTAGCTTTGCAACTCACTGTCATCAATAGCATTGGCGCGTGCCATCTTAGTTAAGGCTGATGTATGCCATAAACATTGGTGTAAGCACCCACTGACTTAATTGCATATTGTCTCAAATAACATCGATGAATAATGTCACCTATAAGGTTGATGCATGCTATCATAATACGCGTCAACGCTCGTCTACTTCATTGTTATAAACATCGATGCACCCTATTGGCTGTAAAGTCAATGAATACTACCAATACTAACTCTGACACCGAATGTGAATTCCAATATTTATGCATATGTTCATGGCATCTTTTCTTCTTTCTTCAAAGTGTTACAGTTCATGACTCCTAGCCTTAGTCATGAGATTTTGATGATGAAAAATAATGTCGTTTGAATTATCTCATTATTCATTGAATAGTTTTAATGTTGCTCTTGTCTGTGAGTACTAACATTTCAGGGAGATCACATATTGCTCAAGACAACAAGAAGACTCAAGGCTGTGTAGAGTAGGATGTGAAGTATGTAACTATGTATTTTTCTTTTATTTGTTTTGTTTTTTCTTTTCTTGAGTATGACCACAAAGTGTATAGAAATTGAGCAACCATGCACGCACATAGGGGGAGAGTTTTTTTTAAAGAAAATTTTTTTAGTCTCTATTGATCGTACTGTACGTTGATCGTACTGTACGAATTATTGTGGCTCAACAACTATTTTTCGTGAACTAATCGTATTATATATAATTATCGTACTGTACGATGTGTTTCTAATTTGAAACCCTAACCGCCATATTAATTTAAGTAAGTTTGTAAATCTTAAACTTTGAACTGATCATACTATACGATCAAATCATATAATACGAATATTTGAATACTTACTTAAATTAACCCCCGTGATTAGTCAATTAAATCAAGAATTAATTACTGATTGGTGATCATACTATACGATATGGTTCGTACCATACAATGAACAAAGGTTATTTTTTATCGTCTCGAAAATCGTACCGGACGATCCCTTCATTTTTGAACTAATCGTACTGGACGATGTAAACATTGTATCGGACGACTTGAAGCTTTTAATAGATCGTACTATATGAAGTGGATCATACCAGACGATGAACAAAGATAAGTTTTGGTTGTCCCAACATTTTTCCTATACGAACAAAAGAAATATAACACATCATACTGGACAATATTTGTATTGTAATGTATGATATTGTTAAAAAAAATTGCCTGTACGTACTCCTTCGTACCAGAACGAAGACTACTTTTAGCTGATCGTACTGTACAATCTTGGATCGTACTGTATAAATAGAAATGGTTGAATTGAAAATTTAGGGTTTCTTGGAACTTGTTTTATATATGATACTTTTATCTTTTGAAAAAAAAAAAAGAGAGAGGAACGTTACAAGAAGGGGACTTCTTGAGAGGGAGCTACTTGATGAGATTTTGGATTTGTGAGAGGAAGGAGAAGGTGAGTTTGTGAGGGATAAAGAGTGTGAGGGGATCACACGGTTGCTACAAGTCTGCTGCACGCTTGCTCCTCCTATGGCCCGAGAAAATCTTGTGAGAAGCTTTCTATGGGGGAGATCCTTCAAGGTCTGTGTTCTCAAAGGTACACTCTGCCTTCTCCATGAGGGAGAAAAACGAGAAGGTTCGCTACCGTCACCGGGAGGGTGACATAGCGTTTGGTGCTCCGCCACACCAGGGAAGGTGAAAGTGAGGTTTTGTAAAGGCTTTTTTGCCTTGGTGTGGGAGTTAAAAGAGAATTACTTTTGAGTAGTGAAATTCCCGGAGTGGAGGACTCCGGAGAGTAGATGTATGTCAAGTGACCGAATCACTATAAATCTTCCGGTGTGATTTTTCCGTTCACTGCACTTTACTTATGTTTTGCATCTTACATTTGCTATAACTGTTTGGTAAAAATTCTATTCTAGGTCTTTGTTATGTAAATTAAAATTTCACCACCTATTGTTACAATCATGTTTTAATTGTTCGCTTCTGCATCAAGTTAAGTTTTGTTTAAAAATTAAAACACATGTTTAGGATTGTTTATTTATTACAAAGAAAATTTCCAATTCACCCCCCTCTAGGCCCATCTCGTACTTTCACAAAGAAGAACAATCAAACAAATAATAAGTGATCTCTTGAAGACAACTCACATTCTACCAGGTCCTTTCAATTTCCACCATGAAAACCATTTTATATAGCTTCTGTATACCATATTGTACATAACACCTTTCTTTAATTAAGAGAAATGACATCATTTGCAACCAATGACAATAATCACTTGAATCATTTTAATAAGGCTAGATCCATGGTTTTTTTCCTTTGCAAAAAATTTCACATAAAAACTCTGGTGTTTTTTATAATCAGTGGCGGAGCCAGAAAATATATCTAGGGGGAGCCTAAATTTTTTTTTCCTTCAACTTTTTACATACAGACATAGGACCAATAAAATCAATATTAAAAATGATAAAACTTTGGTAGTTAATTAGTTTATTTTCTTCATTCACAAAAATGACTTCAATCATCAAATCACTAGATTTCTGCTAGAACATGTTTAATATATTAACTAAACACGTGATATTAAAAATCTCATAGCACAAAAAAAAAAAAAAAATCATAAAATCTCTTTAAGATCAAATCAATATAAGATTAAGCTAATATCAATAAAGAAAAAAAATGTAAATGAATAGGAAATTACATTGGGAGTGATTTGAATAGATGACCGGTGTTAAATTTCTTGATCGTGGGCCGTTTATTGAGCATTTAAATGTCTTTGTGATATCAAAATTGAGCGATCTTCTTGGGCTCATTGGATTTGTCTTGTCTAGCCGCTCGATTCGACTATAAGCATGTCATGTTTGAAAACCGTCTTGTAATCCAAATTATGGTTTGAACCTTCCAAATATGCTTCGGGTCTTTGATTTAGAATCATTTGTCGGATTGAGTTAAATTTGGTGTCGTTAGGTTTGTATTTTTGAGACGTTCAGTTCGACTATAAGTTTACTGAAATCGGAGTTCAGTTGGTCTCCGATTTAATTTTTGAAGTTTCCAATTTGATTTTGTCTTGAGATAAAAAACAAATTCAATTTTTTTTAGGGGGGCACTCTACCCCATCTTTTGCCCCCCCCCCCCCCCCCCCCCCCCCCCAAATGTTTATAATCCTCTTCTATTTGCATGTGTTGGATCTTCCGCTATAAAAAATATGGGGTTTCTGCAGCAATTATTAGCACTAGTTTTTAAATCAGTGTTATAGATTTATATAAGCAAATAAATGAATAGATATTTAAACCGTTGCAGTAGATCATAAAAGGTACTGCGAAAACCTGACTTATTAGTAGTGTTCATATAATATCTAGACTTTAAACACTCCCTCTCTATCGCCGCGAATCGTCTACCATGCAACAAATCCAATTATAATTATGTTGATAATAGTATTGCTCTTTTTATTTGTATACAAATATTTTTGTTTTTGTTTTAAGTTAAATCGAGAAACACTCTCATGATTATGGAAAATGGACAATTTATTTGGATATGTTGCAGAATAAGGACATTATTCCGCAATATGTGAAACTCAAATATAATGTAGCTTGAAGGATTGATGCGATTATATAAAGAGTATTGTGATTAAATTAAATAAATTTTTATTTAGTGATTAAGACTCAGATTTTCATATAAAAAATTAATCATGTGATTAGACCTTAGGAAAAGAAAAAAAAGCTTATTAATATATAAAAATAAAACATTGTAAAGGAAATAATGTTATTTTTGTTTGTTCTGGTGGATTAATTAATCTGGTCGGACACCAAACATAGTTCGGAGGCAAATCAAAGCACGTCATGTTATCTCTTTGTTATGGACCAGATGACGTGACACGCTCTGATTCGCCTTCAAACACAAAGCTACGTCCGATGTCTGAACAGAATAATTTCTCATGTTGATGGGCCCAATATCACGTGATAACTGGAACTTTTATTACTCCCGGTGTAAGGACGTAGAGGAACGTCAGGTTAGAGGCAAAGTCCCGTAAAAAAAACTCGGTACTTTCTTGGTACAACTATGTATTATTTGATATTAACGAGGAATACTGCTCTTTGAAGACCAATACCGAGTTATACCGAGCTGTACCGAGAAATACCGAGTTGTACCGAGTTTTTCTAGGAAAAACTCGGTACAACTTTTGTATAACTCGGTATTTCTCGGTTTAACTCGGTATAACTCGGTATTGGGTCTTCAAATGATGGTATTCCTCATTATTGTTTGGTATTGCTCGGTATTTGCTCGGTACAACTCGTTTTTTGGCGGGATTTAACCTCCAACCGGACGTTCAGGCTTTCCCAAGGACTAGATAGCACTATTTCTATGGCATAGATTAATATATATTTTCCAAATAATCAAGCTGAGTTATCAAATGAAAGCTGTCATCCACAAAAAAAAAAAAAAAAAAAAAAAAAAAAAAAAAAAAAAAAAAGATAATTTCAACAAATGGAAAAGAATATTTCATTTCATTTTATTCAATAATAAAGAATAAATTATATATATAATAACTTTCAAGTCAAATATGTAATTTAAAAAATAAGTACATAAGAATAAGTAATTAAATAAAAATACAAATATATAAGAACAAGTCATAGTCATACGGCCCTTTTAATGTTTTAAATTATATATTGATATAAATTAATGGTTGGCTCATTGAATGAGCTCTGATAAAAAAAATAGGAATTTTTATATACGTAACATTTAAAACTATTCTATTTACATATCTAACATTTAAACATTAATATTTACTTATCTACCACCTAAAAATACTTCCTCTCATCTATACTACCACTCCGTTAAACATCCCGTCAAACAGATTCGCAATATGGAAAACAGGAAACACAGAGGCAGACAGAGAGTAAGTTCATTCACTCGCTCTCTGGTTCTCCCTTCCATATATGGAATCCTTCGGCCTTCCAGATACTTGAGATGTGGAACTGATGGGTCTTCGTTGGCCGCCAACATGTCAGCCGCAAAGGCAATGACATTGTTGGAGCCAGTGGTGGACGACAAAGATAATGATGACGAGGGGACCTTATTCGACCTTGAGTTTGCCACCTCCGACGACATACAAACTATTTCCACCTCCGACGACATCTTCTTTAAAAAAAGCTCGCACAGTTTAAATCAAGCTCCATAGTAATGGCCGCCGGGGATAGCTATCAGTGTTAACACTCTCCACTAAAGCCTCTCATCAAACTGTTTACAGAAGTCTGACACTGTAGCCGCCCACTTCCTCTGCAACAGCTTGAATGGAATTCAAGCACCACCTCCTCATTCTATTTGCATATAGAAAGCTACAGTTTTCAACTGTTCCTCAAGTCTATTGTAATCGATCGAGCATTTTACATATAGAAAGTTATAGTTTATATTTTATTCTCTCTCTGCTTTCTATTGTTCTTGGTTGAGTCATCTCATTCAGCAATTCAACAAGCAAAAGCAGAGAAAATAACTAGGGAGCTAGGAAATGAAATTGATTTCAATTCATTTTCATTAACCATCAAGTTAGAGAGCAGATGCGGAAGCAATTTAGGAGGCTCCACTTGCAAACCTCGCTGACCAAAAGCAGTATTTTTTCACGGGGTTTTAACAGATGAAACAGTGGGCCTTAGATGGTATATCAGTAAATACAAAATTTTAGGTGTTGAATATGTATTTACAATACTTTGAAGTGTTATGTATGTAAAAGTCCTTTATTAAAAAAAATAATCTAATTAGGTGCCCCAATTTTCATTTATATTGTTATTTAAATAAAATTAATATTTCAATAAGACTAAATCAAACAACTCTTTGTAAATTTACTTTTTTAAATTATAACATTAAATTCAAGTAAATTAAAATAATATTGTTATTTAATTTTTTTTTATTAAAAACATTTCTAATTAAAAAAATAATAAAACTGTCAATCCCACATTCAATTGAAAAAAAATTTAAGTTATTAGGGGGTTAAAGATTGAATTTAGCTTACATAGTTTTCGATAATCAAATCTATTTTATAGAAATCACAGGGTCTCTCACCATAGAGTTTTTCTTTCTCTCTCTATTTGTATATTATCTTTTCGCTCAATACCCTCGGTATATATGGATACGATTCATAGATAATAATAAGCAAGAGATTGTTTATTTGGTTAAATGCATAATTTGGTAGAAATATAAAGAGAGATTTTGTTGAACAAATGTGGTCAACTTAAATTGCATTAATCTTTTAGCATGTTTGTGAAGAAAACAAAGCCCTACATGGGGTCTTGGTTGGGTACCCACGCTCTGCTCCGGCGGGGTTCGCCCACCCACACAGACCCATGGTGACTTTTGGAATGTCACACAAACTTTTTGAATGCAATTCTTCACAGACTAATGGCCTTGAGGTCTGTTGCACTTTACTATGACTCCAAACTTTTAAGCAGCATATCAGAATTTACTATGGTCGCATCGCAGCTCAATGATGCGCATTGTATAGTGATGATACAATAATATATGACATACGGTGATTATCAATGTAAATCGATTTATCCTCCGATGTTGAGTACACACTTATACCCATCCATGAGGTTAGAAAATTATTACTTCCGGTGTCCGGATTCGTCCGTACACCAATCCAGACACGCCACGTCACCCAGATATACCAGGGGCCCAATATATCCGGGTGACATGACGAGTCTGGATTGGTGTCCAGACGGTCCGGTGGCCGAACGTAATAATTCATCCATGAGATCATATGCGTACCACTGGATACAGGTGGATATCCAATGCAGGGCTCTAGAAGAAAATGAACTATAAGTAATTTTATTTCTTGCAAATTGCACTTCAAAGCAAATGCGGCCAACTTAATCACATCAAATTTTTTTCTTATTTTCTATTCTCTTTTCGCTCATCATTTTAATTTTTTTTTTTTTGGAGAAATTAAGGGTCACTCCCAACATATTTATTAATAAATTTTGATTTCACAAGAGTTACCATTTCCACAAGAAAGAAAAAACAAAAAAGCAGAGGTTGCACAAGTTAAAAAATAATACATTTATGTCAAAATAAATAATAAAAAGTCAAAAATAAAAAAAGAATGTAAATTTCTTAAAAATGCTATGACATATTTTAATTTGCATAAATATAATTTTCTTAATAATATTCAGTTTGTGCATCCTTCATACATTTAGGGGTCAAGAGTATAGATTATTTGATGAAAAATATTAATGAAAAATTTAAAATAACTAATTATACCCTACTAAAACAATCCTAACATAGCCCCATCTTTATTCTTTCATAGTAGATGGCTCTCGCCCTCTTGGCGGTCGTTATAGTAGCTGCCAATAATAAAGGGAGACTATTTTTTTTTGAGTTGGGCTTAATCAAGTCATTAGTTTATTTAACATTTCCTACATCATAATTAACCATCTTAATCATCAATTAACTCACAGTTAAAAAAAATGAAGGTTATGATTGGGACGATTTTCTTAATGCTTCATAAAACAACTTTTTAGTATAAAATTTTTTAATTTTTTTACAAAAAATTGCTTTATAAAACAGTAAGAACATCGTCCCAAATAAACCCTAATTTCTCTTAATAAAAAGGCAACTGAGAACATCCATACAAGAAGTATAAATTTGTAGAAAAGACTCAAGATAACATAACACAATAACTTGAGCACAAGGCCTAGCTTTCTATATGATGCAAAAAAAAAAGGATAACCATTAAGGACGCAATCAATCTCTAGAAATCAATAAAACAATAATTATGAGGAACTATTAATTCCAAATTGTCTTTCCCCTACCTTTTAAAGTCTCTGTCATTAAGCCACAGCAGGCATATCCTTGAGCCAGAGATCCAGAGGCTTACCAATTGCATAAACAATGAAGCCAATATCCCTTAGCTTCTCCACATCCACCACATTGCGGCCGTCGAACAAGAAGGCTGGCTTATGCATGCTATCATAAATCTTCTGAAAATCCAAATCCTTGAACTCATCCCACTCAGTCAAGATACAGACTCCATGAGCTCCCTTGGTAGCTTCATAGGCATCCCAGGCGACAGCCACTTCTCTGAAAGCAGTAGGGCTCAATGGTTGAAGGTGAACTGGATGGTCCCAATCGAACTTGTTCATGGCAAGATCGCGCTGAATCTGATCCTCCGTCACCTGGGGATCATAGATGCTGATTGCTGCCTTATCGCCAAGCAAACCTTTGCAGACATCAATGGCGGGAGTCTCCCTCGTATCGCCGGTATCTTTCTTGAACGCAAAACCGAGCACCGCAATTTTTTTTCCAGAAACAGTGTTGAACATAGAGGAGACCACCCGGTTCACAAATCTGCTCTTCTGGTAGTCATTGATCTTGATGACTTGCTTCCAGTAATTGCCAACTTCTGGAAGACCATTGCACTCACAGATGTAAACAAGATTAAGAATGTCTTTCTGGAAGCAGGAGCCACCAAAGCCAACACTGGCGTTCAAGAACTTAGGTCCTATTCTCGAGTCCTTTCCTACTGAATAGGCTACCTCTGTGATGTTGGCACCAGTGGCCTCACAAAGAGCAGAAATGGCATTAACTGAAGATATCCTCTGAGCTAAGAAAGCATTGGCTGCTAGCTTTGACAATTCGGCAGACCAGAGATTTGTGGTGAGTATTCGCTCCTCAGGAACCCACTGGGCATAAACATCCTTTAATGCCTTCACAGCCTTACGGCCCTCTGGAGTCTCCCGGCCACCAATAAGCACGCGGTCGGGTTTGAACAGGTCCTGAATTGCTGTACCTTCTGCAAGAAACTCTGGGTTTGAGAGGATCTGATAGTTGATACCTTTGCTATTATGGGTCAAGATTTTCTCAATGGCCTCAGCAGTCTTCACAGGGACTGTAGATTTCTCCACCACAATCTTATCAGATTTGGACACGTCAGCGATCATGCGGGCTGCGCTCTCCCAGTACGTAAGATCGGCAGCCTTCCCTGCACCTAGGCCGCGCGTCTTCGTTGGTGTGTTTACTGAGACAAAAATGATGTTTGCCTCATAGACATGTTTCTCTACGTCGGTGCTGAAGAAGAGATTCCTTCCCCTGCACTGCTTCACCACATCATCAAGGCCTGGCTCATATATAGGAAGCTGATCACTGTTCCAGGCATTAATGCGAGCGACGGAGATATCGACAACAACAACCTCGACGGCTGGGCACTTGAGGGCAATGACAGCCATAGTTGGACCTCCCACATAACCAGCACCAATGCAGCAGATCTTAACCATTTTGCTGTCCTTGTATATGAACTGAAATGACAAACAAACAAAATGGTCAGGGACATTTCTTAGTGTCTTGTTCTAGCTGTAATGGAGCAATCTAAAACAAATAGAATCCCAATATCATGAAATTATGCATGTAAACAGTGTCCAGAAGAATAAATATCCTGAAACAAGCATTGGAAATAGGTATTAGAAGAGAATAAGCTCAGGTGTGGAAGGTAAAGTGACAGCTAACAGACAGGAGGCTAATAAAAAAATTTATAGGAAACAGTTTAACGTGGTTAAAAATGTATCACGTGAAAATCTCTAAAAAGGGGTAAATATTTATGGTTGGACTTTTGACAATGACAGCAAATTGAACAAAAGTGGCACATTTCTTTGAAGCTGGATGAAAGCCACCGACACAACTGAAAAAGAAAACGGTGGTGATTTCTCTAAAAGGACATTTTCTTCATAAATGTATTGAATTCAAACAAGATGAAAACATCAAATGCGGCTGAAAAGCATAATGTAACTAAACAAAATACAGATCCAAATAGTATATGAACACAAAACTAGACAACAGCAGATTATGCATTAAAAAGAAAAAAAAATCCAAAGTAGATTAAGTAAAACGTGATTGAACAAAAATAAAACTGGCACTAAAAACATTCTTGAAGCTACAAAGAAGCTCAAAAAGATAGAACATGAGGTGAAATTCGGCAAAATAAAATGAAATAAAAAACAGAAACTGGACAATAAGAAAATCATCATACTAGCGCAAATAAACTATGATGATGGCCACGCACTTGAGATCGTCACCAATACTAGCAAATTATGAATGGATCAATGAATTTACAATAAAAGCATAATAATCTATCTTCAGATCAAGGTGAAGAGAAAACCGATCTAAGAGGGAAATATAAAAACAACAATCTAAACAATACATGCATCCAGATCCAGGTAAGAAGGGTGGAAAAAAGATCGCATTTTGGAGGACCCTCTGACATGTTGGCATAATGGAATCAACAAAATACTTAACAGGCAAAAATTGTCCTACTCTAATCAATCAGTATTCAAAAATTACCTCCTCAAAGTGATTCTACACCCCTTAAACAAGAGAAAGAAACAAAATGAGAAAGGGTGATACAGAGATAATGAAAGTGCTTCCATCACCTTAAATAGCTTAAATCAATCCTGGATCTACCCCTCAAGGCCACAAGAAATAACCAAAGCCAAAAAAGTCAATTTGACAGCTAAGCTATAGTAATCATCACGTTTTCCAACGTTATTGCGAGGTACCAAACGTTAGAGACGGTTCAAGAAATTTACTCTCTTACTTCAACAGAAGCCGAAGAGTCTTCCGTGGAAGAAAAAGGAATGTTTTTAGTGGGCTGCCGAAAATATCACCATCAGAAACTAAAGTTCAGAATGTGAAAGCACTAATCTTGATGGAACTATCGTCACTGATTTTGATGCTGTAAACACTAAACGTGGCTTATAAAATTTGTTGCCCTGTCCAACTCCACAAAGTACGATAAAGAAAATATTTATCTGTTTTTTTTTTTCAACAAAGAAATCAAAAAACGGTTTTTGATTTAAAGCAATGCAAAAAAATAAAAAAATAATAATAATACAACAATCGAAATATAATCACTTATTTAAACAATTAAATAAATTTTAATGAATTTATAAAGCTCAATGTAAAATGAATGAATATTAACATTAACTCACTTATTCAATTATATTCATACATAAATTGATTTATGACTAGTTTGTTACATTCGAACGGCAAAAAAATGCTAATTGGTGGAGGGTGAACAGTGCAACACCAACGCTGTTCACCTACTGGAATTTTTTTGTCTCAACCGGATTTGTCAAAGAAAGATGGTTACCTTCGCAGAAGCGTGCAAAATGGAGTTCGATTGGAGATGAATCAAGACATTTTTTAGTTTCACTGCATTTCGGAGTGAAAAATGGAATTTTTGGTTGGAGATGCCCTTATTGTTTAAAAATAGCTCAATAAAATGATTATTTTATATTCATAATTCATTTTTTTCTTTTTTTAATTAAACATATTATCAAAACTAAGAGAATGATTATGATACATGAATTATTTTTCATAAATATTTAAATTTTATAAAATAACATGAAATAATACTTAATAAATTATATTAAATTCAATCATGACATGAATCTTGCCGATAAGGAATCGGCTGGAATACACAAATGCAATACCCATTGTGTAATCCACACGCAGTCATGCGCGCCTAAAAAATCAGTTACAGCCTCACCGAAGCCCAAGACAGATCTATGAAAACGAACGGGGGTTCCACAAAACAAACCTAAAAAGGGTAGAAAAAAGCAATCGCGCACATGATCCATACCAACCAAGGAAATAATGTATCCAAAATGCAAGAACAAGGACACACCAAACTGCTTGCAGAAGATTCCCAAAAGGCCAGGACGGTGGGAGAACCAAGCAAACAAATCCCACTTCCATAAAAAATATGGGGGAAATGACCAGAAAACCTAAACTGCAAGCATTATTTCAGAATTAAAGCATTAAAATTAGGAAAAATATATATAAAGAAAACAATAATCGGAGCCATCGCAATCATGAGAACACGTGAATGATCTAAAATATACGAATGCGAGCATTTGATTTCATACGCTTCTGCATAAATAAACACTAGAAACTGGATCAAGAAAGCATTTCGTTGGCTCAAAAAAAGGAATAAGAAATGTTAACAACCGGGGTATCAGATTGTCGGTGAATCGAAAAAATAGCAGGCTTTGAGCAAGATTCAAGCTATGTGGTGGATCTGAGGGCGGAGAAAAACCTAATTCGAAGAAAAAGATGGAGGATTCGAGAGTGGGCTCCGCGGTGGGGAAACGCCACCAAAGCTTCCCCAAAAGTAGAGAAGATGCGTTCGATGACAGCTTCAAGAACACTGCAGCAATGCACCCATGAAACACACGCTTACAACAAAAAATAAGGAAATTAAATAAGAACAATGGAGAGAAGAAAGGAGAGCGACGGAGAAGGACCGTACCTCGTTTCTACAAACAACGGGAAAAGGAGAGCCGCAATTAATTATATTTATTTACAATGCCGTAATTAGATTATTAGCACTCAATAATTACATGATTATTTATTAATCATATATATAATAAAGTTAATTTAAGTCATGTATCTTTAATTTTCATATTTTAAATTAAAAACAAATAAATATGAAGTATATCAAAAAATGGTCATACAATTTTTTTCCTTAAATATAAATAGAATTAATTAAATTCAGAGTTCAAGCCAAATGTACTAAATTTTGATAGATTATGTGCGGGCTAAGTTGAGGCTTACGATTTCTCTAAAAAATTTGAGAGTAATTTATGCTAAATCTAATCAAGATCATTAAGGAATAGAAGAGAATAGTCATTTCGTGGCTTTTTTATACTCGCGTATACATTCTCATATGATTAACAAATAGTCAATGATTCACGACAAAAACAAGGAAGCTCATAATGCTCACCATCCAACATGGTGGGGATACTATTGATCTCACTCACTCACGACTTCAAGAACAAGGAATGCGCCTATTCAATATGACTTGTCACTCACCTTGTTATAATCAATTGACCCTAAAATCCATTTTCTCCATAACCTAAGCTCATTCGTCTTTCTCAATGGGGTGATATAAAGTTCTAGCATACGTCGCCAGTAATCTCAAGGTGTCAACCAATCTTAGCTCTCTCAATTTAGGACTCGCCAATAAACTTGCTCGTATGCACTTTGCACTATTGAGCTTGCTCAAAGATTGATAAGCTAAGTTTAAGGAAGACAGTTCTTACTCCAGTTAGCCAAAGTATGATACATTACTGAGGCAATCTATACACTATTTCATGCAGCCCTCAGATCCTTAGAAGTAAAGAGCGAATAAAAACATTTTAGTTCTTTTTGAATCTTGATAAACACTTATTTATATTTTTATTACAAACATTTAAGTTCTTTTTGAATATTGTCTAACATTGAGATAATTTGAAGTTAATTAGTCATTAATGACTTTATTAGTTAGTCATTAATGACTTTATTAGTTTATCCATTATTTAAAATTAGTTTGGCAATAAATGAGCGTTGAGGCATTACAGAATCAAAGTAAGCTTCAAAACTAATGGAATTTTTCCACTCAAACATTAATGTAGGGATCAATTATTCTAAGAAATAATTAAGTTTTAAAGAAGAGAAGAATGTATAGTTTAATTAAGCGATTAGAAGTCAACAAATCAATGGAAATTAATGTGACGTCTCAACTGAAGGATAAATGTTCTAACTAATTAGCAATTAAGGTACTGGTTAGTATTAATTAAGGGTTAGTTAAGCATTAATTTACCACTGTTGCACAGTTGATTGCGAGAATCAAATCTCTAAAGCATTTTGACGCATCATTAATGAGAGCTCACGACTGATCTAAATGTTGGTGTCTCAACCACTATCTTAAATTTTCTTAAACTTCGACTTTATTTGGGGCGGCTTTTTTATTACTTCTTAAAAAACTTATTTTCAGTAAAAAAATTACTTTAAGAAGCAGTAAGAAAGTCATCCCAAATTGATTTCTAAAGTGGCTTTTTAGTATAAAAAAATTTAATTTAATAATTTTTTGTACTAAAAAACTATTTTGAAAAGCAGCAATAAAGCTGCCCCAAATGAAGCCTTAGGGGTTTGATTTACTTCATTAATTACGGGTGTAAGATAGGGCAAAATATATATGTTTTGATAACTTAGCGTTTAATAGGGTGCTTTTTCAAATTGGTAAGTAAATTTGAAATTCGCCATATAGTTTATTTTTTATACATTCCAAAATCAATTAATTAAGTCGATTTTCAAATACAAAATTTTTTTGCCAATCCCTTCCACCATCGTAGCCACCAACGCCCATCCTCGAGTGATTTTAATTTTTCTAGCTTTGGATGAAGATCCAGACACATGCACGGGTAAAATTAAAAGAATGCGAGAGATCCTATTTTTTGATGAAAATTTGATACGGAGAAAAATCATGAGGTTTGACCTAGTAAAAATAGTTTCACTCAGTACGCTAGTTACAATTCACTCGATCGGTTGCAACCTAATGATGCAATGATGGTGGTTAAGCGATATTGGTTTTATAATGGAGCTTGTGCAACGACAATCCATTGATAGTGATTGAGTGGCGAGAGTGGTTCAATCAGGGGCGGAACCAGCCCTAATTTCAGGGGGCAAACTTATAAGGCATATATGTCAGGGGTCCAAGGGGGCAGCGCCCCCTGGCAGGGTCTGACCTGCCAGGGTAGTTTTGGAATTCAATGATGAATTCTCTTTACTATTTGTTGGGGGACAATTACCTAAAATCTATAGTATTTTAAAATTTATAGGGGAGGCAATTGCTTAAAAATACTTATAATAAAGACTAAAAAATGAATGAAGATGGATAAATTACCCAAAAAATCATATAAACATTTTTTTTAAAATTTTTTAAGGAGGGGGGGCAATTGCCCCCCGACACCAATTGGGTTCCGCCCCTGGGTTCAATGGAGGTGTTATGGCGACCGTGGTTAGGCAGTGATACTTCTATTACAGAGGTTGGTGGTCCAACGGTGGAGGTTGGGTGGAGCGGGGCAAATAAAATTTGACGATAGTTGTAGTATTTTGATGACGATGATCAAGCCGTGATTCTATGGAGGTGATTAGTTGGTAATGAGAGATGGTTTGATCTGAAATACTCCATCGAATGACCCATATTAATTCTTTTGATCGTAGACTGTTTTTCATTATTTAAGTACTTGAATTTTTCTCTCTCGATTAAAAAATAAAATAAAATGTTGTTGAGAAAAAGGACTAGCTGCAAAGTCATTGACATACCCTAAAAAATTTGTCAACGACGAGAAATCAAAGGAGTGGCAAATCCGTAAGAAACTACTGTTTTTTCAACGGACGCCATCAATGTGATGTTTATACATTTAGATTTTATATAAATTTGATTTTGCACCTCTCTGTCTGATCCTGAAGGGTTCACTTTGCATAATGTGCAGTTTTCTGAGCTGCTTAAATTTCATTTGATCTCTATAAACTTTTGATTTACGGATCATTGGGAATATTGAGTTGCTCTCAATAAAATAAATATTTTTATTTAATAATAATAAATTTTTATTGTTATTTTTTTATTATTCAAATCTAATCTCAACAATTTTATTTTAAATTATTAATGATTTATAGGGCTCTAAAAAAAATCTCCAATACGGTCCATCGTCGCCCACCGACTGTGGTCGTTCCGACCATCATTATCCAATATGGTCATTACGACCTCTGTTGCCGTTACCCGACTATGGTCTTTCTGTCCTTTGTCGCTCGCCGACTATGGTTCTTCTGATCTCCGTCTCAAGACAACGGTTTTTACGAACTCTGTCGCCCACTGACTACGGTCTTTCCGACCTCTGTCGTCAGATTATAGTCTTTCTGACATGTCAAATGCCGATTATGATTCTTCCGACCTCCATCACCTGATAACGGTCTTTCCGACCTCAATCGTCCGCCGACTACGGTACTTTCTACCATCATCACTAGAATACGGTCATTCTGACTTTCGTTGCCAGCCGACTATGATCCTGCCGACCAATTGAACATGTCAATTCTGATTCTTCCAATTTCCACCATGTAATGCAATCTGTATGTTGTATATTTTGTTACATCAAACCAAGGCCTTCCCCCAAGGAAGGACTTTATTTGTAATTGATTGCAAACACTAGTGGATACATTCAAACTGAGCCAGATCCATGGTTTTTCCCCCTTTTCAGGGAGTTTTCCACATAAAAAACTCCGATGTCTCTTATGAATGCTACACCATCTTTTATCTATTTGTGTGCTAGATCTTTGTATAAAGTTAAGACGTTAAACTTTATATTTCTCTGCTGCCCCAAAAATTCTAGGACACAACATTACTCATGGAAGAACTCGTTTAGATGCGTGGACTCTCATGAAGGCATTCACAAAGTCAACTAGATACCATTAACTCGGGTTCGATCCTAACCCGACCCATCGACCAAATAAGCTCAAATGATATCCCAAACAAAGCCCATGTTTGAACCCTACTGTAACATGCTTCTAGTCGAATCGAGTGACTCGAAGAGACGAATCCAATCAGCCCATGTTCATTTAATTCAGACATCATTAATGCACTTAAATGCTTCTTGATTGACATAATCAGTACGTGCCATCTAATGGACCGCTATGAATTTATCCTGGATCTTCGTCATATTTATGGGACATGTTATTCCCAAATTCTATAAATAAATCAACTCTTCTCACATGGTTATTTATCTGCATGGTTTGAATGACTTATTTAAAGTGTCTCATATTCTACTGATCTAGACAAGTTGGGTAATGAGACAATTGTTTTTTTGCCAGTCCCTCTCTAATGTTGAGTTTGTTTGGAATGAGTGTAGCTTTTTGTAAAGCTGATTATAAAGTTGTTGTGGATGATAATTTTTTTAGAAGTTATTGTTAAAACAATCAGAAATTTCTTGGAAGCACGGAAAAAAAAAAATTAAACAAAAATTATGATTGCAATCTAAAAAAACAAAGTAGTCAGAAATTTATCACAAACAAAGCCCAAGTTTGAAAACCCTATTGAATGCTTCCAATTAGTTAAATAACTAAAACTTTCAGTCTATCATGTGTGACATAAATTATCCGTCTAGGCTAAAATTTAATCAACCATTTACAAAGGATAAACTACAACATAAAATGGCCCATTTACAAAGAAAATTTGCTTAATCTCCGACGAAAAAATCTGTCGCCTTTTTTCGTCTCAAATCCGTTCCCCTCTCCCATATCTTGTTTTTTCTGTCCCAAATGCAGCTCTCGACCTCTTTGTCGCTCGTTGCCTTAAAGTAATTTCTAGACTATTTTACTGATTTTTTTGAGATTTGAAAGGTAAAACTTCTTTTTCTTGATTATTTTTTTTAATATTTTAAATGAGCTATCTTTTGCTCTTTCTCAAACTTTTTGGTCTTTAAACTCCTCTCCTCAAAGTATATATGATGAATTCTCCATAAAAATGCGCTGCATTGTTTCGTTTTACAAATCTTAGGAGAGAATGTATTATGATCTGTTTGAGACAAATTTTATTACTGTTTTGTTTTACAAATCTTTGTCATGCTTCTGCTTGGCTTCAACTTTCTTGCTACTTCTTAAAACTTTTTTGATAAAAAACTGTTTTTTATAAACAGATTTTTTTGAAATGTGATAATTATAAGAAAATTATCATCCCGTTTATTTAGAAAAAGTATTTATATTATTCACATAATCTATTAAAAATTTATTTTTCTCACAACAGCTTTATATAACATTTACCACAAACTGTAACCATATTAAATGGACTATTAGTGAAACATTTGAAACGGTTGGGAACCTCCCATCCCAGATTTGAATCCCCTCTACTACAGTCTCGCCTCTTTAGTGGAGCAAAGCAAGTGTGGGTCCGATGCCGGTGCTTAGTGCTTCTTTAAAAGAAACAAAACACTATTTGTTATCTTAATGAAACTCTCTCCCTTTAATGTAAGCTAATGATGAAGCTCTATCACGAAGCCAAGCAAAGCTGGTTATTTAATTAGATTCCTCTGCATATAGTTTGCGTGCCAAATGAAGAACCAGTAGAGCAGAGATTCTTATAAAAATTTTTCAGCAGGAATGAATAAAAACAAAAAAAAAAAAGAAAGATTACATAATATAAAGTTTCTCGTTTAGAGATTTTTGAAAGATATCCTTTGTTGATATTTGAAAATTGATTTTTTGATTCTTTATGAAAGTTCAAAATAATTTTTAATTATATTAAAAGATATTGACAAAAATTATCCCTTTAATCATTTTATAAATTGATTTTCAAATTATATTCATAAGAAAATCTAATTGTTGATCTATTAAATCCGATCCTCACAGCACAATCACCCAGTTTTAAGCCATAATCCCCTGTGATAACCATTTTATATTTCCTCTGTCTTTTCAATGCCATGCTTTTATCTCTTTCTTTCTTACTGAAACCCTATATGGTAGAGTAGGGTTGATACTGTAAGCAAACATTTCCTAGTTTTCCTTCCACAGAATCGCTCCAGCTGAAACGGTCTATAGGTCTCTAAGAGGGCAAATTATTACGTCTTGTGTCCGGACTCCAATCCAGACTCTCCACATCACCCAAATACACTAGGCCACAATGTATTTGAATGACATGGCACGTCTGGATTGGATGTCCGGACGTCCGGTGACCGGACGTAATAATTCGCCCTCTAACAAACAATTTTTTGCAGCCATGAACGGGAGAGGTCATTTTTAGAATAAATTATTTTGTGCGGACACCGGACACCGTCTGGAGGCCATTCAGAACGCACCACATCATTTTTTTTCTCGATACCGGAGCTAAATACTGGGTGACATGGCGCGTTTTAATTAGCCTCCGAATCATCCGGTTTCCACACAAAATAATTTCTCCATGTTTAGATCATAAATTAATGCTCCCATGATTTTAATATATACAATAAACAAAAAAACAAAAAGCAAATCTAAAGATAAAATTAATGACAAAATAATGAATAAAAAAACCAAAAATTTGTTAGGATAAGACTATCAACAATACCAATGATTAATTTCAAATAAGATGGTTAAGAAAACAGCTATACTCTCATATGCTTTATAGAAAATACATTATAGTCTATGCGAAGAAAATGCAGCGAACTCTGAATAACTTTCAGGAACGCACAAAACTAATCAGCCAAACTACATAACAATCAGTGGCTTCGATAATTTAATGCAATAATCCGATCTGAGAGAAAACGAAGCCTTCCCACATTAACATTTAAGCTTCGTTTGATTCTTCCTCTCTTTTTATAAAAAAAATAGTGTTAGAAACAATGATTAAGAAAATTGAGTTTTCTAACTCAGAAGCAAATATCAAAAAAGTTTCTCAAAATAGCAGAAAAATGAAATTCTCTAAAAAATATTTCTATAGAAGCGTCACAACCAACCAGCGACAAACAAACAAAATTTCTCTATTTCTAAATAGAATAGGAGAAAAAATGCCGAAACAAAGGAGGCCTTAATTCCTTTATGAACCACAGTCAAATCTAAAATACAGAATTAAATTCTATTATGATAAGCATAGAAAAAGCATTTTCATTGAAATTGAAAATGGAGCATGAAACATATACAACCAAGATAGTCCCTGGAAAACAAATACAGGCGACTAAAGTGCTCCACCAAAATTAGAGACTAACTACAAAGAATAAACCACTTCTATGTGACAATATTCTTACCCCCATCAACAATTTTTTTTTTTTTTTTTTTTTTTTTTCTTCTTTCCTAATAAAATGTACATTCAGCTATTATAATCAGTTGCTACACATCAAAGCCCGTTGCCTGGTTACCCGACCTACGCTGCCATTTACACCGTTGTAGTCGAGCTTCCGGGGCCCACCCGTCCATTCCTCGTCACTGAAATCATCATCATTGTCGTCGTCATTATCATCGTCGTCATCTTCATCATCCTTCTTACGTGCTGCTCTGCTTTGGATAGTTTTTCTAGAGCTTCTAGTAACTGGAGTTGGAGCCGGGGCGAGGGATGGAGCCGGGGCCAGAGATGGGGCTGGGGCTGGAGCTGGGGGGCGCTTCCTCTTTACACTAGATGTGTATGTCGCATAATCCATGGTATCTTCCTTTAGTGCTGTCTTCAGTTCCTGAAGCGCAAAATCAAAAGTAACGTTGCCGCCCAAAAAAGGAATAAGAGCCGAAGAGAATGGTTTGACAGATCAAAAAACATTATAAGTGAGTTGCTTAGATTTAACCGAGCAATACAAAGAAGGAGAATCCAACTCTTTAACCATACGAGCTATATTACCGTTCTTTGTGAATCAACGAATAGGTTTCCTGCTTTGAACTCACAGCAGAATTTTCAGTTTTCTCATTTGAATAGAGATTTGGTTGGCAAAAAAAGCTTCAGTTCCTCTATTAGTAGGTAGTAAGGCATTATTTAGGAATTTAGTTTTGCTACAAGGACACAAGTTGCATTAATGATTGTTATTAATAACACTAATTATGTAAATAGTAATTAAATTAAAAAAATACTAATTTTCTGCTTATACAAGGGAATTAATTAATAAGTACATAACTAGAGATGAAGCCTTACTTTATTAATTGATTATTAGTCAACTACTCGTATGATTAGTAGTTTAATCGTTATAAAAAGAAGTGTGAAATGGTGCTCCTCATCGCTAGCCAACAAAAAAGATGATCAATAAGGTTGCACAGTACTATGCCAAACTTCGTAACTCCCCTAGTCTTATCACTCACTCTATATATCGATCCCATTCTTTCCCATTCTTCTCTTCTCTTCCCCATTTGCTTCTGATTTGGCCAGAAAACCAGCAAACTAGCCTCCTTTCCTCCATCTGTTTACAACTGATATCCTTGAGCTTTGCGTAAATTTCTTATTTAAATCAACAGATACCAAAACATTAAAATGTGGGCAAAGTTATTGCTTAATAATCTGGATAAAGTCTATAAATGTTTTGAAAGTATTTTTGAATTCTAAGCATTCACATTTGCCGTAATACTTTTGTCCATATTGCTATCATAGTTCAGCCTATTTTCATCCTGGATAATTTCAACTTTTAAGATAAATTATTAGGATTGGATTTAGTTTAGATAGGTTTAGATTTAAATTTAACGATTTGATTGGATTTAGTTTAGATAGGTTTAGAATTAATTTTATTAATATCACTTTTTTGTGGAATCAGACAATCTCCTCTCTCCTAATACCCAACTCCTTTCTCATTTTTCATTATATCACGTAAATGGTGGAAAGATAAACATTTGTAAAGAAGCTAAAAAATTCAACGTAATGTCGATTCGAGTAAACCGACGAAGGGTCAGTTTTATTTAATTATGTGCAAAGATGGAGAAATAGATCAACTGATAAATAAATTATATCTATCAAGTGCAAGGAGGCTGAACAATAGAAGCCGAGGATTTGTAACTTCATGTACGGGCCAAATAAATGTAAGAAAATTAAGTAAATTTATTTTCTCCTTATTGCCAGACTAAAATAAATTATTTTGATTAGGAATTTGGTGAGTAGATATAATTAGGAATCATTTTGATTAGGAATTCGGAATTATATTCTTCCGATGACTCGGTTAGGAGAGTAAATGTATTAGATTTGACCTATGTTAAGAAAGATAGAGGTAGACCTAAAAAGATTTGGTTAGCAAATATTAGAAATGACATTTCTTTATTAGATCAAAATGGGAATTTGACTCTTAATAGAACACAATGGAGAAAAATGATTCATGTCCCCAAATAGTGGGATAAAGGCTTGATGTTGTGTTGTTGTTGTAGAAGTAGGAATTTGGTGCCAAAGAGAAAAAAATTAGAAGGAAAAGAAGGAAATTTGATAAAAAGAAAAGAAAATGAGCATACAAGGGTGTACACAAAACATAAATCTAATAAATTTATTTCATGAAATCAGAAAGTTAAAAATATTATTATGTGATAATATTGCTTTCAAGATTTTTAACACTTGACTGACATATAAGCTTAATTTTAGTGAAGTTATAATAAATTGGTTAGTTAAAACTTATGAGAAAATATTAAGGAAATTTTGATTCAAGCTTTGCCTTTTCTCATAAAAATAAATCTAGAAATAATAAAGCCATAATTTAAATAAAATTTTAAGAGCAAAGAAAAAAAAATTTAAAAATAAGGTTAAGTATATTTAAAGTAACATTGAAAGGTTAATAGTATAGTTGTAATGATATGCAAAACATTAGATTAAAGATTTTCAGACAATAATTATAGTTTATGTACTTTAATTAAAGTAAAAACTATGTATACAATATTTGGATGAAAGAAAAATGTAAAAAATGAGATCAAATTATAGGAAAGAGAAATACATGTGGTTTAAATAAAATTAATTAACATGAATATCTTATATATATTAAGTTAAAACAATAAATCTACTGAAATTAAGGAACTAAGGTGAGTAATTATATTTTCATCCTACAGTACTTATAGTTACTGAATTTAATGCATTATTGATGTCTTTTATATAAGCATTTGATGATGTTAACATTACAATTTTGCCAAAGAAAAATGCAAGTGAATCTTCTCTTTTTATTACCTAAATGTCTTCATATCATTATAGATGTTAGATAAAATTCATTTTATTGCAATCCCTTTCATTATTACAAATATATGTATGATGAGATAAATGCAAAAAATATGATAACTACAAATAAAAGCATGTATATGTTGAAAGATAGAATTCACCCCAAATTGGTACTGACTAGAGACGTGTATGATTTGGAAAAGGATATTGATATGGATGAAAGTGGTACAACTTAAACGGTTCTCCTGAACAGATACAATATATTACAAGATAAGATAGTTATTATATGATAAATCCCTATTCAAGACTCAGGTTATGAAATAATATTTTTTTTAATCATGAATATGTTGCAGATATTTGTGTTCAAAACTGTTATCAATATGAAATGCCAAAACTTATTTATGATGGCCTGCATGCATATTATTTCTATTCTTGAATTACTAGAACTTAGAACTATTATTAACCACTAAATTATTTATATAACTCACCCCACTAATTGTTAATCAATCATCGAAAAAATACTCCCTTAAATTAGATTGATGAAAGAAGCAGTGCTTTAAAAATCGAATTAAACCGATCGATTCAACCAATTGAATCAGGAATTGGTCGGGTAACCGGTCCATTCAAAATTGAGAAGCTTTAGCTTTGGAAAATAGTTACGCCGATTCAAAATCCAAAGCGGCGCCATGGTGCACGACGCGACGCACCTACGACGCTATTTTACGTGAAATAGCGTGTCGTGCACCATGGCGCCGCTATTTTGCGCAAATAGAGCGCACTATTTTAAACACATGCGCCTTGTCATGAACATGGCGCCGTAGGTGCGTCACGTGTGAGCCATGGCGCATGGCGCACGGCGCAAAATAGCACGCCAAATTGTCTTTAAATTCATATTACTTATAAATATATTTTTACAAGAATTTACAAATTAACATGTATGATTCTTATGGATTGCTACTTGAAGTGTTTCACTTGCAACTATGATTTAGAGACGTCCATCTCTTAAAATTAAAAAAAAAAGCTCGGTACCACTAGATACATGCTCGATACCGCTATTCACATGCTTCGTACCACTCGGTACATGCTCGGTACTGCTATGTACATGCTCGGTACCACTAGGTATCTTTCCATACAAACGATTTACGAACTTTAAAATTAAGCAGAACTTCAAAATTGCTCTTACAAATAAAATTTGCAGAATTTAAGAACTTCAGGTCGAACCCCACCAGAGAACAACGCCCCCTTGGACCCCCGGTAGCCTGGCATATTGTTGTATTCATCATATTTAGTAATAGTTGTTAGTGTTAGTCTGCTTCTTCATGAGTGCATGCTTTGTAAAAGTTTTCTTCATGAGTGCATGCTATGATTGGGAGACATTGGACTCTATAGGAGAGGAGGAAGGGGTGAGGACTTTAAATGTGAATTCTTGTCTCTTGGATAGCTTGTCTTAATTTTTTTAATGATATTTCATATTCATGCTTATTATTTTATAATTTTTATATAGTTTGCGCCATGTTCAAAATGGCGCGCACCACGCCGTGCGCTATGCGCCATGGCTCCAAAGGGACCTTTGCGCCATGGTGTGCCATTCATCGTTAATAGGTATGATCGTACCCTTAGATACGTGATATCCAACGTGTAGTAGCAGCATTGGTTTAGGTGTTTGAATGTTATTTAAAATTAGAAATTTCACCATCTTACACTTAAAGTGGATGGTGGGGGAATGGATGATGAACCCGATCAGATCCCATAGTTTCATCATCTCGGGCCATCATGGTTCATGGTCTACTTAGTCAGAGGAGGTAGTCGACCCAACCTGACAGAAGGATCCTTGTCGGCAACCATGGGTTGCATCATCCAAGGGTACCTTGTAGAGTTGAGGTGAGTATTTGTCAAATAAATTTGAATCCACTTTCGCTAACAGAAGGCTTTATGCTTTATCGATTATATCATATTGATTCACATCTCAAGAATTTAGTGTCATTGGGGAGCATACGGGCTCTGGCCATAACCATAATATAATGGTACCATTTTTGCGGAAAAAACACCTGGTTCAGAGGGCCCTGATCATAACCGCTTACCTGTGGTGCCATTTAGTGGCAAGACCGTAGGTGTGATGTCATTTAGCAACAAAACCATCGATTAGAGGACATGTGTCACGTTCTTACTAGCAATAGATAGATTGAGAATTGATCATATTAATATTCTCGACTAGACATTAGCTCTTTGTAAGCTGAAGTGATATATGAATTTATCCACCTCGACAAACTGTTGCGAAGGTTGATGGGTTTTTAAGTGTTTGATGGTTGAATTTAAATTTTATATATTTCAGATTTTAATATTTTTTGGTATTGAATTTTTTAATTTTGTAGTGTTTGTGGGCGTTTGAATGACATTTGAAAATATACGACCCCCTCTGGTTGATATAAGCATTCAATATGATCATTATCGGGGTATTTATGGAAAATTTCATTTGCGCTTTCAACTTTGTCGACTCTGTCTACTTAGTGACAAAGGATCAGGTTCTTCGTAGGCTTTATAAATTTTTAGAGAATTTTCTTTGTTTATAGGCATTGAAGGCCTAATATGAACATATTAAAATAAATATCTTTGTTGACGATGTGGCCATATATTTGTTTGATAGTTCAAACTGTGTCAACTTCTACTGACCTATATAGAAGGATCGTGTTCAAACTTGACTTCACTTATTGACTCGCGCAGTATCCTCTGACGTCACATATGTGCATGCACTACGCTCGTTGGGTCCCATGCTAGTGTATGATTGCATATATATTTCTTTGTGTTTGTGTGTATACATATTGTAATGTCTGTACGAGGGCATTTCTGCAATATTTATAGTTGATCGGTCATGCGGGCAACCATCGTTTGAATGTAATGTTCTATTTGGAAGCTCATACACGTCTTCTATCCGCTTGAAAGAATGTTGTAGATCCCGTGGCATGACATTGCGCTTTAACGACCCATGGTCCTTACTACTGATTCCCTACTTTTGCTAACAGGTGAATCGTAGCATTGTTATCTGATTGCCGTGAGACACCTCATTGTTCTAATGTAAGCTCCCTTTTCTCATTCCTCGGAAGATCAGGTCCACGAATCAATCGATCCTTGTTTAGATTGGATAAAAACATCTAAACGACATGAGGTCATCTTGTGATAGATGAGGTATCATAAGATGATAAGATTGAAGGCTCGGCTAATACACCGTTGGCTCTCATTGTCTTTAATTCACCACAAGGTATTCTCCTCAAAGTATGAACATGAAGGAGTGAAAAGTCATCTTTGATGTCTCAATGACATCCTAGTATTTGATATGCACAAGGTACATAGAAGCTTCCCTACGGCTCCAGAATAGTGTACTTGAGGGGCCCATTCTATGTGTTTATGATGCAAATGTGGGACACTAAGTTGCGAGGTTTGATATCCGGGTCTTTACTTGAACGGCACAGCATATTTTCGAGAGCTACAACATTTTTAAAGAGATAATGGAATGAGACATCTTTTCTTCTTAAACTGCTAATTCATTGATTCTACAAAATCATTAATAAAATCATTTAGTTTCGCGTGGTTGATGTCGTAACTGGGGCCTTCCACTGGCAACAGATCAACGGGTTTCTTACATCGCTTTGCAGACACTTCCAGTTGTCGAAAGCCTTCGATATCTATACAGAGATGATAAGATGAAACATCTTTTCAACTGATCATTCTTTGACTCTACATAATCATTCAATTTTACATACTTCCTTCCATAGTCAGGGTCTTCTTTGATGTCGTATCAATGGGTTTCCTCTGTACGTCAAGTTGCCTTTCTTCCCAATTACCATCGTCAGAGTCTTTGAAAATATCAATTAAAGGATTTTAATTATACTTGATCAGCAAAGTTTTCAGCTCCGACAAGGTGAATGTACTTCTATTTTAATGTGAGACCTATTGTACTTGCAGGATCTCAATCATCGCTGCTTATAGGTGCCTATCCAATGTGCTTGTCTGTATGCCACTGTCGACCACCAGTGACATGCATTTATTGCCGATTTCACTGCACTTATTGATTGGCAGCATGTATCAGGTGCAACGGATCTCCTACAATAGCCCTTAGGTGTTTGCACCTATAACATGTTGTTTATCATCACCCATAGGTGGGTTACTATAGCATGACAGGCTTCCTACGATTGTTTGTAAGTATTGTATGTATTTGTGTCCAAAGAGGCTCCACTGTACTCGCGATATACCAACTGTTGTTATCCACAAATAAACCATATCAATCACACTTGTTCATCTACTCATTATTGTCAACTTCAGGGGTAACCTAATATCTGCTGCAGTTGCTTGATGTTGTTCGTAGGTAGGTCCTTGTAACCAAATGGGCTTCCTACAACCTCTTTCGGATGTTTTGCATTTGTTGCAAATTAATCATCCCTGCTTGCAAGATACTGGTGTACTTGCTAGATAGTTGCTTGCAGCTGCTTGCAACTTCTTCAAATGCACTTGCTCGATTATTCATTGCATGATCAATCATTGACGTTTGTGTGGTTGAATGTGCTTGTGGGGAAGCTATTACACTTGTGTTAAGTCCACCGTCATCATTCATAAGTGGCATAGTGTGCTAGTCTGTGGTGGCAAGTTGTGTGCAAGCTGCTAATTGTTGGCTACAAGGTATTGCTGCATTTAGGGTATGTTGCCTTTATGCGAACTATTGTATGCATGACATGTCTTAAACTATTACTTGTAAGTGTCATCCTTTCAATCTACAAGAAAATTGTTTCTTGCATTAAGGCCTTCATTGATACAAAGTACGAGACACCGGTGCATTCTATAGTCGGCTGTTATCGCTTGCAAGTACGATGTATTCGACAACGTGGGGATTGTTGTAGGGGTCCATTATACTCATCAGCATCATTCGTTGCGTGCCATGTATTTGCTGGTGTTGGTGATTGATTTTCTCCTGTAATTGCTGTAAATTGATTATTATTTATTACGCGTGTGCATCGAAGTCTTGTTCATTGCGAGTACCCTGCTTGCGAATTGATGTTTGTTTTGAATAATCAAAATTATTATTTTTCATTTATATTTTGATTATTATTGTGCATTTTAAAGTTTAGGGTCTAGTTTCTTGTTGTTCAATTCAAATCCATGGCTTATTCAGTTTGAATTTGGTTCCCTGTCATTCATACAAGTCTACTACGCATTTATTCAAGTTTTGGTCCTCTATGTTGTTGCTCAAGTTAGATCTCCTTGTTATTCAAGTTTTGTGCATTTCAGTTTGAATTTTGGCAACATCCCGACATATCCCCCATTTGGGGGAAATTTGGGGAGTCATAGCCTTCCCACCGTGTTAAGAAAGATGTGCACAGTCTCTGTCTGACGACACCACGGCCGTAGTCTTCAATCCCACCACACCAAGAAAAGCGTGCATGTGTCTTCAGAGGTACCTATATGAAAATGCACAATTGTTTCCTCGCTATCACTGAGGCACATACTAATACTTAAATATTGTGTCGCCGTACTAAAAAAAGCGTGCAAACGGATTACTTGCCTCATCGTAAGCAATGTGACAAATTTCCTCCCACTGTGTTAAAAAATGCGTGCATGGGTGATTGCTCATCGCGCTGCAAGCATCGAGGATAGGGTTTGAAATTTTATACCTACGTAGGGGTCGACGGCGACATCGTTGGCTGTATTAGGGTGACGACGACTGTGTCAACAATGTTTACACGTAAATCGAGACGACATAAATATTTCTTTTCTTTTTTCTCTTATCATTTTTTTATTAGTTATAATTAACTTTCATTAATTATAACTAATTATGATTAATAAAAAATTATTATAATAAAAAATAATTAATTATAATTAAAATTAATTAATTATAGATAATTTATGATTAATTATAATTTAAAAATAACTAAACATAATTAAATTTAATTAATTATAATTAATTTATGATTGATTAATCATTAATTATAATGAAAAATAATTAAATTTAATTAATTATAATTAGTTTATGATTATTAATCATTAATTATAATTAATTTATACATATGTTGTTTGGATGCAGAAATTAAGCAGGATTTATTTAGAATTTGAATAGGATTTATTCTAAATCCTGTCAAGCAGCTGTCTAGATGCAAGATTAATATAAAATTTGAGCAGGATTTACGCTAAATCCCATTAAATAGAGGATTTAGGGAGCTATCAAATCTCACACCAAGTTAAAGCCCCCGTTTCCCTATTTTTTCCTTCAAGATTTATGGGATTTGGCTAAAGAGGCAAACAAAAGGAATAAAAGTGGCTACCTTTGCAACAAGAAGCTCCAACCGCATCGTTATATCCGATTGAACAGAGAAGTGTGATGAGGCGTGATTTCGTATCCGACAGGAAGGAATGTCTTTGAAGGAGGCGTCTAGTTCGGTAAAAAGGGAAACAGGGAAGGGCAGCGATGGCTTGATTTGCGATCAGCTAGGGCTTCCGGTATAGAGATTGACGAGGTCATGCAAGCTTGGCATGAGTATTCGGTCGGCTTTGAGAAGGGCAGACGAAGGTTGAAGGTTGGAGTGGAGCTCGGGTAGGGACTTCAACGAGTAAGTAGAGTTCGGTCGCAGGAGGCAGATTGTTTCGCATGAGGAAGAAGAGCGCGAGCGGAAGAATCAAAAGCTTCGTCTCTTCGGCCTTTGAACGATGAGGTAGGGCATCGATCAGTAGTAGAGAGCGTCGTGGAAGATGCGACGTAGACGTGCGAGCCTCGTAGCCAGACGTCTTACCTCGTGTGGAAATCGTGATATGCAAGAATTTTTTTTTTTTTTTTGGTAAATGACGTGCGGAGAAGATGATTTCGGTGTCAGACAGATACAGTATTTTTTTTTTTTTTTTTTTTTTTTTATTACAAGTCAACAGACAAAATGCCTTCTAGAACCATGAGACTACTATTTCCTCAAGTGCTCAATTTAATAGATTAAAAAAGAGGTAAACAATCTGGCATATCCATTTGCATGAATGGTTTGAACCAGAATCTAGCACAGTCTATTCTTTGGGGGGACTAGAGTAGGGGATTTAGCTCATGGTTCAATCTAATCTATACCAAATTACAGCAGCCAACTTTTTCTTGGTCAATATACTACACCAATGTACTCTTATGCATCTCATCACCCCTAGCTCCAACTGATTTCTTTGCACAAAATACACTAGCGTAATAAACTTACACCAGACATTACTACAGAAGGTGTACTGAACAGATAGTTTTTTTATGTTGGATCTTGCCTAGGTTCATAAGCAGCTATTTTTCTTGAATTGAATTTAATGCCCAACCAAAATGTAAAAAAATTGCTTTCGTCAACTGATTTAAAATTTAAACAACAAGCATGAAAGCTCGAAAGGCTACTACAATGCAATACACTACCTGGTACTTCTGAACCATGTCGTCATAGTTGCTGGGCAAACTAGTAGAAACGTCACTGGCACTGAAAGCAATGTTTTGCCTGGCGAGAGACTCACCAGCCTTTGGATGCTCCTTCAAAGAGAAAGCCTGATTTTTTGATTCAAACATAACTCAAGTCAAAAAGAATTTTATAACCTAACCATGTGTTTCCATAGAACTTTAATTTTAAAAGAAGAAAAAAGAAAAAAATTTAGGCAGGATTACCTGACACCTGGCATCATTCAGTCCATACATAATTTTTAAGTGTCTTTTTAGCTTTAAAAGTAACTGCAGGGCTGTTGAATCTTGCCAATCAACCTATAAATTGCATGCTCACAATAAGCAAGCGGGTCAATTAAAATTGAGACTCTTTATTTAAAAAAAATATATATTTCTAACATAGATGTAAGATTTACAAGCTGCAGAATGAGCGGTTTAACAGAATACATCTTCTAAGAAAAATATTTATACGTGAAAACTTGGAGGTCAGTACAAGGAGATAAAGTTATCCCATAATGAACTTGGTTGGGCTTGCCAACATCTACTAAAGTAGATGCTGGAGAACAGAACAACTAATTTGCTGTGAACGAAAACAGATAGAATAAGTATACTTCTGCAAAAAACTCATCGCGCATAGTGCAACACAACCTATGGTCAGGAAGGCTTGAATTTTGACCCCCCAACTTTTAAACCAAATAATTGTTTAAACCAGGACAAACAATAATTTTTTTTTTCATTCTTTAAATTTAGATAAACAAAAGTTAAAGGACAATACATCTTTTTTAGCCTGTAAAAGAAAAAAAACATCAAAAAAATTCTCGTGCCTACACTAGTCTGCTGAAATTTCTATATCACTAAATAATTTAGAAATCATTTTAGGCCTGCCTCTTGGCAAGCCCACTCTACAGAAGTTATTATTGAAAAACAAATGCTGAAATCTAAATGGAGAAGATAGTGACAAGAAGGGAATCCCTTTTCTCTCCACAGAAATCTAAAGTTACAAAATTATTGAAATTTAACTCCTGGAAAAAAGCAAGCAAATAACAGAAAAATCGTAATGCTAGACAGAATAATCATAATGAAGTCAAAACAATGCACGGAACCAAGGAAATGGTTGATTAACTGAAAAACTATATAGAGAGAGGATAACCTGAAACTTTTGCAGGGTTTCTGCTGTAGGAACACTAGTGTTTTCCATGGATGATGCCAGATGCTTCTTAGAGATATTGTGCTCTTCAGAGTCCTCGTTCAGCTCATTCCTTGCATCAGGAACTTCAATAGAAGCACTCTGCTGCCCTAAGGAACTCCACATTTTCATGTTCACTTCAATTGTCCCAGCTCTTAGTTGAATTACACGGTTAATATCATAAATCAAATAAAGAGGTTCATCCGGAGTTGTAAATGGGAGAGTCGCAAGAATTTCTGTACAGTATCTGAAGCAAATAAAAATGTCATCTTGAATCCGATTGTCTATTAAGTTAAATCATGAAAAAGATCTATAATATTGACTTACAGGAGAAATGATACAGATGGGATATACCCATATCCAGACTCAAACTTTCTCACAATTGAGTGCATGAATTTGTTTCTTGAAATACGATTGCCTCGAATAAGCCGATATATTCTTGATATCCCCTGCCTGATGTGAGCAATAACAACAGCATCAAATTTTCCTCTTGCATTATTTGATCCCACGTTCTTAGCAATAGATTGAATAAACTTAAATGACATCTGGAGGCCATCACCTAAACGGCACTCAAAAAATGAAGGATACCTGCAAATGCACATGCAATGCACAATATACTCATGCCATACTAATATAAAGGGGGTGGGGGAAAAGGTTGTATCAGATATTTTCATACTTCTCATTCATATTCATAAGCAACTGATGAGCCAACTTTGAGTTCACCTCTAGTGGATCACTCTCTAAGGCTATAAGACAAGGAACACTTGTCATAGGATGAACCAGACCTTGACGAAGAACAATTTCAACAATCTGCATCAAGAATAAAGAAAGCCAAAATTAATTCCAAGAGATGGATTAACAAATTCAATTGAGGACACAAAAGACATGCTAAATTCTTACCTTAAGAGCGGATTCACGAACTTGGTCAATTACATCCAAACATCTTTCCAAGATGAGACTCCAGTACAACTGAATGATACCTCCACAAATGTTCGTGTCACCGGCACCAGCAGCCACAGGAACACTAACCTTAGCATATTCCGGACTTTGAATCCGAGACTTGGTGATGCCATCATTCCCCAGTTGGTTTTCAGCATCAAGAAGATATTCATACAGGTTTTGAACTGCTTGCATCTGGGCATAGGAATAATTCATATATCTTTTAAATACAGGAGCATGGCCAGTAAATAAACATTTTTGGTACCTTGATTCTAGGATCAACATCAGATGCTAGTGATCCCTCTAAAATTTTCCCAATATCTTCCTTCAACATATACTCAGGTTCAGCAATTAAAGCATACCCTAGTGCCTGAAAAACTAGAAACATGATGAGCAAATCCGAGCAAAATAGAGTAAGATTGGAAAGGAAAGCAGAAAAACACAGAAAAGAAGACGCACCTGTAAAGCTCGGACTTTCAAACCAAAATCCTCTAAAACAAGGTATTTTTTAAGAAGTTTAAGACCTTGGACAATGTGAGGTTGCTGGTCATTGCTACTGAACATGAATTCATTGCCATATCTAAGAAGAATTCCAATACAAAAAAGAGAACGCTCCAATCCCTGCAGCTTTCAGAGAAATTTATGAAAATCTTTACAAAAATTATAAGCACAAAATTATATGTTTATTCATTTCTAACTTTGATAAATGCTGATATCCAATGTTCATATGCTATTAAAGTTCCAAACGTAGTTACATGTTAAAAAAAGTGTAGTAAAGCAGAAGCTTAATCGATAAAAAATGTTGGACAATAAAGGAGTTAGAAGAAGTTCAAAAAGAGTAATTGAGAAGCCTACGATAAATGCAAGCTTAAAACAAAGAAAAGATTTGAGAGAAATGAACATTGAAGGAAAGGAAAGCAATAACTGTTTAGTAAAAGAAAAGGTCAAAGAAAAATTGATTAAGATCGCACTAGCATGCATCACATCCACATTCCATACATATCTGAGAAGAATTAATGACGACATAAGGAAAAGAAGCTAACCAAAAGTAACTTGCTACAGAATCAGGAACATCAACATGATTGTTTTAAAATTATTTCTTCTAAAACTATTGTTATTTAAAATGTCAACTTGAAAACTTTTTAATATAACTATTTATTTTGATAGATTCTACAAAGGTTAAAGTAGCTTGTAACTTTATTTATGGTCATAGATGTGCACAAGAACATCTATATATGCTCTTGATTGTTGTGCTAGAATTTGCTTATTAACTATGTTGCATTGGGAAGAGCCTATTTGGGATCACTTTTTCTTTTAAAAAATAATGCTTATTTGATGTGTTTTTTAACTATTTTAATTTTTTATTTATTTTTAAAAATAATATTTTAAAAAATACTCAAAATAATTTTGAGATATTTTGAGTGATTTTACACTATAACAATTGACAGTCATCCCCCAAAAGATTAAGATTTTGATTTTGTTTATTTTTTATTTCATTAATATATTGTGCTTTAAAAAATCTAGCTCTTGATTTTTTTGCTATATTTTATTGAATAATATATTTAATTTTTATTCATATTAATTTTTATATCCATTTTAAATTATTTTTTTAAGTATAAAAAATAATATTTAATATTACTATTCATTTAAGTTCAATATTCTTATTAAATATTTTACTCAAACTCATGTGATGAAGAAAATTGTCTTTAGCAAAATAAAAACTCATGATTTCAGTAATATCTAATATCATAAAAAATAGATAAATATTTAATTTTTCTCATTTAATTTTAATTATTACAAATAATAAATTTAAATTTCACTTAAATTTAAATTTTGATTATATAAACATTTAAAATAATACAACATAATCATGTCGAACTTCATTGGATATAAGAAATTTCTCTATTCAAGATCATATATATATATATATATATATATATATATATATATATATATATATATATATATATATATATATATATATATATATATATATATATATATTCGAACAATCATATCATCTTATAGTACAAATGATATTCAATTAAGATACTATGTGGTATATATTAGAAAAATTGATTTAATTACACAATAATTAAGTTATTATGCTTACACTTATTCTCTATAAACCTCTTGCCCAATTGTTTTTCAATTATAATAAATTTGAAGTCACATATTATTAAAATTTTCATGGATATCCTGCTATTGTTATTGCTATTTTATTAAAATCCTACACGCATTTGTCTTAGATTGGGGATATAATTGTTGTTACAATTACGTGTAATGATAAATTTATTTATTTGATCTCTTTATAAAAAATTTTGAATTAATTAAATAATATTTAAAATTTTATAATAATATTTAAATTTTAACTTTTATTAATGTGCATTTAATGCACGTGCAATTATACTAGTATCCTATAAGTAGCACCATTTTTTTTGGTTGACACATAAGCAGCAAGTTTAACCAATATGTTCATTATCACAGCTAAAATGAGGCCAGAAGAGAGGGTTGTGTGTGTTCAGGTGTGAGGAGTTTTCCTATTTTATAGGAATTTGTGCTTAGTTGACAATATGGTCATAGAAATTAATAATAATTGACACGCACAGTGGTAAAGAGGGACACATAAGTTGGTCCCCATCTAGTCGGGATATAAAAAGTATTATTGTTGATAGTGATGATATGGAGTTTTCATTAATCAAGCTTAACGCATAAAAAATATTCTCTACTTAACAATAGTTTAAACCAATGTTTAAAATTGCGTATTCGGGTATTGAGGCGTTTTTCATTCGTGAGGTGAGGCGTAAGCCTCAAGGCGTTTTGAGGCGTAAGCCTCAAAATCAAAAGATTGAGTAAACATAAAATGATAAATTTTTTATATACTAATGATTGAATAATATAAAATATAAAAAAGTATAAGATATTAAGTGAAATCAAAATATCCCAATAATAAGACAACATGCATGAAATATAGTTCAACTCAAAATTCTATCTTTCCCAAATTCCAGTATTCTTTTCATTAACATATAATTCAAAATTTCAAAAATAAATAACAATGACATATCACATAAGAACTCATAAGTCATCAGCATTGTCATCACTAAGGGGTTCTTCATTTGAATCATCATTATGATAAACTGCTCTCTCCCCTTCCTCCTCTCCTATAGAGTCCAATGTTGGGCATTTACTTCAAGATTTATGTAAGTTTTAATATATATAGCGTGAGGCGTAAGCCTCATGCCAGTGAGGCGAGGCGGGCCTCAACCAAGTTGAGGCGCAAGCCTCATAAAAAAAACTTGAGGCGTAAGCATCGAGGCATTTTTTACTGAAATTGCGCAAAGGCGGGCCTCAAGGAGAGCCTCATATTGCGCAATTTTAAACCATGGTTTAAACAGTCAAATGCTGATTATCTTATTATTTTAATTGAATGGCTTCTCATGCATATAAAACTAACGACCACAATAACGGCAAGGACTAACAAATAAAAGGGACTTCAACCCAACAATAATCTAAAGATCAATATGTGTAGTATCTAATATGAGCTTGTAATGCTACAAGAATGTTTGAAGGAGTTCTGCAACCTATCCCAGCTCATTGACCAAACAAGTCCCTGGATCCTTGGGAAGTGATTCATGGCATGCAATTTAAATACATGCCAAGCTTAGGACACACATTAAACAAACCATATGGCATCTCACACATTCAAACATTAAACAAAGGACAATATATGATAGACGGGCCAGAGATATTGTTGGGACAAAGGATACTGCTAAGAAATAGCGCATCTCTGAACAGAGTAGATCAAGAATTTTCTTTTCGCATATATTGCAATCTTGAACACCCTACAAGTCTTCCAGCTTCCTACCAACTCTCTTCTTAATCCTTCTAAGAAATACTTTAACTCCCTCCAATAGTTTTTGAATGGCCATAAAATTTTGGTGGTGACGCTGGCGGGGGGAATACAATACGCGAGCTGCAGAAACTCCTAGCCCACGCATAACCCAAGAAACCTGAAATCCTTCAGGATACAAAAACCTAAAACAATAGAGTAAAACTCAAATATTATTCATCTCTAAAAATCTCCCCTATTACAAACATTGCTACCTATTTATAGACAAAGGTAGCTATCTATTAGGATACACACAACATAAGCAAGCATTAATCCTATTTAGCCATAAAAGCTACCAAATGGAATGAAACTAGGCTAAAGTTAATACAATCAACAGCTCAGCTCCGGCGTCATACTACCAGGGTAGGAGGAAATTCAGGCTCATAGGAAGATGTTTGGTTGGCCACAAGAAGAAGGCGGGTTTGGTTGGCTAAACCGGTCTGGATATTTTCACCCGGTGTCATTCTCCCCGTCTAGAAGAGACTTCAACATAAGCTGGAGTCGTAGTAATACCTGCAAATGGCACTCTTCAAGAGTTGAATTAGACTTGACATCAAACTTATCAACTATGTAAATATAATACGCGAGCTGCAGAAACTCCTAGCCCACGCATAACCCAAGAAACCTGAAATCCTTCAGGATACAAAAACCCAAAACAATAGAGTAAAACTCAAATATTATTCATCTCTAAAAATCTCCCCTATTACAAACATTGCTACCTATTTATAGACAAAGGTAGCTATCTATTAGGCTACACACAACATAAGCAAGCATTAATCCTATTTAGCCATATAAGCTACCAAATGGAATGAAACTAGACTGAAGTTAATACAATCAACTACTCAGCTCCGGCGTTATACTACCAGGGCAGAAGAAAATTCAGGCTCATAGGAAGATGTTCGGTTGGCCACAAGGAGGAGGCGGGTTTGGTTGGCTAAATCAGTCTGGATATTTCCACCCGGTGTCATTCTCCCCGTCTAGAAGAGACTTCAACTTAAGCTAGAGTCGTAGTTATACTTGCAAATGGCACTCTTCAAGAGTTGAATTGGACTTGACATCAAACTTATCAACTATGTAAATATTGTCATCCACAACGATCGTCTCGAAGGATTTTGAGTCAGAATGTAAGACAGTACCAAGGTGGTTGTTGTGGTCAAGTTTGCTCATATAAATTCCATTATTAATGAGGGAGAGAGCATTTGTTGCCTTATCATGAATGATATGCATGAATAACTCCGGTTGAGCATCCTTCTTGCTCTCATCGCCAGCATATGCGGGTTGATCAAAGACAAGAATTCTGCCAAACATGTCGCCATCATACACGTCATAAACGAGATCATCGTAGAGAGGAAAAGATGATGATTTCTGCAACGGATCTTCAAATCCTTCAAACCTGAACTTGATCATAGGTGTGGTGGAAGACTGACGAGGTGGTTTGTCAAACACATCTTCATAGATAGAAGAGATCTGAACATCTCATGGACGAATGCCATCAAAGTCTAGGTGGACTAAGTCTTTCCTTTGTTCGAGCTTTGTCAATCTTTGTTGCAGCTGTTGTATCTCCCGTTGCAGATCTTACGTGAGTAAATCTTGTATGGATCTTTGTTAATTTCTCTGAGGCGACATCTTTGCCCGACACTTCTTGACAATGTGCTTGTTGTAAAATTGCTAAGAATTTCAAAATACCACCAATTGAACCATGTTGTGGTATGGTTATTATCCTCTTCTTAGCAGCATCATTTCTGACTTGCATAAATTCTTTTGTCTGCAGAACAGAAACTGGCGGGCAGGCTAGGGAAAGAAAGAAAACAGGAATTTTTATGGATGGTTGAGGTGTAGATCACAGACAGTTTAGCAGATACATTCGGTTGCACCACTATCCAAGAACATCCCTTAGCCTTAGGAATTGTTGTCTTGGAACCTGCCTAGGATCGAACACCTGTTGTTTTTGAGTCAATCTTCAAGAATTGTTTTCGGCAAGTAGAGAGTAAAGGAGAGGACATGGATTTCTTGTTCAGAGGCGAAGCTTCTTGAAAACAGGGTGTTTGTTAATGGCTATGGAGGATGAACCGGCAAAAGCTAGCTGTAGTTCTACAGTTCTTTAACTTGTTTGTTTGGAAGTGATAGTTTGGAGAAGACATCAATATTTTTCACCACCGAAGCCGTTTGTCACCGAAGATAATGAGGCCGATTCGCCACCGAGGCCGAATCGCCACTAAGGCCATTCCGCCACCAAGGCCGATTTACCACCTAAGACGATTCGCCACTGAAGACGATTCGCCACCGAAGATTAGGACGGGATGGGAGAAACGACGACGACTGGAACGTCCTTGGATGCTTGGCGACGGCTTGAACGCCCTTCAGAACTTCTCCGCAAATTCTTTTGCCTCCTTTGCCTGGGCTTCACCACCTGAGAACGTCTCATCATACAGAGAGCCAAAAAAGCAGAAACGGAAAAAACAGGTAAACACACAAAACGGGGCACAATTCAATAATATGCTTCTTCTTCTTTCTTTTGAGGTTTCTTTTTTTTTTTCCTGGATAACAAACAAACAATTGGACAACAACAGGAATCCGTCTTCTAATTGTTGTCTTGAAGTCCGCACACAAGAACAAAGAAACACACCAGAACAAAGAGAAGGTGGCTATCGGCGCTGTGAACGAAGGACCGCAGCCACCATGCTTCTTGGATGCTTGGCGACTGCTGGATCGCCTTCAGAGTTTCTCTGCCAGGTTCTTCTCTTTACCACCTGAGGAATTCTCAGGATACATAACAAGAAGAGCCTGTTGGCATTGATACCAAATGACACCGGCGAAGGGGGGGTGACGCGGCGACGAATACAATACGCGAGTTGCAGGAATTCGCAGCCCACGCATAACCCAAGAACTCCTTGGGAGGGGATCACCACCTGAAATCCTTCAAGTTACAGAAACCCAAAACAATAGAGTAAAACTTAAATATTATTATCTCTAACAATCTCCCCTATTACAAACATTGCTACCTATTTATAGACAAAGGTAGTTATCTATTAGGCTACAAACAACATAAGCAAGCACTAATCCTATTTAGCCATATAAGCTATCAAATGGAATGAAACTATAGCCTGAAGTTAAAACAATAAACAGCTCAGCTCCGGTGTCAGGTTCCTGAAGTGGAGCATTGTCTTAGGTCTATCTTCTTGCCGGGACTTCTCTGTGATTTAGATGCACAGTCTTCCCTGGTGGGGTTATTTCCACATAGCTCAATTCTGCTACATCTATTTCCTTGTGTGCTTGTTGCTTTGTATTTACAACTTCCACTCATTTCTAAACTATTGAGGCTTTCCTGTGTGAGAAACACCTCACTGATTGTGCTGCCACACTTTTCTTGATCACCGCAAACATAGATGAGCAGTGCGGCATCCTATTGATAAATACTGACCAAAACTTCGCACTTGTGCCTAAGACTTTCATATGATTTGTATGAACATCCTGCTTTTTAACTCTGGTTTTGGGCATGGATAGGATTCATCCATCAAGAAATATGGAGGAACAGCTTTCTTTCAAATGCCAAGAAGCATGATTCGTTCAAGGATATGCCGGTAAAGAGAAGCATTGGAAAAAGCTAAGAAATAATAGATTTCACTACACGATCAATCAGACTGCCGCATTTTAACTTTTGATACTTCACTTTGTTTGTTTAGTGGTAGGTGCCATTAGCTCAATTTACAGTTTTTCATAAATCTACATAATCATCATTATCATATCATCAAATGACCTTACCCAAAAATTTTGGGTTCATGCATATATATAAATTTTATAATGTAAGACTTTATAATAGTTTATTTCTATTAATTGTCTTGTCTTCAAAAAATGCTCATAGCTTTTTTTTTTTTTTTTTTTTTTTTGAGATTAGTCATATCAGCTAACCATTCCCCATGTTGTGTCCTGATAGGAATTTGATCTCCACACAGTCAAAAATAGCAATAACGAAGAGAAAACACAGCAAAAATCAACAAGAAAGAATGAGATAATAGACTAATTTTATTGATATCGGTACAACAAACCAAGATACAAGTTAATCTACTATTCAAGAGGTAGAAACTCTCCACAAACCCTAGGCACCACTAGGAACAACTCCAAAAAAAACTACTGTAAAATACAAAATCCCCTATTGAAAATAACCTAATTAATCCTAAATAAACCTACCTAATTTTCTCCCAATCTGAATTCAAATCATCTCTCTTTCTTTAAATAAACCTTCCTAATTACCTCCTAAATCTAAATTCAAATCAGCCTTCTTTCCCTAAATAAACCTTCGTAATTCCCTCTCAAATCTAAATTCAAATCAGTCATCATTTCCTAAATAAACCTCTCTAATTTCCTCCCAATTTTAATTTTCTATGATAAGTAATTAAAAGTAGAATTAATCCCCTTTGAGCACCCCCCCCCCCCCCCCCCCTCAACACAAAAAAAAAAACTCCCCAAACTAGTGGAGCCCACAGGGTTCTTCTTCCAACCAGCTAGATTGCCCCCCCTTATTGGGCCAGGTTTATTGGTTGGACCAGCTCAGTTGGTCCATCCGGTCCATCATGTCCATGCTGCATATTTAGTGTTGCTTAAAGCATCTATAAACTAAATGCAACACTTTTTTTTGCATGACCTAAGACCACATTGGAAATGCACAATTATACTTTACATGAACTAGTGGCCAAACAATAAATAAGAGTAACGTATACTACCTAATGCAATAAAAAAATATTTTTATATACTTTATAAAAATAACAAGTGCTCCAAGACAACAACACAACTGGAATAGCAACAAATAGACTGAACTACTGAAGTGAGACAAAAACCGCTTTTAAATTAAAGAGAAAATAAGAATAACTTCATAATAAGCATAATGTCCATTGACCATTACCTGCTTGTTATCAAAATTGGGATTACACAGATGCCTGAAGAAAATCTGAAACAGATGCTCCACTAAACCTGCACCCTTATCAGTCATTCTACTAAGGGAACAAAGGCACCTAACATTAAAAAAAAATTTTGTTAGGGATAGCTTTTTAATCTGAAACCATATTCCAGCAGTCCAAAGTTAGCATCCCAGACATGAAAATTCTAATGATAAGCAGTTGAGAATACATAAGTTATGCTGAAGGAGATGAATTGTATTCAAGGAGATGTTCATTGTTTAAACAATTATAAATCACTAAAGCAAATGATTTATGGCATAACATTTATCTTGCAAAAAGTTACTTCTATTTATATTTCGTTGATGCATTATTAGCACCCCTTGATATTTGTAAGGGCATGTTCTCTCTCATAATTTATGGAACCACATTATTTTGAAAGAAGTCACTTCTATTTCAATTGTTTTGATGTCATCATTAGCACCCCGTAATATTGTTACTAAATGTCCCACCCCTCCCTGAAATAACTTTTAACTTTTTATCCAAGGCCATCAAATCTTTAGGCAATATAAAAGAAGAAGCACTTTTTTAACGTTTTCAGATTTTTTTTTTTACATTTCTGCTGAAACTCTTCCACTTTAAATATAAAAACTGAAGTCAATTCTGAAAGTTTAAGATTTTTGGCAACGCAAGTGAGTTGGCTTGGTTTTTTCTTGAGTTCATGCATTAGAAGCTTTAACAGCAAATTAAAAAGCACAATCTATTTAGTATGTTATATAGAAGATCAACTTAAAAGAGTGGCAATGACTCTTAAACTAAAAATTCTCAAGGTCACGTAAAACAAATCAAATATAAAGGCATGATTTATACTAAACGTTGGAGAAATTAAATAAGTATTAGTAAACCAAGTATTTATCCGCAACAAAACCAATTTGTTTAAAGCTCGATCATCCTTCCCAAGAAAACACCAATTCTAACCGGGATATCCTAATTCCTCATAGGAAAGTTATGTATAAAGTATATGATTAATAAATAGATCTCTTACAATAATAACTCATCTCATCGGTTCATGATTTTACAACCAATCTTTCGAGTATGAATATCGCCAACAACATTCAGGAGGCACTAAAAATATTTGAATGGAGAGATGATGTGATGAGGACATCCGACCATGGAGGGCCTACCAGAGGCGTGGCCGTCGATCTACGGACACGATTGCACCACTCTATTTTTAATTATCATTGTGTTAGTTCATTTATACCCTCACTTGAGGGGCTAGGTATGTGTAAGTCCAAAGGGCATGATGGTCTTTTATTTTTTCCTCATTGTAAGTGGCTATTTAAAGCCACCCTCTTTATATTTTGAGACGAATGAATGATTAGATGAAAATTTCTGCAGTTGTGTGTTTTGGGAGAGCGTGAGAGTTCTAGAGGATTGATAGGGCTGCAAACGAACCGAGCTGAGCCAAGCTTTGGCCTGTTCGAGTTCGGGCTCGTCTGTCAGAATCGAGCTCAAGCTCAAGCTTGAAGCTCGTAGAGCTTCTTGGACATTTGTTCAAGTTCGAGCTCGTTTAAAACTTCCATGTTCGAGCTCGGTTTGTGTTCAAGTTTGGCTCATTTAATTTCGAGCTAATCGAGCCTCTTCTCGAGCGGCTCGTGAACTAGCAAGATAAGCTGACCGTAATTAACAAAATAAATTTATTTATTTCAAGCCGATAGCTCGATGCAATACCCTCCTTTCCTCCCTTTTTAATCCCCTCCTTTAATTCTCCTCCCTTTCCCCCCACTCCTGGGACCACATCCTTGACCGCCGGTCCATCAATAACCTAAAACAATCTACAAGAACCTGGTTTGGGAGATCTAGTCCTACAATTAACAAACATGGATACTCTCAGGGACATCCTAATCACATTTACTAAACAAATAACCCACTGGTAGAATCATTATCATGATTGCTGTCTACATTGATGATATTATCATAACTGGCAATGATGAGGAAAAAATTAAGAGACTAAAAAAGATCTTAGCCAATTGATTAAAAATAAAAGATCTGAAAGCCCTAAAATATTTAATAGGTACGAAAATCATTAGTTCAAAAAAAGGAATATATGTCTCTCAACAAAAATATACATTGAATATTTTAAAACAAACTGGGATAATGGGATGCAAAACCACAATACCCTTTTGGGGATACTCTCTAAATTGATCACGAAAAATACCATTCATATGATTAAAAAACATATTCATCTCCCACATAATTGTTCTGATATAAATTATTTTGTTAGTGCGGTAAGCCGATGTATGAGGGATTCACATGTATTATTTTGCTCCTAGTCCATCTTTCTGGTCAGCTCGGGGAAAACATGCTAATTGAGGGATTTACATTAGATATATGAGATCCTAAAATACTAATTAATTATTTACTTCAATTTCAGAGAAAACAATTATCTCCTTATGCTTCGAGTAATGCCAGTGAAAAATTTATCATGTATTTAATGGCTCTACCAATTTGCTAGCCTTCCTGCACATAATACCTTTACATTCTTCGTGACTGTGTGTATTCTTAAATTATTATTTTTCTCCTATCTAGTGAGTGGTATACTCCCAAACTACATAAATACAGTGATAACGTCGAATAAATTGATGTGACGATTGTAATGCAATTTATGACGTGACCTTTTCATACCAATATACACTACGTACCACAATAAGTGTTTGCCGTTCATTTTTTAAGCATCAACATGGTGCAGACAAGCGTAGGTGTTCATGGGGATGACCATCTTCTGTTGAGTGTATAAGGCATTTTATTGGAATTGAGAATCATTAATAGTTTTGCGATTTTTCTGACACCAGTCTTTTTCCATAACTATTCCTAGATAAATTGCAATGATATTTCTGTTTTTTAAAATAATGGTTAGGTAATTTGAAAAAATGGTTTAGCAAAATTTTAGACATACGATCCAATAAAGCAGTCATTGCCAATCAGTAAGCAAAACAACAATCATCAAAGGTATGCTAAATGAGAATAATTAAGAAATAACATATGAAAGATCAATCGACCAAAAGATTTAAATCATTTGAAGTTTAGGGCGTATCATACAAGCTAATAAACCGTACCACAATCATAAAAACATGTCAAGTTCCCAATGTCAAAATAATAGAACTGTAAGAAGAAAACTAAAGTGGAGAGATGCAAGGCGCAAGAGCTCACTTGATGCATGTATGTACAACGGTCAAATAATTGTGCCGAATTATCATGTGTTTCAAGTCTTGTACAAGTTCCTCGATAACACTTTGTGGTGGCTTTCGAAGCAATGGTAGGACAGCATCAATAATAGAGATAATACATTCAAGCAAACGAGCAACTGATTTATTGTTCACCTACGCAAAACAAATCCCTGACTAATCAGTGCCAAATAATGTAAAAAAATCTGCTACATACATATGACGAAAAGCCATAAGGATAGCGTTCTGGATAATTCAGATATTTTAAACCAAGCATAACAACATACTAAGCATTTTCTCTAACAAGATAATTTTTTTCTGAAAAAGAGAAATCTAAAGGTCAATTGATACCAAGATCCTTGTAAGTCCAATCCAGTTTAGTGCTCGTTGAAGTGTAAACAAAAGAATTATTAAGTGCTTCGATGCCCATTTCCATCGTTGAAGCATATCTGCTTTGTTAAAGTACTGAACTGAACTAAGAAATAGTTCAAAGATACAAGAATTCAGAAGATCTGTAAGCATGAACATAGCTTGCAAGACATTCCCCACTAAATATTTAATATGTAATAAGTTTAGACCATCTATATTGTTATCAGCTACTGAGTATCAAAAGTCTAAAAACTTCCTCATGAATGGTAACGGTTACTTTAGAAGGAAATGAATCTATCTAACCTAAATAAGTTGAATGGTTTAATAAGCCAGTTGTCATGAAGCTGCCAAAGAACAAGCAGAAGCTGCAGAAAAAGTGTAACTAAAAGTCATGTTACGTAAGAAAATAAATGCACAAAGTATTTCTATCTAATTCAACCTTTTTAACATAAAAGATAGAACAACATTTAGCATGTACACAATAGCTTTTAGTGTTTGAGGATTATAACACGCTTTAAAAGGTTTAGTTAATCCCACCCACAACAAATTTTCATCATACATCAAATCCGATTATATTCTGGCAGAAATTCAAAGGACCAAGTGGCATTGAATTGCAAATGGATTGCAGCAGATGAATCAGAAAAGCCTTAATAAATTAAAATGGGTAAAAGGAATAAAGAATCCAATGCCTAAAGATTTACTCAAAACTTGCAAAAAGGAGAATCAGCCTAACTTTTAAAGTACTAACGTAGTAGTTTATAAAAAGGGAACTCTATATTAAACACAACTGAAAAACAGATACAATGTAGCACCTGGTTCTTGAGATATGGCTGAAGGGTTACAACAAACAGGGATGGACTGGTAGCTGGTGCACAAAGCATTGGATCCACAAGACAAAATGATTGCAGTGCTAACACATAAGGAAGTGCAGAGACCTCCTCCTCATCTATATTTCCTTCCTCTACCTGCAAAAGTGATAAGATGGTGTGGAACAGGAAAAAAAAAACAAATCTTACAGATAAAAAGTAAGGGCTTAGTAAACGGAAAACCTGCAATATTCTCTCCAATAAGCGTTTACATATCAGCTCACAGCGCTTGCGTACGGACGCTAAAGAAACAGCATTTATCCCTGCAGATTTAGCTGACTGGGGGAGGAAATCTAGTACTAAATTGCGCTTAATAATAGTAACAAGAAAGTGATGATTAGCCATCTTCCTTAGCATATCAACAATTTGCTCGGTCTTCATTGCAACTTCCATGGGAACTGAGCTACCATCACCTACAAATTGGGTTTGGCATTCAGAAGGCTCTTCAAACCATAACTCATAGAAGGTTTTGCAAACTAGATCCTGTCAATCATCAAAGATGCGGGTTATAAGATTGTAATGACTAGCTGCAGTTATGTAGAGACGACCAATATATAAATGACCTCATAATTAATAATAAAAAATATACTGAACCATTTATAAACTTGGTTCATTTTACTCTCTTACTGGAAACAAAAAATCATAAGCTATGTCGAAAAAGAAAATTTTTGCACATCAGAAGTGATGGCATGCAATAGCAACTATTATTTTTGGTTGTTAATTATCTGATCTCACATCATTCCAACCTTGGTTCAAGATCAACTTGAAATCATTCAATCTGATTTTAAGCTAAGTCAAGTTTGGTTACAAGATGGTTCCATCTAATCTTGATTTGAGCCAAGCATGACTCGTTAACTTTGATTCGAATAACAAATTTGATCCGATCTCGTATGGCTATACTACAGATATTCTCCATTTACTTCTTGTTGCCCTATTAGAGATACAGTTCTCTGACCATCTATTTCCTAGTGTCCAGGTTCGTAACATAAGAAAATTCTCTACTTTAGTGAACTAATGTGCACATCACCGTGTGATTTCTGCATCAAAACAAGATAACCAAATTAACCTGTAGCCTAGACTTGCTAATGTAACGAAGCACAAACTGTAGCCTCCTAGTTTTAAGTTCAACTACCAGCACAGAGATTCGGGTGGCTTCTGCCACAACTTGATTTAGCTTGAGCTCTCCGAGCTCTTCCTGCCAACTCCTTTCTACATTTCCCCTTGTTGTGAAGTATCAAATGTTAAAAAAATATCAATTTTCTGTTTATCAAGTTAAAATTTATAGGAGAAGCTGAGGTCAACTTAGCAAATTTGAATATATAACTGCACGTAAAATAACTAAAAAAAATCATTCCTACTCAAACTTCTTAGAAGCACAAATGAATGCAACTTTAAAAAAAAAACCTGCAAGACCAACATTTAACTCAATTGAAATTAAATGTGAGCAAAGGTTGACTTGTTATGAACTAAGATTAGATTTGCTATATGGAATGTCAGGATTTTGATTGAAAAGTCTAGAGAATTATAGACACAAGGATTAAAAGAATAAATAAATATAAATAAATATATATATATATATATATATATATATATATATATATATATATATATATATATATATATATATATATATATATATATATATATATATATATATATATATATAGTTTAGAGAAAACTTGATGTAGGGAAAGGCCACAAGTTACTGCAAGTTGGGAATGTTAAAACAATGAATTGGGTGGGGATAGTAGTGGATTGAGATTTGAATCATCGATTAAAAAAGCGGTCGAGGCGTCCGAACAGAGGCGCGACTCAATTCGAGGCGCTAACCCGGCGCCTTGAGGCTTAAGCCTCAATGTATTTGACGAGGCGTGCGATTTTTTTCAGCGAGGCATACGCGTCGAGGCGTAACGCCTCAAGGCAGCATGAGGCGACGCCTCATTAGGATTCGATGGAGCTAACAGCGAAGAACAAATTCCTTATCTTTCGAGCACGCTGTTTCCGCTTCGTCCCTTTTGAGAGCTGCTTCGTGTTCGACCATAAGTGATTTCTTCGATCTGGCAGGAGTGCTCGGAAACGACCTTTCTTCATGTTCGACCCGCTGGTTTGAGTTCGTCACGCTTCGTGTGAAGTCGGAGCTCGAACCAAAGGTAACACTACCTGTTCGACCACTGTTTAAACTTTACATGCTTCCTCTTTCGTATACTTTGGCTTCAACAACTGCAGGTAATGGGGTTTCTTCCTTTGCTCATGGAGTTTAAAACAACAAGAATTATTTTTATGCTTCTCTTTTAATGGCTAAAATTCAACGTCTTAAAATCATTGCATATCTCACCACTAGGTACATGCTCGGTATCGAGCCAGTACTGCTCCCGGTACCGCTCGGTACATGCACGGTACCGCTCGGTATCTTTCCATACAAACAACTTACGAACTTTAAAAACAATCATTTTCAAAATTACTCTTATAATAAAATTTTGTTTCGGGGCAGCGCGCTCCCAAAAACCCCCTCAGGGGGGCTGCCCCTTGACCCCAAGACCTGACCGGGCAGGTCGAACCCTGCCAGGGGGCAGCGTCCCCTTGGACCCTCGGCAGACCGGTATATTGTTGTATTCATGTTGTTTTATTATTGGTAGTACAAATAATTGTTAAAACAAATCTTCAAATTTATAGTTGACATAATATTTTGTTATTTTTTGTCATTAAATTAATTTATTTTATTCATTTTGAGGCTTACGCCTCGATCCTCCTTGAGGCTTACGCCTTGCCTCGATTCCCAATTTCGCCTTTTAAAACCTTGATTTGAATAATAAACTTGCAAAGAGAGAATGATTATAATAGCCCCTTGATTTTTTATGAAGGACGAAAATAATCCCCAACTATATTAAAGGACCATTTTAGTCCCTCAAATCTTTAAAAAGGAATTAAAATAGTAATATGGTGGGATTATTTTGGTTCCTCTTTATAGAGCTAAGAGGCCAAAATGATCTTTTAATATAATTGGGGACTATTTTAATCTTTCATAAAGAGTCAAATGACTATTTTGGTCCTTTTTTCAAATTGCAAAGATGAATAAGGTTAATAATAGGTGATTGCTATTCAATTAATTATTTGTGAGGACATTATAAATATTTTTAATGCTTCTACTCCTAAAATAATTTAGAAGACAGCATAAGAAAAATAATAGTTGGATGTGATGGAAGAAGTTATCCTTGATATTTCAATAACATTTGATTTTGTAATATAGATGTGCAGTTAAGCTAAGAAGGATAAATTGAAAATTGATCATACAAGAAGAACAATAGGAATAGCATCTGCTAAAGAAAAAGTAAAATAAAATAAATTAAGCAATAGCTCATGCATACATATCTTTAATGATTTGAATATAAGAATTGTTTTCTCATTTCTTTTCAAGAACTCTCCATAGCACTTCTCTTAGAACTTTATCATATACTTTCTCTAAATCAATAAATATCATATGTAGATCCTCCTTGTTCTCACTATATTTCTCCATCAAACCTCTTAATAAATGTATGGCTTCAATAGTAGACCCACCTAGCATAAATCCAAATTGATTTTGACAAACTTATTCTTAAAATTAGGAATCAACACACTCATTCCCCCTGACATCTTTTTAATCTTCAAAATAATATTAAAAAGTTTAGTAAGCCAAGAAATTCCTTTATCTCCTAAGCATTTACATACCTCTATTGAAATATCATTAGGTCCAATAGCTTTTCCACCCTTCATTTTCTTTAAAGCCTCTATAATTTCGGTTTTACTAATACGCCGATAAAAACAAAAATTTGTATTTTCATTTAGGGTGCTAAGGTTACTAAAGTCAATCATATTCTCACAATCTTCATTAAAATGTTTAGCAAAATATCTCATCCACCTTTTTTTAATATCATTTTCTAAGAAAAGTACTTTTTGATCTTCATCCTTAATACACTTGAACTAAATCATTACTACTCCTATCTCTTTATTTGGCTAACTTATACATACATCTTTCTCTCTCCTTAGTATCTAATTTATTATATAAATCATTAAAAGCTAAGATCTTTACATCGCATATTGCTTTCTTAGATTCCATATGTGCCTCTTTATATCTTTTTCAATTATCAAAATTTTTGCATTTAAACCAATTTTTATAACAAATCTTCTTATTTTTTATCTTTTCTTGCACATTTGGATTCCACCGCGAACTATTTTTACTATTATGAGTTTTTCACTTTGATACTTCAAGCACATTTTTTGTAATATTCTTAATATCACTAGCCACTTTTTCCCACACATAAAATAAAGGGTAGATGTATTCATCCCCTTAGTAAAATGCAATCTCACCAATGTGCTTTCTAGAACAAAATCTAATTTGATCATCTTCTGGGCATATACTCATAAATAATATTTTAGTTCCATAATTGGATGATAGTTAAATTAGTCAATGTTTTACATCTCTTCTACGTTTAATATTTAATTTAGATTAAAATTTCTAGAATAAAAATTGCCAAGTACACATGCTTCAACACATATATTTGACCGCATCCATCTTCTTAACTAAATAATTAAGAAGGAACATCTAATGAAATCAGATGCATCATATGCAAACATGAAGAATCATTGTTTAATAGCTACTGTCATTTTATTGATTATAAAAAAAGAAAGAGATGCATCTTTTTGAAGTTACGAATAAGCTTTCCAATGCTATTTTCTTTTCTAGTAGTTTTTAATCAAGGGTGCGTGAAGATATTTTTATGCAGTGTTTCTGTTTCAGCTATTTGTATATCTATTCCAATTGAGAGACAATTCTATGGCTATCCTTTTATTTGTAAACATCCGGAAGATTATTAAAATTTTCATTGGTGACTATACACAAGCATGTGTGTCAATAGGCATTCCCACAACAAACCTTGAGCAAGTATCAAGCAACATGCACTTCCCACTCATCAACTTGGCTATACACAAGAATCAATTTAGCTCATTATAGGCCTATTTGGACAGCTTCCTCATAGCTTTGCTTTTCATATCATAACCACAATTCCGTTAGGCTAATGCTCACTTATTAGTTTCTCATTGCTTTCTAGAAATTTCTATGATTGTAAGCTACTTTTTTACAACCAGTGTTGCTAATGTGTGATAGCCTTAAGAAAATAGCTGTTTAATCTTTTAAAAAAGAATATATTTATAATAATCAAAACAACTTTCAAAAAAGTTACTTCCCTCACAACTTTCAAAAAAGTTCTTCACAACTAACTTTACAAAATGCTACCCAAATAGACCCTAAATATAATGAGATAATCAATGCAAAATTTTCAAGAGAGTGCCAAGAGTGGCATCTACAGCCTCATTCACAGGGCAATTATGTCACTCTGAGAAGACCTATTGCTTTGACAATACCGATATAATCAATTCAATAACTTGAAAATTAAGTTAATTAAAATATTATTATTGTGCAGGGCTGATAGAATAGTACATAGTATATTTACTTTCATGGCTCCATGTGAAAAGCAACAAATTAAGTAGTGCAGATAATTAGGTCTTAAAGTAAATTCAGCCGCACCTAGCAAAATTTAAAAAAAAAAAAGATGCAAAAATCAGCAATTTCTTTAGCAAGTCCTAAAACTATGCAGAACAGGGTTAAGATGATAAGCAACTCACTTGCACACTGGATTCTTCATCAGTGATACGAGAGATCATCTCTATAAAAGCATTTGTTGCTTCTAAAAAACTGGTATTTGAAGTGCAGAGATCTCTGATAATTTTGATTGCCCGCTTGCGAACACTTACCCCGGTGTCCTTTATACGTTCAGAAACCTTTTCGAAGTACTATCAGGAAACCAACAACATTATGAACTTAATAAACAGAATAATCCATGAGAAAAACATAAATTCATTGTTTACTACCTACCTTCAAGCCCACCTCCGGATGAGATGCAATATACCTACCAACAAGCTCAAGAGCAGCCTCACGAACAGAAATTGCTGAGTCACAAAACCTTCCCTCTACAGCACTTTGGACTCGTTCATCACACAAAACTTCTGGATCAGCTTCAACTATCGAGCTAACCTGTCAAAGAGGGAAGTGGGAAAGATGAATTTACTAAGCATTTTGATCGAACTAGAAAGGAAAAAAAAAACAAAAACAAAAACAAAAAATCTTGATCGCAGCCTCACCGCACGCAATGCTTTTGCTCTTAGTATAGAAGATCCTTCCCTCAAACTTGCCTGAGAATCATTTGTTCAATGAAACAAAGAAGGTAGTGTTTTCATTATTTCGATAAAAGCATTACATACAACAGATGTCAAGCAACAAATATAAATGTTCCAAGTGTGTCTATATATGTATATATAATATAATTACAAATATGAAAAAGAAATACATTTAAAAAAATAGAACTATTTACCAGAAGATGCGTGAGAATTTTATCAAAACCTCTAGAAAAGGAAAGGTGTTGTCCCAATGCTAGGCAAATCTTTTTAGCCCAGTCTCTTGACAATGTCAATGCAACATATGCTCCCCGCAAAATTGTTTTTGATTTTAACCTAGCAATAAGGTAAATGACCTTTTCTGGAGATACAGTGTCGTCCTTGTGCCACAAGGATAGATAGAACCTGCAAACATCTTTATCAGATTAATACTTTCAAAATGTTATAGAGCATCAAGAAAAAACGTGAAGTCAACCAACCAGCGTGTAAGCATATTTGCATCATCTTGTTGACCAGTTTCCTCAAGATAGTTCAGGAGAATTTGTTGAAGGATCTCATATTTTTTAATCGATTCGGATTCTTTGGAAGCATTTTTTGCAGTACCTTTTATGGATTTAATACTTTCCGTACTTTGGGGCTTGCAGTATGATTGCAGGATACTAAGCTGCTTTTTGCAAAGACAAACATGGCATGACCAATCACGGACCAACTTTTCTTGTCCAGAAGCTCCTAAGCAATCCACATGAAACCATCTATGACAAACTTCACAATCAATGTTTACGCCTTTTCCACTAAAACAAATGCAACACAAATCTTTTCCTTCATTACATGCCTCGGCCTCCCCCTCAGCCAACTCCTGCAAAATCCACAGCTTCTCTCTTCTGCAAACTGCAGAATCACGTTTTAGTCTGGCTGCAATTGCTCCAAGAACATCAACTGCCATGCATCGTGCGGAGATGTCTTTAGACTTAAGCCCAGCATTTTGGAGCAGCACAACACAAAGAACCTGCATATGTTCCATCATTAAATATATATATATCACAGTTGAAAACATAATGTCCAGATCACAAACTATCACCTGCAATATTGAAGCAGAAGCAGGGTACTCAGGTAAATTCAAAGTTGTCAACAGGTCTGACACAAGGTTTTCCAAAATAGTTTTCGATTCTGATAAATCCTGAGCCTTTGTATTGGTACACCTTTCAACAACCTTGGTCCACAAAGCAATTGACACCATTTGTGCAACATCACGACATTTAGAGGGGCAAGCTGCATCAACTGAAGAATTTGAAATGGCATCCATAGTTGATGCTGTTTTTGTAGCATCCGGAAGGTTGAAACCAAATTGTGCCAAATGGATCAGCAATGCTGTTACCATCTGAATTTGCTTCTGCTCCTCATCTGGCAAATGGTAAGCTCTGAGAGAACGCTTTGAAAATTGCAATTTCGGAAAGAGGTGCAGTATCTCATCTAACAAGAAATCTCTTTGTTCTGGGTATGAAGCAAAGACCTGCTCCGTAGTGGAGACAAGATTAATACATGGAAATTAAGATATTGTCAATAAGGTAAATCATACTCATGCAAAATAGCTCGGAAACCAGAGAACTTATTACCCCACAAAGTAAATTGATAGATTTCAACTGCAAGAGCTGTATATTGTCAACCAAGAAAGTAGAAACGCTTGCTTTCAATAGCTGAAAAATACAGCTATCTGCTAGCCGCACAGCTGACAAAAGATCCTTAATAAAGTCCAATATAGAACATAGCTTTTGAGCGACAGGATAAACAGCTGAGGAAACCCTGTCACAGCAGGAAATGCAAAATTTGGGAAATTATTACATGTAATGAGATAAACACAAGTTGAAATGTAATGTCGTGAAGATTATCATAGCTACAAAATTAGAACATCATGGAGCAATTAAAGCATGAAGCAAAATCAACCAGCACACCTGTTTACAGTAGATTTCCTTGCATTTGCAGTCCTCATGTTGCGCCGTCTCTTGCCTACTGAGCCATTATCAATATCATCATCTTCTCCCTCATCGCCTAAGCAAAACAAATTTGAAGTTTAATATATATATATATATATATATATATATATATATATATATATATATATATATATATATATATATATATATATATATATATATATATATATATGATTTAATCCAAACTGAGACATTGATTATACTAATGATCCTTTAAAACTCCAACACAAATCTTTAGTGTTTTAATAATGCTTTGAAAAAATATCATCTGTATATCATGTGATAAAATGGAATGATGCCTCACGGGATCTAATTCAAAAGAGAATATCAAAAGCTTAAGGAAAAATGTATATAAAATGCTGATAAGATGAGATATGTTGGAGGATCTGAAGTTGGGTAACAAACAAGCAACCAACAACTAAAGTGAGTGACACAAAATTGAGAACGTTATAATGAGTGAATGTTAAAACCAATAAGAAGAAAATAATCAAGAGCATGGGATAGCATCCAATAAGTTCATAAAATTCTTTTTTTCTTTTTTATATGAGTTTTGCCTTCCTTCCCCTTCCCATTCTATAATGTACAACAACATCAAGCCTTTATCCCACTACGTGGGGTCGGCTACATGAATCTTTTTTCTCCATTGTGTCCTATTAAAAGTCAAATTCTCGTTTAAATCTAATAAAGAAAGGTCATTCCTAATATTTTCTAACCAAGTCTTTTTAGGTCTACCCCTACCTTTCTTAACATAAGTCAAATCTAATACCTTTACTCACCTAACCGGGTCATCGCAAGGCCGCCGTTTTATGTGACCAAACCATCTAAGGCGACTTTCTCTTATCTTATCTTCTACTGGAGCTACTCCAACCTTTTCACGTATATGCTCATTTCGTACCCTATCTCTAAGGGTAAAGCCACTCATCCACCTAAGCATCCTCATCTCTGCCACACTTAACTTAGTATTATGCTTCTCTTTTAAAGGCCAACATTCGGCACCATAAAGCATTGCAGGCCTCACTACCATCTTATAGAATTTTCCCTTAAGTTTGAGGAGTACATTTCTATCACATAACAAGCCCGATGCATTCCTCCACTTCAACCATCCAACTTGAATTCTGCTGATAATATCCCCATCTATTTCCCCATCACTCTGAACAATAGATCCAAGATATCTAAAACGTGTACTCTTATTAATGACTTGATTTCCCAAAGTCATAATCCCCTCACTAGGTCTATTACTACTAAAATTACACTCCATATATTCCGTTTTAGATCTACTCAAGCGAAAACCTTTAGACTCTAAGGTTGACCTCCATAATTCAAGTTTACCTTCAACTCCCTCTCTAGTCTTATCAACAAGAAGAATATCATCAGCAAAAAGCATACACCAAGGTACATCCACTTGCAAATGTCTAGTGAAAACATCCATGACTAAAGCAAAAAGATATGGGCTTAATCCTTGATGTAACCCAACCGAAATAGGGAAATACTTGGTCAATCCACCTTGTGTTTGAACACAAGTAATAGCTCCTGCATACATATCTTTAATGATTTGAATATAAGCATTATTGACTCATTTCTTTTCAAGAACTCTCCATAGCACTTCTCTTGGAACTTTATCATATGCTTTTTCTAAATCAATAAATATCATATGTAGATCCTCCTTATTTTCTCTATATTTCTCCATCAAACCTCTTAATAAATGTATGGCTTCCATAGTCGACCTACCCGGCATGAATCCAAATTGATTTTGAGAAACATTAGTATCACGCCGCAACCTATGCTCCATAACTCGCTCCCATAGTTTTAAAGTATGACACATTAACTTAATACCTCTATAATTCGTACAATCTTGTGCATCACCTTTATTCTTAAAAATAGGAATTAACACACTCATTCTCCACTCATCTGGCATCTTCTTAGTCTTCAAAATAGTATTAAAAAGTTTAGTAAGCCATGAAATTCCTTCATCTCCTAAGCATTTCCACACCTCTATTGGAATATCATCAGGTCCAACAGCTTTTCCACCCTTCATTTTCTTTAAAGCCTCTCTAACTTCAGTTTTACTAATACGCCGATAAAAACATATATCTTTATTTTCATCTAGGGTGCTAAGGTCACTATAGTCAATCTTATTTTCACAATCTTCATTAAAAAGTTTAGCAAAATATCTCATCCATCTTTGTTGAATATCATCTTCTAAGAAAAGTATTTTTTGATCTTCATCTTTAATACACTTCACTTGAACTAAATCCTTACTACTCCTACCTCTTTGTTTGGCTAACTTATACATATATCTTTCTCCCTTTTTAGTATCTAATCTATTATATAAATCACTAAAAGCTAATGTCTTTGCATCGCATATTGCTTTCTTAGCATCCTTATGAGCCACTTTATATATTTTCCAATTATCAGAATTTTTAAAATTAAACCAATTTTTATAACAAAGCTTCTTATTTTTAATTTTTTCTTGCACATTAGGATTTCACCACCAACTATTTTTACTATTGGGAGCTTTTCCCTTTGATACTCCAAAGACATCTTTTGCAATATTCTTAATATCACTAGCCACTTTTTCCCACATAATATTAGCATCCTCATGCACAGACAAAATCTTAAGATCTAAAATCTTATTTCCAAAAATATTTTTGTTAATATTCTTTAAATGCCCCCATTTAATCCTAGAAAATTGTTTTACTTTATTTTTTATTTTATGTCCCTTTATCTTAAAGTCCAAAACTAATAATCGATGTTGGGTACATAAATTTTCACTCGGAATAACTTTACAATCTTTGCAATCTAAACGATTTAATTTTCTAATAAGAAAATAGTCAATCTGGGTTGTATTATATCCATTTTTATAAGTGATGAGATGCTCATTTCTTTTCTTAAATAAGGTATTAGCAATTAAAAAATCATAAGCTAAACAAAAATCCAATATGGTCTTGCCACATTCATTCGTCGTTCCAAATCCATGGCCACCATGAATGCTTTTAAAATCATCTACCTCTCTACCAACATGTCCATTTAAATCTCCTCCAATAAAAACTCTTTCTTCAAGAGGTATATTTTGTATTAATTCTTCTAAGTCATTCCAAAAATTTAATTTAGAACTCATATTCAAACCTACTTGAGGAGCATAAGCACTTATAATATTAACAATCTTATCAGTAACAACAATCTTTAAAACTATAATTCTATCTCCAATCCTATTAATTTTTATAACATTATCCTTTAAACTCTTATCTATAATAACACCTACACCATTTCTAGTACGACTCCTACCCGAATACCAAAGTTTAAATCCTAAACTATCAATTTCCTTTGCCTTATCTCCAACCCATTTAGTTTCATGAATGCACAAAATATTTAACTTCCTATGAATCATAATATCTATTAATTCCATTAATTTTCCTGTAAGGGAACCTATATTCCAAATTCCTATCCTAATTTTAGTTCCATGGACTAGCTTCTTTGCCCACATCCGTCCTTGATGTAGGAACCCTTGCCTATTTAACACTGCATCCGGGCGCCGGTGCAGCGGCCCTTGCACACTTGTCACTGTATTCAGGCCATACAGCGCGTCGCTTCCAGGGGACGCCCTAGCATTAACACAATTTCTTAAAGGATTCATGTCATTATTGTTCGACAAGTTTTACGCTGGTTGTCGACTATCTAACGCAACCCTCCACTTTTCTCATCCAGGACTTGGGACCTGGCAACGGCAGTGTTAATTAATGTAAAAAAGAAAAAAGAAATAGGACTGGAATCAACATATTGATTCTTTTTTTTGCAATTCTTTCAAACCGTATGCACGGATCCTCATGGATACAATTTTGTCCTAATCAAAACTTTATCGAGAAAGATTATTTTTTTAGGCCAAGAGGTTGATAGCGAGATATCGAATCAACTTGTTGGTCTTATGGTATATCTCAGCATTAAACATAAGGTTACAGAAAAAAAAAACTAGAGTGATTCAGACAAGTACAACGAAGAACAAAAAAAAACTACCAATGAAGTAGGAAAAAATAACTAATATGAGAGGAAAGGCAAATAAAAGGAAAAAAATCAAAGCTAACATGGCAAGAAGCTGTACAATAAATTTATGTAATTAATAGGGATTCATGAAGTGGTGAAACCAACCCAAAATTGGCGGGATATGACTAATGAAAATGATTATCCAAAAAATATGGACAAAAAATATAGGCATGTATAATAAATATTTGTAGTGGAGATAAGCTACTTGTGCAAACACCGAAAGCCACATACCCTACTACAACATTTCATAGACATTCTATTTCTTTTAAAAGACTTCGCAGTAGTTCGGTTGGAAACCAACCAGTAAATTGTTAAGCAAGCTGGTTTATGATAAAAAGTGAAGTAAAGTTAATTTCGCTGAACTCACAGTCAAATTCAGCATTTTCATTTTGTTCATGAGGGGTATGGTAAAATGGGTTGTAAGCAGCCATAACCTCCATGATTTGATATCTTGAAAAGTCAACAATCCGCTCAATGATCTGAAATTAAAACGAGGTCAATTTCATAGTAGTATCTCAAATTACATTAGCTAATCGTAAAATAACAGTTGGCTCCACAATTTAATTTAACAGAAAGAAAAACTCCAACATTACATATTTATATCAACTAAAATCATCCCAAGCAGAATGGTTGGAACATACCTCTTCTTTGTATAGCTGCTTTGGCATATCTTGTTGGGTCAAAATTACAAGAACGGCATGAGTAGACTCTAGAGCATGCAATACCATTGGTAAAACTTCTGTGGAGGACTTAAACATGACAGCATACATCAGTCACAGAATTAGGGATCTCATAAAAAAGCTTAGAGCTGATGTCCAGCTAACATAAATGCCACAATTTAGATAAAATATACGCAGAGCAGTGCTCCGTAAGTAAGGATGTTTGACCATCATCTGTAAAGCGCATCATTATATAACAAAATTAGCCTATAAAGAGAAGTTATCGGTCCTGCTGGGAAAAAAAAATCCTAATCCCACAGAAGTCTTTAAAATACAGATTCCTTATTACAAAATTTCCCTTGCTATTCCTCTTGTTCTACTTGTGGTTTGTGTTGGAGATTGCTGAATTTTAATTTCAGCCAAGAATTATCTTGAGTTTTACAAGCACTTCCTATCAAACGTCCATGGTGTGCCTTTCAGTGAATGGCTAAAAACAGAATCAGCAAACCAACCTTAGGAATCAAGAAACTTTAGAAAGGGTTTTTTAAAACGCATAGTGGCAAGCTTTCCATACTAGGAAAAACTACAGACATGAGGGTTTTTTACTATACCTTTCTATAATCTTAAAATGAAGAAGTGCTTTATAGAACAAAGTACAGGGTTGTGCAGTACAATTATTGAAGTTTATCCAATGCTACTGTCTTCTTGAGAACAGTGAAACATCAACAAAGCTGACCTCCACTTGACTAGCCAAGGTTATATCATGAAAGGGATTCAAAACATATCAAGAAGTTCATGATAAAAAGCAAAATATGACTTTCTAAAAGAGCTGCCTTTAAAGAGTGGTCCCATAAACTTTTTCACACTAGCCAAATGTAAATATCAGAGGGCCCAGAGTAGGAAAAGTGGACGTGAATGTAAGTTAAGGCCAATCATCTAGGAGCTACTTTATATAAATTACCCAACAAGATGTGACATTCAGGTTCTTATCTAAGATAAGCTCATCAAACAAAAGGTGACATCCTAATTCACCAAATATTTTCCCATCTGGATCATCTCATGTGAATGGAGAACCAAATAACACCTTTGTCCTACACCTATCTAGACCAACATGGCATGCCCATTTGATGGTATTCTCTAATTATATAATACACTCCTAAAACATTTCTCTACTTCACCCAACCATAACTTTCGAGTTTATATTCTCATCTATATCTCCCTTTTGTTGTATAGCAGATAGAAGAACAAAACCAAAGTGTGATAGGGGTAAATCTTTTGGATTTATCATTAAACAAATTGGGATAAAAATGAGAATATAACCTTTATACTAAAGTATAATTGAAATTGAGAAATATATTATGTGATAAGAAAATATCATGAAAACTTAAAGAATAATTTTTATAAAACTATAATGAAACTGCAAATGCTAAATGAATCCAAGAGTAGGGCAGTAAAAAGTCATTGATAGTCAAGTTAATCATAGAAGAAATTTAAATGTAAAATAAATGTATGGCAAAGCTATAAAAGAAAAATTAATAAATAATTATATTAGAGAGATGGAGATAGAAGCATACGTTGAAGATAAAATAGTGAAATGTAAATTTAAGTGATTGGAACATGTAAAATAAATGACAAAAAAATGCACCCTTCAATGGGTGCATAAAACCAATATTGAAGAATTTAGAAGAAAAAGGAAAGCACCATAGAGCTAAGGTAACGTGGACAGATATTCAAAAAAAAAATCAGCGTAAAATATATTTAACATTTCATCTAGCATTCAACAAGAACAATAAAAAATGAGGACTCCTAAAGTCTAATGGTTGACATAATATTTTGATGACTTGTCTTTTTCAATAATGCATTATTCTTGTTGTGCTCTTTTGTGTTATATAAAATAAAGTTAGTATTAACTGTGAACTCCAGAAAAAAGAATGAACTTCCATGACACGAAAATAATTGTGAATTTGTAAAGGTCTTAACAATGGTGCACATGTGAGGTGGGGATTTTTGTTGTTCCATGCTAAATTCTAAGGTGCAACTAAAGTATTTTGAAACGTGACACATCGACAAAAGAAGCTTTTGCCCAACCTCTCCAACTCTAATGTCTGCATAAATATGCAAAAGGTCTATATTTGTAGCTTAATGTACTTGAAGTCTTGAAATATCAATCCAATGACAATTTCAAGAAAAAAAAAAAAAACATTTACCTCTGCCGCTCCAAATCGTTGCCCTAATTGTCCCAGTCTACAGGCTCTCCCTATCAAATACGCAAGCTTACAGTTTTTTTTTTTTTTTTCCTTCTAGAGGCACACAAGGTGCTGAGATGATCTACAACAACAACATGAAGCCATTGTCCCACTACGTGGGGTCGGCTACATGAATACTTTTTCGTCATTGTGTCATGTTAAAAGTCAAATCTCATTTAAATCTAATAAAGAAATATCATTTCTAATATTTTCTAACCAAGTCTTTTTAGGTCTACCTCTACCTTTCTTAACATAAGTCAAATCTAATACCTCAACTTTCCTAACCGGTCATCGAAAGGCCTCCATTTAATGTGACCAAATCATATAAGGCGACTCTCTCTAATCTTATCTTCCACTGGAGCTACTCCAACCTTTTTGCGTATATGCTCATTTCGTATCCTATCTCTAAGGGTAAAGCCACTCATCCACCTAAGCATCCTCATGATTCTCTTTTAATGGCCAACATTCGGCAACAAAAAGCATTGCAGGTCTCAACACCATCTTATAATATTTTTCCTTAAGTTTGAGAGGGACTTTTCTATCGCACAATAAGCCCGATGCATTCCTCCACTTAAACCATCCAACTTGAATTCTGTTGATAATATCTCCATCTATTTCACCATCACCTGAACAATAGATCCGAGATATCTAAAATGTGTACTCTTATTAATGACTTGATCGCTCAAAGGCCCCTTTCCGTCACTAGGTCTATTGCTACTAAAATTACACTCAATATATTTAGTTTTAGATCTACTAAAGCGAAAATCTTTAGACTCTAAGGTTGACCTCCATAATTCAAGTTTACCTTCAACACCCTATGTAGTCTTATCAATAAGAAGAATATCATCAGCAAAAAGCATACACCAAGGTAGATCCTCTTGCAAATGTCTAGTGAGAACATCCATGACTAAAGCAAAAAAATATGGGCTTAAGGCTGATCCTTGATGTAATCCAACAAAAATAGAAAAATACTTGGTCAAACCACCTTGTGTTTGAACACAAGTAATATCTCCTACAAACATATCTTTAATGATTTGAATATAAGCATTATTAACTCCTTTCTTTTCAAGAACTCTACATAGCACTTCTCTTGGAACTTTATTATATGCTTTCTCTAAATCAATAAATATCATATGTAGATCCTCCTTATTCTCTCTATATTTCTCCATCAGACCTCTCAATAAATATATGTCTTCCATAGTAGACCTACCCGACATGAATCCAAATTGATTTTGAGAAACATTAGTATCATGTCGCAACCTATGCTCCATAACTCGCTCCCATAGTTTTAAAGTATGACACATTAACTTAATTCCTCTATAATTCACACACTCATGTGCATCACCTTTCTTCTTAAAAATAAAAATTAACACACTCATTCTCCACTCATCTAGCATCTTTTTAGCCTTCAAAATAGTATTACAAAGTTTAGTGAGCCAAGAAATTTCATCATCTCCTAAGCATTTTCACACCTCTATTGGAATATCATCAAGTCCAACAGCTTTTCCACACTTCATTTTCTTTAAAACCTCTCTAACTTCAATTTTACTAATACGCCGATAAAAACAAAAAAACTTTATTTTCATTTAAAATGCTAAAGTTACTAAAGAAAATCGTATTTTCACATTTTTCATTAAAAAGTTTAGTAAAATATCTCATCCACCTTTGTTGAATATCGTCTTCTAAGAAAAGTATTTTTTGAACTTCATCCTTAATACACTTCACTTGAACTAAATTCTTACTACTCCTATCTATTTGTTTGACTAACTTATACATATATATTTCTCCCTCCTTAGTATTTAATCTATTATATAAATCATTAAAAGCTAAGTTTTTTGCATCGCAAATAGTTTTTTTATATTCCTTACGAGCCTCTTTATATATTTCCCAATTATCATAATTTTTACATCTAAACAAATTTTTATAACAAATCTTCTTATTTTTTATCTTTTTTGTACATTTGGATTCCACCACCAATTATTTTTACTATTATGAGTTTTTCCCTTTGAAATTCCAAGCACATCTTTTGCAATATTCTTAATAGCACTAGCAACTTTTTCCCAAATAATATTAGAATCCTCATGAGCAAACAAAATCTTAAGATCAAAAATCTAACTCTCAAAAATATTATTGTTAATATTCTTTAAATGCCCCCTTTAATCCTACAATATTATTTTAATTTATTTTTTATTTTATGTCTATTTATCTTTAAGTCCAAAACTAATAATCGATGTTGGGTGCATAGATTTTCACTCGGAATAACTTTATAATTTTTGCAATCTAAATGATATAATTTTCTTATAATAAAATAATCAATATGTGTTTTACTATATCCATTTTTTTAAGTGATAAGATGCTCATATCTTTTCTTAAATAAGATATTAGCTATTAAAAAATCATAAACTAAAGAAAAATTAAATATAGTCTTACCAACTTCATTTGTCGTTTCAAACCCATGACCATCATGAATGCTTTTATAATCATCTACCTCTCTACCAACATGTCCATTTAAATCTCCTCCAATAAAAACTCTTTTCTTAAAAATGTATCTTTTGTATTAATTCTTTTAAGCCATTTCAAAATTTTAATTTTGAACTCCTATCCAAGCCTACTTGAGGAGCATAAGCACTTATAATATTAACAATATTAACATCAACAATAATCTTTATAACTATAATTTTATCTCCAATTCTATTAATTTTTATAACATTATCATTCAAACTCTTATTTATAATCACACTTACACCATTTTTAGTATAACTCCTACCCAAAAATCATAGTTTATATCCTAAACTATCAATATCCTTAGCCTTCTCTCTAACTCATTTAGTTTTTCTTGAATGCACAGAATATTTATATTTCTATGAATCATAATATCTATTAATTTCATTAATTTTTCTATAAGAGAGCCTATATTCCAAGTTTCTATCCTAATTTTAGTTTCATGGACTAGCTTCTTTGCCCACGTCCATCCTTGATGTGGGAACTCTTGCCTATTTAACACTGCACCCAATGACGGTGCAGTGGCCCTTGCACACTTATCGCTGTATTCAAGTCATACAGCACGTCGCTTCCAAGGGACGCCCTAGCATTAACACAATTTTTAAAAGGATTAATGTCATGATTATTCGACAAGTTTTACGTTGGGTATCAACTACCTAATACAACTCTTCACTTTTCTCATCCAATACTTGGGACCTGGCAACGGCATTATTAAGGTGCTGAGATGATCTGATGAGAATATTATTACAAAGCCTTTATTGATTTACCCTACAACATAACAGTACCAATGGTAACCTACACTAAATATCCCACTTCCCATCAATCGCAACCTGACCTTTTGACCCTTCCTCCCCTTCTTATGCTCCACCCTTGTAAAATATTTTGCTTCTCTGCAAACTTTTCATGCAATTGGCTTCAAAGTGATCCCTCCATACTTTTCAATTTATATTTCTCTCAACCTTCATCCCCCTTCCTCAGCTTCCACACTACAAGTACTAAAACACCTATAATCCTTAGCTATTTCTCTCCACAATGCAAAATAGGCTCAATAATTAATATACACTACCTTTTTTTCCAAACAAGCTTGAAATGTGAATCATCAACCCATTATTTTCCAAACATAGTTTAAAATGTGCCACATATTAAATAGGTTCATTTAGGAGTAAAGCCAATCAACCCCTTACCCAGAAGTTGTGGTTACTATACACTGAAGTACACTTCAATAGCATAAAGACCATAAATGACTTATTTCATACCTTAGTTCTTTGAAGCATGTTGTTTGATTTAAAAACTAAGCAATGTCTAACTAAGAAACAAGAGATTGGAAACAAAACCCAAACAATTCTCATCACTCATCAGCTGTAGTTATTCCAGTATTGAAAGTAAAAAACGTATGGTAAATTAAGCAATTAACAGCTTGAGGCCACAGTTTTATAAAACCAAAAATATGATTGATTAAATTGAATTTCACCATCTGGCAGAAATTGGCATATCTGATACTTACATTGTCATTCTCGTTAATAGACAAACCTTGCCCACATTGAATCTGTTGATCAAGAACATTTACCACTCTTACAAGAGTTTCAGGTGGAACCATATGCAAGATTTTCTTTGCAGAAGGAGATGTTATTTCATTAATAAGATTTTTTATGTCAACAAGAGGAATTGATGGTCCACCTTCCCCTCCCATATCATCAAAAACTTCCGCTTTCCCGCAGAAGTCTTCCAACATCTCACAGAAGGTACCAAGAATATCTATGAACAGAATGTAGGAAATTTTAACCCAAAAAAATCATTAATAAGAACAGTCACGTAAAAAAAAAGGAAAAAGAGCAACCTTCGAGATTAGGAGGACCAGGCCCTGATGACAACGATTTGGAATCACTTTCTTTCTTAACTTTGAGTTTGCTTGAATTAGCAGAAGTTAATGGTTCCTGAAGAATATTATAATCAATGCAAAATTAAAAAATAGAAAAGAAGTTACTACACAATTGAGAAAAGAATACACTCACATGAAGTAAATTGCTGCCTATGTGGTTACTTAAAGTGGCCACATTTTCAAAATGCCCATGACTAGTACTAGATATATTTCTCATTAAGGGTTTCTTTTCTAACGCTTCATGTTGAAGATGCTCAGCCTGAAAAGGACCTGAGAAACTTGAACAGCATAACGTAAGGTAAGGATGCAAATATATCAAGGAGTAATTAACCACAAATATCTCCTAAAAGATGTGATAATTAAGAAACTCAATTGCAAACATATGGAAGTATCCAGGAACTATATTCAGGTTCAAACCACTCAGGTTATTGCTTGTACAAATTCCAACTTAAAAAAAAAATGCATAAACAAAATTCTGAATTTGAGCTCGATTAGAAGTACTGAATTACGAGTATGGTGCTAGTTCAGACCGCATTTTCTCCAACTGAGAACCAATAAAACCAACCACCAACACACAAAGAAAGAATTCATGTTTCGAATTCAGCATGACAATTAAATGAACCGAAACAGCACACAGAATGAACCATACATAGACATTTATAACCGAAATGATAAAATCATACCACTAAAATTTAACTGAGTATAAGTTACCTGCAGTAGAACACTCAAACGCTGCTGGATACTGCTTGATGACCTCATCATAGAGCTTCGACACCACACCCGAGCTGCACGGTGAATTCTTCGCCCCCTTGTTTAAATTTCTAAGCAAAATAGTCAATTAGACACAGCCAAAGGTCCAAGCAGTTCAAAAGCTAAACCGGCACACCAAAGCAACTCCACCCAAATCCAAACAACTTCGAGCAAACAGAAAACTTACAAATAGCTAACATCACAGTCCCTGAGCAAGCTCGCAATCTTCGTAGCCTGCGCTAAGACCTCCGGTCGGTCTCCATCGACACCACGTCCGGAGACATCCTCGAAGAGCCCGAGAGCTGGATCCGCCGCGCCAAGATGCACAGGTAACGAGGGAAGAGCGAGGGAGGGAGCGATCTCGGAGTGGATGGTGTTGGAGAGACGGCAGGCTTTCTCTAAGCCGGTGCTCTGGTGGCATTCCATCTATCGGGAAGCCAAGACACGGCGCCGCCGATCAAATAGATAAGGCACAGCAGGCGAAGTGGAAATTAGGGTTAGAGATTGAAGAATATAGACTGTTTCGAAGAATTGAGGGAGAAGATGAAGACCCAGAGAAAGCAGAAAATGGCGCGGAGGAGTTCCGGAGCGGGAGAGATAGAAGAGGAGTAGAGCTTCGACGGGATTGGGGAGAGACGACCGATGGCATATAGTCGAGGATCGCCGATCAGCCGATCAGGAGGGCTTTCTATTTTACGTATTTACCCTTCCCATTCGCGGTAAACTGGTCATTAAATGCGTGAAGCTTGTTTCGGAAGCAGGGGCCGCGTAGACCATTAATTTTAAGACTTCCTTCGCCGTTAGGCATTGTGTAGGTATGTCGTAATTTTTATCTAACGGGTAAATTATTTTTTATTTAAATTATGATGCTGACTATTAATGTGTGAGGGAATATTTTTCTTTAAGAAAGCACTATAATTAATAAAATATCACTATCTTACCTTTATAATTAGCATCATAATTTAAATAAAAAATAATTTACCTTAAGATCAAAATTGTTAAATGATTGCGGTGTCAATAACTAATCTAATTAATAATCCGACCTAGCAAAATATTTATTTGGGTTGACCTATTTAATAAACAAGTCAAATTTAGGTCCAAAATTTCAACTGTTTAATTGGTGGATCAGGATAAGTTGACATGTTAACTCTATTTTGACAAGAACATAACTCATGTAAATATTTTTTTTAATTAAATTCTCTTGTTAGTAGATTCTTCTTATTTTTATTAATTAATCTAAACTTTATAATTAGCAATTTATAAAATTTTATTTTTTTTAATCAAATGAGTAATTGGGTCAAGTGGAGACATCCTGGTTGTTAGCAAGTCAGGTTCGACTCCACCTTTTTGACCGTTTATTAAAAGCATCGAGATTCATATTCATATCGTATGAATTATTACATGTCGAGGTCGAACACAGAGAACAATCTGTTCACCATTGCGCTTCTATTGTTCACAGGGACAAATTTGAATGGTTCTTTGTGTATAGTCTCCGCGCGTAATAATCTCTCTTCATATCAAGTTAATTTCGTGTCTGATCTAAACCCTACCTATTAACCCATTTTGACAAGGAGAAAAAAATTTATATGCTAGCATATAATTTATTTATTTATTAAATTAAGGAATAAATGTTTAGGTTTCTCTTTAGTTTTTTTACTAAAATTTAATATTATTAATGAAACCTACATATAAATAAGGATTTAAAAAAGAGATAAAGTACAGCTGAGTTGGATTATGCCCTTTGATGATGTCTTATGTAACGTTTATGTCAGCAATATTTCTAAAAATGGCACACTGAGTTGGATGAGCTTTATTTGAGAAGAACATGCAGTCATTAGTCAACATCTTTTTCAGTGAACGGGAGCTGCTCTTGTGCTCTATTGTCGGGAAAAACATGAAAATTACGAGTTCACACTGGAAAATGATACAGTACCCACGAAGAAAAAAATTAGTCCACAAAAATTTAATTAAATATGGACTAATTAAAATGAGTTAAATTAGACTATAAATGAGTTGAATTAGATTAATTTTCTTGTTTTTTTAGATCAATTTTTATTTAGGGGGGATTTTTTCTATTTTTAATTTTATTTTGTTTATTAGGCTCAATTATTTCATTATGGATATTTTTAATTTTGAATTTAAAGTTATATATTATCTATATGTCAATCCAACCCAACATGACCTATAAACTCTATTGTGTTGAGAGCTGTGACAGGTGTTCCGAAGATATAATTTTAGAATGTTTCATATTGTATTTTAAATATTCATTTTAAATAAATACTACACTATAAAGCTGCTAAAATATTTCATAATACTGTAAATAATTTATCCATAAGATTTATTTCATTTCATCAAAATATATTTATACTATAGTACATAGTTACAAATAGAAGCATAGAACCGAATAATAAACTAATCATGATTGTACAAAAATCAACAAAAGAAATACCTTGCAACTCCAATCAGATCCTGAACTGTTAACTGCTAATCAATAAGCTCATTCCTTTTCCCAGATCCTAAAAATCAGAAGTAAAATCACAATGAGCTACAACAACTCAACATGCCATACAAATCGATCTAAATTTTCAAATTCTTTTATTAAATATTTTTCATAATTTTTAAATTAGAATATTTAAAAGCAGTTAAATGAAGTATAATAAATCACTGTACTAAGAAAGGAAATAAGAGCATAATAGTTATTCAAAAATTCAAGAAATAATATTGTTCAGTTAATTAAAGCTAGAATTCATATCACAAAATAGATCATATCAATTGTATATAAGATTTTCTTTTCTTTTCTTGGATCCAGACAAAATCTTAAAGGATTTTGACTCCTTATAACTCCATGTGTGCTTATAGCATTAGAACATGGCTTATAACCATCAGAATATGTCTTATAGGCATCAGATTATTCTCTGATACATACAATCTCAAAGAATTTTGACATCTTATATCTCCTAGCAGTCATAATTCAATCACATACATATATTTCATTGCATTATAATAATTAAAGCATAATTGAGCACATGTAATGTTGGAAAATAAAGAGCACTTCATAATATGATGGAGTTTTCCAACCATGAAATCAATAACTTGCCAAAGCCGACCAATTTGATGACACCCATGCAGTGCCCTCACATTGTCATATTATAGCTCCTCCATCGCAATAATAGTAGAATCTGTTCGATATTGCCAATTTGACGCATCATTCTTGTGTCTCAACCAACCAATAATCCTCCAGCAACATTAGTGTGCCACTCATGAAGTCATAAGAGATATAATTTGATATCTTATTCAAGAGGAATTACAACACCAATATATGTATATAATCAATATGCTTGTTGCGGACTAGAATATACGCGGTGATAGAGTTAGAAAATTTTCTCCTTAGCCTTGTACGGATATCTAGCACACAAACAAAATAAAAAATGAATACCATAATTTTTTCGTGGAAACCCTAGGAAAGGGAAAAACCACTGGGTCAAGCTCAGTTGAAATGATTCCACTAGTGTTTGCTTAGATTACAAGTGGATGACTCATCCCTGAAATTGAGGATGATTAGATTATAGTAATAAGCTCTAGGTTGAAATTCAGTTACAAACAAGGATAAAAAATCTGGTGATGTTATGGTGGTCGGACAGAAATCCGGCTTCAATTGATGGTCAGGCAGAATTGCATCGTTAGTCGGCTGTCGGTCAGAACTCCGGTGCCAGTCGATAGTCGAGCAGAATTCCGGCGTCAGTTGGCAGTCGGGTGGAAGTCTAGCGGTGGTCGAGGAGGAGTCTCTTCCCTATCTTCCTTTTCTTCCTTTTCTTCCTTTTCTTCTTCCTTTTCTTCTTTTTTTGCTTGGGGTCCCCTTTCATGAGAAATGAGGGGTCTATTTATAGTTTTCTAAGGGTGGCATGACCAGTAAATAAGAGGATGATCAAGGGTAAATTGGGACTGGTTTGAATGGGCAACCGATGTTGAATCCCTTGATCACGGATTGCTTATTGAGCATTTAAATGTCTTAGTGATATCAGAATTCAGCTATCTTGGGCTTGTTGGATTCATCTCGTCGAGCCACTCAATTCGACTACAAGCATGCCATTTTTAAAAACTGTTTGGTAACCCAAATTATAAATTGAACCTTCCAAATGAGCTTCGTGTCTTTGATTTGGACTCATTTGGGCTCGGATTGAGTTGAAATTGGTATCGTTGTGTTTGTATTTCTGATACATTCAGTTTGACTATATGTTTATTGAAATCAGAGTTTTGATTGTCTCCAATTTAATTTTTGAAGTTTTCAACTCAATTTATCCTCGAGATACATGCTTGATCAAGATAATTTTTTTATGCTAATAAATGCTTATGATGCACTCTATTGATAGGTCTTCTATAATGATTGTTGTTATAGAAACAAATCGATATGAAGTGACTCAAACTAAATTTAGTAAGAATTTCATGTTAGTCTTTCTATTCATTAATTTTTTTGATGTTGTATGCTACCTTATGTTTAACTAAGTTCAAATGAGTCTTTAGTCAAGTTAGGAAAGTGAGAATTTTCATTGTAGGAAGTTCCTTAAGAGTGTTGTGGCACTTTTATGTGGCGATGTTGCCCTCTCTATTTAGAGCAAAACACTTAGGAGATTTGTAACGTTGTGATAAATGACGATGCGGCACTGGGCAAAATTTAAGATTTTTATATAAATATCTAAAACATTTTAACTCACCTTAACTATTCCAATTTCCCATTCGGTAGAGATGTTAAAGTGGGGCTGCATGAGGATAAAAGAAGAAAAAGAAAGAGAAAAGCTAGGTTTTAGAAGTCACGGAGCTGAGTTCTTCCATCAAGTCAATTGAAGAAATCGTTCAACTCAAGGTAGGCTTCCTTTACTCTACTTTAGTTTTTAATTTTAGCAATTTGGATGAAAGTTATAGGATTTTATTTGATTTAAATGAACCTTAAAAACTTTCCACCATGTAAATTTTGATATGCTATATAATAGATAATTTGAACATTTTAGCAATTAAAATTCAAGTTTCACTAGTTGGTTTTAAATTAAAAAAAAAAAAACTAGTTGGTTTTAAATGTGTGATTTTTTATGTGTTGTACTACTTATATTGATTTTAACCAAAGATATATATATATATATATATATATATATATATATATATATATATATATATATATATATATATATATATATATATATATATATATATATATATATATATATATATATATATATATATATATATATATATATATATATATATAATAAAAGCCCCAAAATAATATTATAAATGTTGGATATGTGTACAGGTTCTATGTATGTCATGTATATTACTAGAATTATCGTATATATATGTGTTAGTTCCATGAATTCATGCATTATGTTAAATATCAATTATACATGTTGAATATATCAATATTTTTATATCCATATGATGCAATGCATGTTCATATAGTCGATGTGAAGAATATGAGAGATGATCAAGTGCAATACAAGTAAAGTTATAAGAGCCCTTACAAGCCTACGTTCATATATTCCTCTATCTATTTGAACACATATGAGATAATCAAGTGAAAATATAAGTGGAATTGGGCATGTCTCCATCTATCTTAAATAGATGTGAAAATAATTAAATAGAGGTAAAAGATAAAATGGAGTTATATATAGGCATAGGGACATGTACATTAATTAATTTCTACATAAATTCCATACAAAGTCGTGTGTTCTACCCTAAAATAAAGCACAAGTTTGAAAGATAGTTCATAATATTGATAAGTTCAAAAAATGATCTTCAATGCCACTTATAAGTTCATGTATTGCTATTCACAAGTTTTTGAATATATGATATCGACATGTCATATCCATTAATAATTAAGTATATGATTGAATTCATGCTATGAATAGAACTTTGTATAATTATCATGTTATTTTAATTAAATTACAAAACTTTATGTTCACTCTTATACTATTTATTTTAAATAAATAATATTAAGTATTTTAGTGATGTTTCGAAATGCCTACGGAGCAAGTAGTTGTCTATCCAGTATATTCATGTGCTACTTTAAGAAGAAGAAAAAACTGAGGCTGAGTAGATTAGAAGTTGGCAAAGTCAAGGCCCGATCGAGATACATCCTTTTTGATATGTTCTTTTGATAATCTATTTAACCATGATTATGTTTTGATGAACTGAAGATGTATTGGATTATTGTATATAATTCTTTTGGAAGAATGTGAACGTTTAGTTATATTCTATCTCCTGAATTTTCGATGTTTAGTTGGCTTTGGTATGTTAAATCTAATGATGAGATAAGTACGACTAAATATAATTCTTGTATTTAGATTATAGGGCATGACATCTTTCCTGTCACTCTTAGGATTAAAGTCCATATTTGATTCTACTCTTTTTTTTATATCGGTAACCATAGCTTCATCAATTTTGTCAGACTTTTATGGAACGATTTATCATAAATCAAATAATTATTAAAGACGTCCTTTCCAACAAATTCATCACGACTCATTTGAAGACACCCCATTAAACACACCCTAAACTAATATTTTATGGAGATCTAGAATTCAAACTATCTCAAATTGCCAAGTCCACTTAAAATCCAAGTGATTGAGACCAAAACCCATATTGCAATTTTCATCATTAAAGAGGTTACTAAAAAAAATGAAATTGAATGTTATGTTCATTGAAGAGAATTGGGTCTTTTTTTGCAAGAGTAATATTTAGATTATCATACTAAAAAAAGAGTAGATACTACAGGAAAATCGGTCATTACCGACGGAAATGTGCGAATTTCCGGCGGTAATGAGATTTTCTAGCGGATTTTTGTCCGCCAGTATAAACCGCGTAGGAAACTAAAATAGGCGATTTATTTTCTGGCGGTTTTCCGGCTTTCATAGCTACTGGAAATGAAAAAAAACAAATTATCTCATTGTATTATGTCAGAAAATTTCACCAGTAATAGATGATTTTCCTGTACTGACAATAAGAGTTATGAAATAAAAGTTATCAAATTTTGTAAATAGAAGTATCATCATAACATATTTTTTTCTCATTAGAAAGATCTATAGATGGCAAGTAGTACAAAAGATCTCCCCCTTGCAATCCTTGGAATGCACGCCCATGAGATAGTCTTAATGAAAAGCTAGTAGTAAATGAGCCCTCATTAAAAAGACTATAAGAACGAATGGTTGGCATAGTTCTCACTATTACGATTCCTCCTCAAGGAAGAAGATGAGCGAGAGAGACATTGAGCGGCACAAAGAGAAACGTAGAGGAGAAATGAAACAGAGAAGATAAGAAATAAGAGAAGCTATTATTACTTAATAATAAGAAACAGAGAGAGCATACATATATATAGTGTGAGCTATCTACAGAATTCAAGAAAGGACTAAACTAACTAATGCTGACGTGGATCGGTTCGTTAACAGCCCGCCTCAAATTAATCATTCTGAGATCGAATGGTTAATTTGTTCCTGAGAGTATTGAACCGAGTTACAGAGAGAGGTTTAGTTAAAACGTCAGCTATCTGATATGCGGAACTAATGTGGTTTATTTGGATTTCTCCTTGTTTGATATGATTGCTGATAAAGTGATAATCGATCTCTATGTGTTTCGTTCTCGTGTGGAACACGGGATTGTGTGCGAGAGCAATTGCAGAGGTATTGTCGCAGTAGATAGTTGTTGGATGTTGTTGCGGAATGTTGAATTCGGCTAGTAGACGTCGAAGCCAGAGAATATCCAAGGTGGCTGAGGAAAGCGATCGATATTCAGCTTCCGTAGATGATTTAGCCACCGTCACCTGTTTCTTGATTGATCATGATATGAGATTGGACCCAAGAAAAGTGCAGAACCCTGTGACTGACTTCTGATCGGTGGCGTCGGCATCCCAGGCGGCGTCCGTGTATGTACTGAGTTGAAGATTTCCATGGACAATCGGAAGTCCAAAATGTAGAGTTCCTTTGAGATATCGTAGGAGACGCTTGAGGTGTAAGACCTCGTTCCTTTGCTGTAGCTGCTGGAAAATGATTTTCCTCCCAGGATCGGCCAGGACGAAGTTGGGATCGTCCAGGCCGATCAGTGCATTGAAAACAGCTGATTTCTGGAGCTATTTCTGGACTGAATCGTCCAGGACGATATTGAGATCGTCCAGGACGATCTGCACTGTTCACAAAATCGTCCTGATCATCGCCCTGGAGTATCGGCCAGGACGACCAGAATTGGTCTGATCGTCCAGGACGATCGAGACGATCGGCCAGGCCGATCCATGTATGATATAAGGAAATGAGCTCGTTTTGAGGAGAGAGAAAAATCATTTTATAAAACAGATATTTTGAGGAGAGAGAAAGAGCGAAAAAGCAAAGGGAAAAGTTCGATTTCGAGGCCCGCGGAGCGATTTTCGTCGTTCGTTGCTGTTGGATAGTTTGTTTATCTCGCTGTAAGGACTCCGAACCTTACTTCTGTTTTCGAAGATATTGTGTTTTGACCGAGTTGTGATCTGTTTTGTGTTTTCGTAGTCAACTTTTCGACATGGTTTTGATTTGACACAACTTCCACCGCACAACTTTTAGTATGTTATAGATATGATTATTGCACACGATTTGACTGTATTCTACGAAGATTTTACCGGTCGGAATTGATTCTACGCGCTTTTAATTGAATAGGAAATTATCAGGACTTGATTTGATTTGGATTCTATAGATTGATAGTCTTGCATTGATGCCGTGGTTATTCTGTTGTAATTTGGTGAAATTCAGAGTTTGTCTTTTTGTAGGATTTTTGTGTAATTTCGATAGACTACCGTTACTCTGCCCGATTTTCGTATGATTTCTGATTTTTCTCGGAATTGATAGATTGAATGGATCTGCCTAGGACTATTGATATGATCGTTCTCGATTTCTTTAATATTGTTTATTGCATCGATTATTGATTGATTGACTGACTGCTGAAAGACAAGTGGAAACCTAGTTGAACGTTGGTTATAGAAACCAACGTGTATTGAACGAACTACAACAGCACTATTGATATAGATTGACCACTACAACAGCATTATTGAACGAACTACAACAGCACTATTGATATAGATTGACCACTACAACAGCATTATTGAACGAACTACAACAGCACTATTGATATAGATTGACCACTACAACAGCACTATTGATATTGAACGATTGATAACTACAACAGCATCATGACTAGTGTTTGGGCTTGTCGAGTAAGACCATTGTATGAAATTGCATGTATACGATATTGCATCGCATAGATTTTTCTGATCTATATTGATATATTGATTTCGGATTGATTTATTGATATTGACGGATTTACTGATTTACCGATTTCTGCTTTATTGGAATTGATCGGATTTATTGATTGATACGACTTCACTGATTTCATCGATTGATTACCGAGCATTGATTCTACTGAACATTGTTATGGACATTGTATAGATTCATTGATATTGCTACCTATAGATTTTATAGATTCACTGTTGCTACTGTTCTACACCGTATGGACTGTTTTATAGATTTATTGTCTCGTATCGCTTTTCTCGATTGACTTCATTGATTAGATCGTATTGATTTGACCGTATCATTTTGATTGACGAATATTGATTGATTGAATTGATTTATCGATTTGTCTGCCGCTGCATTGATTGGTTTTATTGACTATTGATTTCTGTATTGCATTGACTCATTGATCATGTTCGACTAATTGATTTGATTAACCTGCATATTGTTTTCAGTGTCGTGCTTTGATTTCAGTTGTAGGCTTTGGTGACCTGCTGGGCTTTGTAAGCTCATTATATGTGGTTAATATTTCAGGTGCAGGGCCTCCAGTCTGAAGATCTTTCTGTCGAGTTCAGCCTTTTGTTTTGTAGCCTTTGGTAGGATTTCTTTTGTAGCCGGTGTGGCTAGTGTAGATATTTCTTTTGGACTATATTGTCTCTTCTCTGATTGTACTATATGTGAATTATAGTATCTGCTGTAGTTTCTTTTTGTAATGTAATTATCTCTGGCTCTGGATATATGTTGGTATGGATTGATATGAACGACAGTTGAGGAAATCGATAGAAAGAAAAGAAAAAAAAAAAAAAAAGAACGATCAGATGAATCCTTTCGCTACACGGATCTTGGGGTCGTTACATGAGGTCTTGAAAATCTTGGACCGTAGGATTGTGCATATGTTGACAAATTGAATTTGTGGCGAACGCAATATCTGGCCGTGTGATGGATAAATACTGAAGCGAGCCAGCTAATTTTCGGAATTGAGTTGGATCGGGATGTAGTTGAACATTCGGTTGGGTGCCGCGCTTGAGGCTCATGGGCGTTGGTGAGGATTTGCAGTCCGCGAATCCTGCCTGCGTGAGAAGATCCCGGGCATAGTGTTTCTGCTGCAAAAAATAGCCAGTATTAGTTTTGGTTACTTGAATGTCCAGAAAGAGAGATACTTCCCCTAGCTGTTTGAGAAGAAACGTGTGCTGTAATTGATTTAGAACGAACTGAATCTTCTTATTGTCGTTTCTTGTCACCAATATATTGTCAACGTAGACAAGAACAAAAATAGAAATATTGTGTTGATTGTAAATAAGAAGTGACGGATCCACCTTACTAACTGGAACCCGAGCGTTTAAAGGTAGGTGGTGAATTTCTGAAACCACTGACGCGGAGACTGCTTTAGTCCATAAATGGATTTGTGTAGTTTACATACGTGCTGCAGAAATTGCAAGTCCACGAATCCGACTGGCTGTTTCATGTATACTTCATTTGATAGATCACCATGAAGGAATGCGTTCGAGATGTCGAGCTGGGTGATCGTCCAATGGTGATGAAACGCGACTGTGAGTAAAATTCTGATTGTAACCATTTTAGCTACAGGACTGAACGTTTCTATGTAATTAATTCTGAATTGTTGCGAGCAACCTTGAGCTACGAGTCTTGCTTTATAACGATCAATCTGACCGTTAGGATGACGTTTGGTCTTGAAAGTCCATTTGCAACCGATGATCGGTTTGTCTTTTGGGGGTAAGACTAGTGACCAGGTGTCGTTTTGTTGAAGAGCCACAAATTCTGTAGACATCACTGCATGCCAGTGTTTGTGTTGAGAAGTCTGAGAGTATGACGTAGGAGTCGTCGATGCAGAGGAGACGGCCGACAGGTCGAAGATAGGCTTCGGTTTGGTTATTCCTGAACGGAGCTTAGTAAGCATTGGATGGCGAGGGGGAGGAATGTTGGGTTCAGGGGCTACGGTAGATGGAGTTGAAGATACCGATCTGGCTGGAGGTGGAACAATATGAGAATTATTACTGTAGTGTGATGAAGGGATGACAGAAGATGGTATGGTTGATGTGGGAATGAGAAGAAGCGAGTTGTCAGGTATCTGAACAGCGGTGGGAGAAGAGATCGTGTTGTGGTTTTTGAACGGAAACTAATGTTCATAGAAGACGACATGCCTGGAGATATATAAGTGATTGGAAGGGATGTGCAGACAACGATAACCTTTGTGTTGGCTGGAGTAGCCCAGAAAAATTCATTCCATGGACCGCTGTGACAATTTGTTCTTTGCTTGCGGTTTGGTCCATGGAAAATAGATACATCCAAAGATTCTTAAATGATGATATGACGCTGGATGCCCGTGAAGTTTGAAGTAAGGAGTCTGATGTGCTAACGGAGCAGCCAGGAGTCTGTTAATCAGGTAATTTGCTGTAGACACTGCCTCAGCCCAAAATTTATGAGGGAGGTTCGCCATGTATAGAAGAGACCGAGTTGCATCAATAAGATGAATATTCTTTCTTTCGGCGGTGCCATTCTGTTCCTGGGTATGCGGGCAACTTACCTGATGAGTAATACCTTGATTCAACAGATAGTTTTTGAAGTCATTGATGTTGTATTCTCCGCCTCCATCCATCCGGAGTGTTGTAATGTTTTTGCGAAATTTATTTTTAATTAAAGTGTGGAATTGTTTAAATTTTTCAAGTGCTTCGTTATTGGATCATAGTAGACAAAGCCAAGTGAATTTAGAAAATTCGTCAATGAACATAAGATAGTAATTGAAACCATTCATTGAAGAGATGGGTGTCGGACCCCAAATATCTGAATGAACTAATTGAAACAGTTTATTACACTTAGAAAAACTAATTGAGAACGGCAATTTATGACTCTTGGAGACGTTGCAGGGAACGCATGCGTCAGCCGAGGAAGTGGACCCAGCATGTTCTGGAATGTTCTTGACCAGGGAAGAGAGGATGCGGGAATGGGGGTGTCCGAGTCTTGTGTGCCACAGTTCGTGAGCATTGCCGGATGCCCGAAGTGCAGTGGGCTTATTTTGGATCGGAAGCTTAATTTGATACAAACCACGATGTTTGGGACCGTGGATAAGCGTTCTGTTGTCCTGTTGGTCCTTAATAGAAAAACCATTAGCATTAAACGATACTGAAACATTATTGTCAGTGGTGAGCTGAGAAATGGATAAAAGATTATGAGAGAGTGCAGGAACATGAAGAATATTACTAAGTTTTAGCTTACGATAAGAGTCCGGTAGAGGTAGGATTCCTTGTCCTGAGTTTTGAATAGCAAGATTGTTTCCATTGGCGATGGACACGGAGTCGGGACCATTGTAAGGACTAGATTGTTGAAGGTTCGAGGCATCTGCTGTTAAATGTGTAGACGCTCCCGAATCTAAAATCCAATTTCTAGAGGAGGAGAATTGTTGTTGTACCGTTAGAGCTCGAGGATTGGACAGAGGTACGTAGTTCAAATTGCATCTATGCCAACAATTTCGAGCCTCGTGACCAACTTTGCCGCAAATTTGACAAGTCGGTTTGCTTGAGGAGGTTCTTGGCTGATTGAGATCATCAGCATTGGAAGAGATCATGAGCATTGGAAGAAGCCGCTCTTGAATTGGATTGACGGTTGCGATATTTGTTATAGCGTCCACGATTGTTGAAATTTCTGGCAGACTGGAGTGCGACGGTATCCGTTGAGGTCTTGATTTCTTGGCTGTGATCGTTCTGAAGATTAATCTCTTCGCTGCACAATAAAGAATAGAGAGTATCTAGGCTAATAGGATTTAAAGATGTCCTAATAGTTGTCTTAAATGGGTTGTAGATTGTAGGTAGCCCATTCAAGATATACAGTACGATGTTTTCTGTATCGACTCTGGAACCGGCAGCGGCTATATTGTCAACGAGTATCTTGATTTGATCAAGATATTGATGCATTGTTCGGTCTTTCATCTGAATTTGGTGCAGCTCATTTTTGAGTTGTATGACACGAGATCGACTCGTCGGCTGAACACGACGCTCGAGAGTTGTCCATACTTCATGTGCTGTTTGAAGAGAGATGACATGAGGTAGAATCAATGCAAATATGGTTGAGAACAGTGCCAAAACATGGTTACGGACAATTAATTTCCAGAGATTGTGTTCTTGATTGGATGATTCCGGTGGGCAGGATGTCAGACCCGTAAGATGCTCATTGAATCCATTTGCCGTGAAATGTTGTTGCAGTTGTAATCGCCAGATCGCATAGTTGTCTGCGGTTAGCTGATGGGGAATGATGTTCTTGATATTAGTAATAAAAATTTTAAGATGTGCAGGAATGACAAACTCGGTGAAAGAATCGAAGATGTTCGAAGCCGTCCGGCGGGAGTTTGTTGATTCTTGCTCTGCCATGGAATCTATCTTTGAGTTGTGGAGCAAGAAAGCTCTGATACCATGTTACAGTTCTTGCTTAAGGAAGAAGATGAGCGAGAGAGACATTGAGCGGCACAAAGAGAAACGTATAGGAGAAATGAAACAGAGAAGATAAGAAATAAGAGAAGCTATTATTACTTAATAATAAGAAACAGAGATAGCATACATATATATAGTGTGAGCTATCTACATAATTCAAGAAAGGACTAAACTAACTAATGCTAATGTGGATCGGTTCGTTAACACTCACTCATAAAAAAATAATATAAGCCGCTGCAAAGAATCTCCAAAAAAAACAACTAATTTTGTCAAGCATACAAATCACAAAATTCTTTTAAGTCATAAGCAAAATGAGATATTTGATAGAGTTGATATTTGTGAACTTTCTGTTATATCAAATGTTGATATTTTTATATGAAAAAAAGTTATAGAAGTGGTTGAAGATGTTATCTATGTTTACAAAATATTTAAAATTAATTTTTTTAATAAATAATTTGATCATAGAAACTCACAGATAAATGAAAGGTTACATTTTTAACTCGAGAAAATCCTAAAATCAAAATTACTCAATAAAAAAATTTAAAATGATGGAATTATGTGATGAGAATATCTCGCAAATACAAAAATGTATGCCCAATCATCCAACAAAAATTTCGATCAAAATGAAGATAGTCAACCTTCTAAAAGAAAAAAACAGAGCTTCACAATGACGAGAGATTATTATGTACGTCACAGACTATCCAGAGGCCAATCAGGACACACCACATCACCCAATACATAGTAACGGTACACAATTTTTTTGACATGATGTGCCTTGACTAGCCTCCGAACAGTGTCAAATGACCGCACGTAATAATTTCGCCGCAATGACACATCAACTTCAATCCGTATAAATGGAGCTTATAACTTACTCATTTTCATGAGAAGACTGAAGCTCCATCACAAGAAATGTAAATCTTAGTCTGAATATTTCTCTTATGTCATGCACGAGTATTTAATTATAAGTGAGATAAATGAGAAATGAGGGTATATTTGATTTTTTTTAATTAAAAAAATTAATAATTTTCTAAAAAAAAACTTTTAGCAGTTTTTTAAAGAACATTAAAAGGAATAAAACTTTTTGTTAAACGTAAAAAAAAAAATCTAACGTTTTATATTCCTAAAAAGAATAGCATAAAAACGTTTCCATTTACCTTAAATCTTTTCTCTTGCATGTCTTTTTTACGTGCCGTCAAAGTCTGGAAACTCTCTTTATATTATAAGATGGTTAATATTCCTTGCGGCTGCATCTGTATGACTTATTGGGAGCTCTTCTTGTGCGTAGCTCTTTTCGTCTGTTAGTTGAAAATTTTGATTATCAACTAAGAGATTTTGAATTCGAATATCATATATGATATATGTGTGAATCTGTCAGAAAATAGGCTAAGGACCATTTTGATTTTAGCTTTAAACTTTATAAGTTCAGTTTAAACTAAATTATAACATATACATAGACTTATAACGTAATTTGAAGGGAAAGAATTATTCTTCTTGATTTTGTATTACAAGCTTTATATGATATTTATAAATACAAAATAGTGGAAAAAAAAGAAGAAAAAAATGAATTAGCATATATCAGTAATGAATATTAATTTAATACATATACTAAATGAAAACAAATTAAAAGGAAAGTGAATTAATGCTTGTAATGAATGTTAATTTAATACATAGACTAAATGAAAAAAAAAATGAAAAAAAAAGTCAATTTAATACATAAAGCAAAAGAAAGGGGAAAAAAATGAATTAATTAAATTATTTAATTTCTCCAATATAACACCTCAAGATGGAGTCACATGAGATAAAACCAATCTTGACATGTAGATTGTCGAGTTGATGACAAGAAAGAGGCATGGTAAGAGCGTCGGTAAATTGATTATTATATGACGCATGTTAGACACGAAAGTCACCGTTAGCACTTTTTCTCAAATGAGGTGGAAGTCAATGGTAATGTGTTTCATACATGAATGAAAAATTGAGTTTGCATATAAGTAGGTTGCACCTATATTATCAAATTAGTCTGTAGGTATGGTGGGTAGAGTGAAACTAAGCTCAAGAAATAAAGTTTTTAGCCAAGTAATTTCAGGAATAATAGAGGCAATTGCACAGTATTTTACTTCAGTGGATGAGCGAGTGACGGTATATTGTTTCTTGGAGCACCAAGAGATGACATTGTGCCCAAGAAAAATAATGTGTGCACATGTAGAAGTTTGATCAACAATATTACTAGCCTAATCAGCATCTAAGAACCCATGAAGGGAAAGTAGAGAATCGCGATGAAGAAATAGACCATAATGACTAGTGGCTTGAAGGCAACAAATAAATCACTTGGCTGCACTCCAATGAAACATGGTCGGGTGATGCATGAACTACTAGAGTTTGTTGACAACATGTGCAATATATGGTTGAGTGAGAGAGAAATATTGAAGACCACCAACCAGTGAGTGATACTCAGTGACATGAGTTAGAAAGATGTCATAAAGTATGGTGGGCATGTTGGTGGGAGACATGGGCATAGTATCGTCATTTGCATATTTCATATTTATCCATTCTAAAAGATATTAGTTATATTTATGTTGGGATAGAAAAATTCCTTTAGTGGAGGTTATGACTTCAATTCTGAGAAAATATAAGAGATCTCCAAGATCTTTGATGGAGGATTTTCTGAAAGTTGATTGATTACCTGTTTTAGAAGAGAATCATTACTAACTATGAGAATGATGTCGTCCACATGTAAAAGGAGAAATAGTGTAATTAGGCATGCTTTTGAGCAAATGAACAACAATGTGTATGCCTTTAAATTAACAAATCCAATAGATATGAGAAAGGAGAGAAGCTGTTGGTACTAAGCATGGGGCTCTCGTTTGAGACCATATATAGCTCTTTGTAGGTGGCACACATAAGTGAGGTTATTGGGATCATGAAATCCTAGTGGTTGGTGCATGTTGATGTTCTCAGTGAGACGACCATGAAGGAAGACTCGACTCAGTCTGATGTGATATCTCCCTTTATAAATGATTTTTTGAATGATAAATATTCAAAATATAAGCAAGTTATACATGCATTGTTCTATGAGGTGTGATATGTTCCTATTCATGTTCAATGTCATGTATATATGTTAATTATATCTATCTCTGCATATACATTCATATTCATATGGCAGAAATTATTATATGGGAGACTATTAAAGTGCATTATAATTTCTATTATACATGCCAGTCTTTATGTTTTGTTCAATTCTGATTCTGCCCCCATCTACTTTATGTGGGTGTTAGAGGTTATTTTTGGACTCATTTGTTGTATGCAAGTGTGAGAGACTTAAGGGAGTTTTAAGTGGAAGTGGAGTTATATGGGAATTGGGTTGGTCTCCCTCACCTCTATTGGGGGTTGATATTGGGAGGTATATGTGGAAATAAAGTGATAAACATGCATAAAAAAAAATACATATCATGATTTATATATTGCATATTATGTTAAATGAATTAAAGTTTAAATATAAATAATATTTGTGAAAGGGTAAGGAAAAGTATACATTATTGTTTACAATATTCAAGCTCAAATAATAAGTTCCAAAAAGTTATTTCTGATGCACATTCATATTTAAAGCATGGCATGAATAATTATTGATATGAATAATTATTTTTTTATGTTTCCAGCAAGTAAATTCATTTTTATTAATTTATAATGAATATCTAAAACTTTTATTTATACATTGAAAATATGAGCATTGATATCTACAATAGGAATTTGAAATTTGAATGACATACTATAATGCCCACTACCCAGAAACCCAGGTAACGAACATAAATATTTGCATAATCTTGATTTACTTTGTTATTATGAGTTTTATTGTGGTTAAATGGTTCCAAAATAAGTCTGGAATTTAAATTGAGGGAAGAGAAATAAAATTTAAAAAATGTGGAGTGAGCGCCACATAGCTACAAAGGCTGTTACTATGACATTAAGCTCTATGTTTGAGAGTTGGATTTAAGTAAGAGTTGTGGTGCCATAAAGCACCGGCACCATGCCAAGCTCTTTGTTTGAAAGATTCTGGAAGAATTTGGAAGATTCTCTATGAGTGTTGTGGTGCCGATGAGGCTAGCGTCGCGGTACTAAATAAATTTATTAGTTTTAAATAATACAAATATATTAAACTATTTACCTAATTCATTTCCCCAATCAACTTTCTGAAGAAGAAAGGAAGATAAGGGAGAGGAGAAGAGGAGCGAAAAAGGAGGAGAGATATTTTGGCAGCCAAAACTCAGGATTTGTCCATTGGGCCTATTTAAGATATTATAGAGCATAAGGCATGTAGACTTTTAAACCTCTATCTCCGATTTTAATTCCAGTGATTTTATAAAAGTTATGAATATAAATTTATTTTTTTAGTTTTACAACCTTTTTACTATATAACTTTTATTATGTTGGAGTATATATTATCTCGAATGTTTTGACTATGAGAAATTAATTAAATTTTTACTTGTTGGTTTTTTCAATGCAATTTTTTTAATGTATAAATTGATTGAGGCTTTTCCATGAATTGTAATTATTATATAAACGTCTTAAAATATTTATATGCATAACCCTCAAACATAGAAATGTGAATAAGAAAGTTCAATGAGTTTGATGTTATACCAATATAATTTCCTTTGAGACACTTCATGAATTATTATGTACTGCATTGAATTTATAATTCAATTACAATTGCATTTGTATTGTTCATAGCATGATGTTGGAGATGGTTTAATGAATGAGAAATTGCACTATCTGATATGTTACAAGTGCCACATATGTTATATTCTAGACTCATATGTCTAGTATAGATGTAGGAGTGATTTTAACCCCATTTTTTGAAAGTGGGTGTGAGAGATTTTGTGGAATTGTTCTATTTTGATTCTGCCCTCACTTGCCAGAGGCATGTGTGGGAGGTTAAAGAGAGACATAAGTGAAAGTGAAGTTATAAGTAAGCATAAGAATATGTTCATTTTAATCATTTTCTTGCATATGTTAATACTAATATAAATTAAGTATAAATAATATTATGGACTGAAAGTTACTAATTCTTGAAATTATGAATGAACCCTAATGAAGTGAGAAAGTCAAGTGCAAGTGAACCTGTAATAGCAAGTGTTTTGTGATACATTTGAATCTTTTATAGAAGTGGCTTCCAAGGTTTAAGTCAGATCGTAGTATTACTTGTTTATTTTTCACAAGTGATTGTATTTATTTTAATTAATTAATTATTATGAAATATTTTAATGTGGATATTAATATTTATGTTGAGTTTAAGACATAAGTCTATTGAGCTAGTTATGCTCATTCTATGATGCTTTCAGATATTTCAGGAAAAAGTAAAGATTCAACGGAATAGAAAATCTAACGCCCCAAGATCTAAATTGGAATAATTATTTATTTTATCTTTTAAATTATCAACCAGAGTTTATATGAATCATCAACATAAATAAATATATCCAACGGAAGCAAATTTAAATATCATCTACATCAAAATATAAATCTATATGTTTTCCTCATAGTCTTATGTATAATAACAAATTAAGATATCATTATATTCAATAATCTATCTCAAGCTCTTGACTACAAAAGAATAAACAAAATACAAGGCTAACAAAAGAAGAAACTTGAAGATCTCAATCAACTTTACTCCAAAGGACTCCCCTTTCCTGACCTGAAATTAATAAAATAACATAATGAGCATACAAAGCCCAACAGAAATCCAAAACTCACACAAGCTTTCAATGCAAGGTTCAAGAATCAATATGTATATTCATCTCAATCAATTGAATCAATAACTTCAAATATCATTAATGATCAGTTATCAATAGTGCAAATGAATATGACTAGTGACGAAAAGCAGAAATTATTATACAGAAATCCATAAATCAACAACATGCACTAAAACATAAATACATTAGTAATTAATAAATTAGGATTGCAGGGAAGAACACATCAGTACTATAATCATTCAATATTATCAGTCTATTAGTGAGGTGAATCATGAACATATAAGAGTCATATCAATATGTTATGTATTAGTTGTGTTGACATTTGCCTACTATAGTCGTTTATAATTTATAAAACTATGAAATTATATATGCATGAACATGATTAAGAAATGTATGAATTAGTTATATGCTAGCAATATATATAATTCAACAAGACATGTCATCCAACTTTAATATAATGTTTTCAATATCTTTAATCCCAACTATTTCTCTATTGATCATCAGTTATATCCATCATACTTATGATTTATTCAGTATATCAATTATCATTATAGTTGGCTTTCAATAATCTATAAAGAATTGTCACTCTTTATCCATTGGTATAATTTGATCAATCAGTTACAGGCTACAACCAGGATTACACTACAAACCTTTTAATTTAAGAAAAGTTCATCGACCCACTCTCATACGCATGGTATTATATTTTAAAAGCTAACCAATATAAATTATAGCACTAATAGCTAGACTCCATTGCTTACATGCAAATACCACATTATCTTTAATCAATGGTATTATTCTTTCCTTAATGTATGAAATGCAATATGAAACACATGAATTTATAAAATACAGAAAAATGTATATACTAGTTGATAACTTCATAAAATCACAACTTTTATTTTACCTGGTGAATTTCAATAATATTACATTAAAAATATCCATATCAATTATATTTGTCATATGCAAAATATTACATGGTAAAAGTGCTATAAATTAGGAGAAAATATATTTTTAATCCTTTTTAGGGGAAATTAAATATGTAGTTATGAAATCAATGAAAAAAAGGTTTTAGGTTACTACAATCAGTATACTTTTCTCAACTGAAGCAACAAACAAAAATAACCAAAACCCAGCTTCTTCTCTCTTCCCTCTCACCTCTTTCTCTCCATTTCCCTCTCTTCTGCCACAACTAGCCACAAATGGGGAGGAGGTGATGGCTTAATGCTTATATATATATATATATATATATATGTGTGTGTGTGTGTGTGTGTGTTTGTGTGTGTGTGTGGCCTAGCATCACGGCCATGTTCAAAATCTCGGAGCCACCGCACCAAAATATTTTTCAAATTTTCCTAAGACTAGGGTGTCGGAACGCCGAAATATCCAGTGCCACAGCGCTCTAGTTCAGAAATTTTAGAATTTTCATATTTTTTTATTTCAAAAATAATTTTTATAATTATGAGGTTATTACAGAGAGGGTGGAGGCATGATCTTTTGAGTCTGAGCAATTGAGGTATTATTTCATAATCTAGTCTTTAATCCTTTTGATGTATAGCTGATTGAAAGTTAGCTAAATTATTGTACGTAAACATGCATTTTTTTGAAATGAAAAATATTCAATTATTTTATTATTTGGATTTTACAGTAACTTTATTTGTCTCTATTGATGGTTGAGTTATTAAATTACAGATATAGAGTTTCAATCCTTCCATTATATCATAGGGCATCACACCTGAGCACGTGAAGCTTATTATGTTGTTCATGAAATTTCAAGAAGAGGGAAGGCCCATCGAAGTAGAACTAGATAAGAGTAGTGCTGAAAATCGTGAGCCCGATTTAATTTTGAGATTTTGATAATTTCAAATATTAATATTAATGGATAAACCACTTAATATTTTATGCAATATATAGAGGTGGTTGTGTTATACTAACTTTTTAGGTATGACACTTGGACTAAAGCTGCATACAACATACAAGAAGTTTGATCTAGAAGAAAAATGAACTCAAGAATTACATAAATGAGAGGTGTCAAATTTGTAATAGGAGTTCGTACTTTTCTTCTCTTGAGTCATTATATGTTTAGGTGTATGTCGGCAAGACAACTAAGCACACAATCACGAGTGATGTTCAAAATTAATCACTTAATTATCTGATAATTCATAATGTACGATTAATTATTATAGAAATTAAATTAAATGCTTAATAATTATTTATTAAAATTAAAAACATAATAACTAATCGTATTGTATGATCTCAATCATACATGATGATCATTTATTTTGATAAGACTCACCTGTGATTCTGGATTTCCAAAAAATAAGCAAATTTGAATTCTGAAATTGAGCTAATCGTAGTGCACAGAGATTGGTATGCGTTGCCTATATATATTGGGTTGACAATCAAGCAATCAAATCAATATCAAATCATCTTTGAATATCATACAATATGATCTAAATCGTACAATATGAATAAACAAAACATTTGTTGGACGAACCATTAATCGATTAGGATGACCCTTTAACTGATTGAACTAATTGTATTGTATGATCCATATAGTGCAATCTAATCCAACATAACTCAAATTACGGGAATTTTCTCATATTAAACTAATTGACAGTACGAACCACCATTCGTATTGTATGATCAGAGTATTAAAAAATTAAATTTAGGGTTTTCTTTAAATAGTTATGATACGTCATCACAAATTTATCTTGATCGGGCACGAATCTCGAGACAAAAGCTAGTTTGAAACTTCAAAAATTAAATTCGGAAGCTCCTGAACTCCGATTTAAGCCAGCTTATAGTCAAAATGAGCGTCTCGAAAATACGAACCCAACGACACCAAATTCGACCCAATCCGAGCCCTAATGGGTCCGAATCAAGTACCCGAAGTGCTGTTGGAAGGTTCAAACCGCAATTTGAGTTACCAAACAGTCTCTGATTTTGACAAGCTTATACTCGAATCGAGCGGCTCGACGAAACGAATCCAACGAGACCAAGATCACCGAATTCCGACATCACTAAGGCCTTCAAATGTCCAATGAACGGTGCACGATCGTAGGATTCAATATCGGCCGTCCATTCGACCACTCCCAATTCGCCCCTGGTCTCACGCCTATTTACAGGCTATGTCACTCCAGAAAAACTATAAATAGAGCCCTCATTCTACTCAAAGGTGACTCAAGTGAACAGAGAGAAGAAGAAGAGAAGGAGGAGGAGAAGGAAGAAGCTTCTCCTCGACCACCACCGGAGCTATTCCCGTCGTCTGAAGACGTCGGAACTCTGTCGGATTTTTGGGAAACGCCGGGAATTTGCAGAACTTTGTAAACTTGCTTGAAGAAACGAATTGTAATCTGATTTCCCCGACTTGTGGGACGAATCAGTCATTTGTAATTTGCAAAACACTAGTGAAATTTTTCAACTGGGCGAGGCCCCGTGTTTTTTCCCTTTTTTGGAGTTTCCACGTAAAAATTCTGGTATTCGTATTCTCTTTTCTGTTTATGTGCTAAATACTCGTACAACGCTCGGACACAAATTTACAAACTCTACCGCCGCGTATATTCTAGCACGCAACAAGGTAATTTTTTTTTTCTATTGACAAAGCGTGTGTGAGGCAACATATATATCAAAGATGTTTGTGACAACAATATTTTGAGTTTAGATATAGCTATCATTATTGGTTTGAAAATATTTGATTTTTGATGAAATTGGTAATGGATTTCGGATGTTTAATGAAGAGTTATTGAGAAGATTGGGTACAAAGGTTGTTATGGCAAGAGAGAATTGTATGGGTTGAATTTGTGGAGCGGACAAACATTTAATTTGTTGGGCTTTATTTGGGTGGAATGTTTTTGTTTTGAAATGGGTAGGAGATTTGGTGGGGAACAAAAATTTATAGAGTGATTAGCAGCATTAGGTAGTGGTGGATGTTTCAGGCATGGAGAAGGACAAAATTGTTTGTGTTTAGATGATTGCTTCGTGAAAAGTTGTGAGGAAAATGATGTACATGATTGATTTTTGGACAACATAGTCATTCGATCATCGTCGCCCGCAAACATCATTCAACCACTATCTTCATCCTGCTATTACAACCTCAATATTCTCTACCACATTCATAAAATAGAAAAATTTGAACTATCTATCATCTTCACCAGTTGTGGGAAAACTCAAAACTCTCGTAACCTACTTGACAAAATGAATCATTTGAATTGGGTCAGGTCCACCGTGAAATTATTTCTATCTAAATTTTTCAAAAGCATCTCTTGTATTCTTCTCTATTATCCATACATGTGAAGAATATTTGTGCAAAACCAAGGCATAAAACTTAATTCACCATCATAAATTTTCCAACATATAACAACATGCAAATAATTTTCTCTTCAAAAACAGTCATCTACAACCATAAGCCCACTAGCCTTCATTATCTTCAATATCTTCCTATTTGTATGTCATTCATCTCCTACTATGTGATCAAAATCATTCAATCCTCTAAATGATTTTAGCACATCATAGTCCTGCTGCTTCCAATCAGAGACAAGTCATAATCATCTTAGAGCGCAAATTTATTATAAGTACATGGATTCCTCTAAGTAATATTAAAGGAGCTGTCTTAATCAACAATATGATTATAATAATTATCTGAGCCACATTATAAATAGTGTGTTGACCTCATATGATTACTTGCATCCTTGTCATATATTGTGTCATATATTGTAATAAGTACAAAAAGATTATTATTTATGATTTGTAATTTTCAAATTTCTTATGCAAATTCTGGCTCATATCAATATTTCAAATATATATATATGTAAATATCTAATTGCATTTTCATGCATGAGATTTATAATGATAGATGATTTAAAGCGGACAGCTCACATCGCATTTCGTTTGAACTGCATGGTTCTCTTCGGTTCGACCGGCGGTGCAAGTGATTTTAAAGAGGTTTGATTTGGAAACGGTTCTGAACAGAAACCAAACTGGCCGACTAACCAATTCACTGTTCAACTGAATGCCAAGTTTTTTATTGAAAAATGAAAATGGATGAACCTCTTGCATCAATACTGCTCCAATTCCATCATTGGAAGTGTCAATTTCAATGCCAAATTCTATTGTGAAATCCGGTAAAGCAAACACATGAGCAGATCCATGGTAGCTTGAAGTGTATTGAAAGCGTTTTATATTGGTGCATCCCACCAAAATCCATCTGCTTTCAGTAAATCACTCAATGGAGCTTCTATAGATGCATAACTTGCAATAAAATGCCGGTAATAGCCTGTCATGAGACTAGGAACCCTCGTAGAATCTGATTGTGTCGATCAATCGGATTGTACTATTATCACAAACCTCAACTCAGTTTGTCATGCTTACTGGGGGGTCCGAGGGGTCCTCCCCCGCTTGGGTTCGAGTGCTTTGAGGAATTTTTTTTTTTTTTATGTACAACGCCCGAGCGTTGTGTATCTGAGCGTCCAACGTTTTGTACCAAAGCGTCCTGACATTGTATATTTCACTTGGATAAAAGATAGAGAGCAAAGCGTTACAATGCTCTTGATCTGGCATTACGGTGTTGCCAGACAGATTGGAGACAGAGAGTTGAGTGTTGCGAGATTGATTGGACATTTTTTCTTTCTCACTTTTCTTAAAAAAATATAACCAGCTGTAAGGGTCTAGAGAAAGGGCTTTGCCTATGCCTACGACAGCTTTTCCATTGAACCATTTTCGAAAATGAGGATAATGCTCTGGTCTAACATTAACCAGCTGAATAGGAAGTGAGGATTGTAATCGACCCAATACTTTCTCAACTTCTTTTAAGGGTCTCTTCAGTCTTGCTAGCTCGAAGAGTAAAGAAACAATGAACAGAGCTGTGGAACAAAGAAATTGGTTCTGCACCACAGTTATTCTAAATTTTTCTTAATTTTATATCTTATTATATGACCATTTCCATAAATTTTTCTTAATTTTCCCATGATTAGGTGTAAACCATATGAAGGGTTGTAAATGAATCCAGTCGAGTCAAGTGCTACATTGTTCGAGTTCTTCTATTATTTATTTATCGAGTTTGAATCGAGCATGAATATGATCCAAATTTCAGAATCTTGTTTAAACTTGTTTATTAATTTTTTTATCGAGCTCAAGCTGAAATAGAGCTTCAATCAAGCCTAACTAATTATATGTTTAATGCTAATAATTTAAATATGTATCATATAATTTGTTTTATAGATTTTAATAAATATTAGCATACTTTATTAACTGTTGTTTAAGTTGTTTAGGCATATGTGCTCGCAGGTTAAAAGCAAATTAGATTTAATTTTTTCTTTAAACTGAAATCCTCATATGTGCTCGCATGTTAAACACTCAAATATAAAACCCAAGAATACAGCGAGGGACAAGAATTGAATCTCCGCATGTGCTCCGACAAATATTTGAACTTGTCAGAGAATAATGTGCAGAAGAAAAATAAACTGAACACAGATGAGATACAATCCTTTACAAGCAAGTTGACAGAGTCGACAAAGTCAAAAATAACATAACAAAAATATTGAAGTACCCAAATGATAGCCGTGTTGAAACAAAATCTCAATCAGAGTGTCCATTTTCAAAATATTTTTTCCTGTTGCAAATATAAATACTTCAAAATGACTTCAATATCACGCTGATGATGGTTGTATTAAAATGAATAACAATTGGATGGGACCATATTTTCAATGCGTCAATATTCAATCCTCCGTTCGTAGGTGGATATATTTGACAAAGCTCAAACAACAAAAATTAAATATTTATATTCCCTAATGATAGATGTGTCCAAAGAAAATATTAATCTAAGGAATCTATTTTCAAAATTAAATTTCACATTACAATATAAATATTACAATTGACTCCAATGTCACCTTGATGATGATTATGATGATATTGAATCTCAACCATTGGTGATTATATCTATAAAAAATGCGCTCAAAACTTAATATAGATTATTTCAAGGTCAAACTTAAGATAAAAATATAAAACCTCAAAAATTTTATAAAAATAAATTCAAACATTCAAATGAAATTGACTCTTATAAAATATAAAATAAAATTTCATCCACCATTTGCAATCATTTATTGATGGTGATAAATTCAATAAAACTTTAACTCACAAAATTTCAATGTCATAATGTCTTGCTGAGTCTATTACTACAATTCATTATCAAACAATTTATCGTCAGTAAGAACATGGCACGGATCATCTAACCAGTGGTTTTGCCATCAAATTGGGACTCTCAGATTGGGCGGTTTTGCCTCGAAATAACACCATGAAATTATGATCATAGTCAAAACCCCAAATATTCCCCAATGGCTAAAAAACCCTTGAATAATTAGTCATAAGCTGCAATTGGCAAGGCATAAAACCCTCTGCTAGCTAAGATCGACTTAAATTTGTTTCTTCAAATAAACACTCCTTGCATGTCTAAGGTATCCATAAATAAAGCTACTCGTGGCTAAAGACGACAAGAATCATTAAATCAGGTTGAGCCGAATAATTCCTCTAAGCAAACTAAGGAACCTAATAACTCAAGATGACAAAACCATAAAATCTTGATCTGGTTTGTCATTATTATCCCCACTAATCGCTTTAAGTATATGATGATAAATTTCAAATCTCAATACCAAATTTATTGATACTATATGCTCAGTATTTAGCATCTAGCTAATAATTAACTTTAATCGAAAGCTCTCTTTCATCAATAAGAGTAATTAATCATAAGGCCATACACATATGGAAAACTTAGAATAAGATAATAAAATCCTCGTGAAATATGAGCGAAATCTCTAGGTAATATCTTATCTTCAATCTAATATACTTTCTGAAAATTTGACCCAACAATCTTCTTTAAAACTCTTTCATGCAAGAGATTGGGGTGCACACATATCATAGGAGCAAGTCTTCCTTAGAGATTACTATCCAAGTTAAAGGAACAACAATGTTGAAATCTTATTGAAGAATATTCATAACCATGTAGCCTTTTTATTTAAGTTTTTTTAGATCAAAATATTCGATAAATTATCAAGCAAAGCATCTAACATGTCATATGAGGCCGCTCAGTATACATTCATGAAGAAAGAGTTCATCTGTTGTCAGTGGGAAGAAAAGCAAGTGATTTTAACTTGATCAGGAAAAAAAAATCAATAAAGTGAATTAGGGGTGTCAATTCGGGTCGACGATTCGGGTTCTGGTCGAACCGACTTGACCCGGATATAAACGGGTCAACCCGAACCCGACCTGTTTAGCTAAGTGGGTCAGAAAATTAAACCCGGACCCGACAAGCACGGGTTCCCGGGTTGACCCGACCCGACCCGCGGACCCGTTTGATTCAAAAACGTGACGAGACGGCGACTGTGAGGTGGTGCCGAAGACGCTGGCTGCACAGAGGTCGGCGGTCATCGGTCGGTGCGGAAACTACCAGCGCAAGCGCCTGTGCGGTGAGTTCGTCTCCGTCAGTCAGTGACGAGATGTTGAACGGCTTGCATGCCAAACGGCGGACGCAGCCCGCAGGAAGCCAGGAATTGCCAGCGTGAGTCGCGTGACTGCGCATTTGCGCAAGCCAGGGGTTGACCGGCTGACTGGATGAGGGCCTGAGGCGGTGCAGAGAGGAGCCGTCGAACTGAGGACCGCGAGGTGTTGACGCGGCCAGAGTGCCAGACGATGTGACCAGGAGACTAGGCCAGGCGACGTGACCGACTAGGCCAGGCAACGACGTGACGTGACCGACTAGCCCAATCCGAAGCGGAGAAAAGTTAAAAATGAGAGGGTTAACGGGTCAATTTCGGGTTACCGGGTTGACCCAGATCCGACCCATTTTTAAACGGGTCAAAAGTTGAGACCCGGACCCGACCCATTTGTTAAACGGGTCAACCCGAACCCGGATTTTTCGGGTCGGGTTCGGATCGGGTTATCAGGTCGGGTCAATAATCGACACCCCTAAAGTGAATAGCTTCAACTACTTACAAAAGGAAAAGCATATAGTAGTTAAACCAGTATCCCAACCCCCTAGAAGAGAAATAAGATCATATAACAATCCATTTCATGATTATCTCAACAAGCAATATCCATTTGAAAGGAATTGCATCGAGAAATTGTTTTTTAAGAATTTGAAGAAGAGAGTTCTTCAACTTCCAGATATCAAGAAGCCAGAGGAGGAAACTTAAGTTAATAATGCAAGCTTTTGTGCCTACCACATGTTGTTAGGTCATCCTATTGAAGACTGACTTTCATTTAAAGAATGGCTAGAGAAGAAAGACAAAGTTCAAAGATATCAGGTTGCCTAAAGAGTATTTAGTTTATCTGAAATAGTAGTCAGCTAGGGTTATTTCTTCTAGTGTTTAAAATTTTGTAGACCATGGTGAGTTGCAAATAGACCTCTTACAACAATCAACAAGTATGATTAAGTAGATCTCTCTCACTCTAAAGAAGGTAAGAAAGAAAACTCCAAGGCGAAGGCAAGTGGCCCCAATGAAAGATTTTTCCTTTTCCTATTTGGAATGCAAGACCCTTGAACTCATCTCTTAGCCACCTAAAGAGGTTGCGATTTTACATGAGGACAAGAATAAATGCAAACATGAGAATTTTGAAAGTTATTAACCCCAATGATGAGAATATGTTTTTCCCATCACTCAATCTAACCATATGTTTGTACTCAGAATTAAAGACCTAATATTTTTAGCTCTAATACCAACTAACATAATCCGAGTATCTAAAAACCATAATTTGAACAATTGGGCCCAGAGGAAGAGAGTAAAAACCTCTCCTCACTCAAAAAAATATGCATTGCTCGAACTACGCAGTTAGAAGATCTAAAAAGAATCAAACCTAACCATACTATTCAATGTGTAAAATCCCTTAACCCATATGTATCATTTATTCAAGTCGAAAACTATTTAAATCTACCCGAGAATCTCGAGTAACCTTTAAAATATATTAAGTGAGCATAAATAAACTCATACACGTAAAGAAAACATCAAAAACTTAATCCAAAAATATTTAAATAGGAATATCTGTTACATAATGCCCAAGGCCATGTAATTCAATTACAATGTCTATAATCATTATAGTACTGGATTATAAGGAAAGAAAGGAACCTTTCTATAACATGAAAGCAAATTATTCCTTGACTCGAGTTAACCAAGATATTCACAGAATCCTCTCAACTACACCTCCGTGTGGTCTTCCTCCTAAAACTTGTCTCGATCTTGTATTGATATATCAAATGAAGATTTAAATCAACTATAAGATAAATCAATGAAAATTCTCAACATATTATAGTAAAAAAAACGATAATCTCGACATGATCATATTAACACACAAAGGCAATAAAAACAACTATTGCCTTTGCGTAAGTATAGGAGTCACTAGCATAAGGCTTAAATCTTGTTTTTTTTGCTGAAAAACAAATGCAGAGTAAAAGAAATAATGTGTAAAGTAAATATAATGTATTGAAAATATTTTTAAGTTATTGAGTACACTACAATGCAAGAGATTACTTTTTGTATTTAATTTGAAGTAAAATTAATTCAGTGCATAGCACACTAGCGGCAACAGCGGCGTTGCCGATGGCAGGAGACAGTGCTGATGGCAACTACAAAAGGGAGAGTCAAGCAATGAGGGCAACGGGATTGGGCAAAGGCAATGGACGATGAGAATAGGCGGCATGCGATGGAAGACATCTGCCAGAGATGTTGCACATAAACGGTGTATTAGAAATTCACCCAAATAGGGCAAATTTTGAATACACCGAAAACGAAATACTACATTACTCCGCATTTGCTTTTGTTTCTAATAAAAAACTGCAAATTTCAAAACTCGTGCATTTTCTTTATTTCACAGTAGCAATAATTGCAACCAAACATCCTCTCAGAAAGAATGAAGCACCTCAAAAAGCAACAGAACCAATGCATGTTTAAGAAATGGACAATTGCTAAAACATGGCTCAAGATTTCAAATACAATGGATACTGAAAAAGTGCATGAACGATTGATCATTCAAAACTGGATTGAAGTAAAGCCACTCCCTTGCCTACTGTGCCATATAAAATTAATCAATTAGAATAACTACTCCAGAAATTCCTTAAACATTCTTTCTAATGAGGAAATTGGTGAGGGAAAGCCAGACATCGCTGCTTATATATAGATACAGAGAATGTAAATCAAAATACAAATTCAGTTTAGCTCGTATTTTATATTTTATTGCAAAAACTATAATTCATTTATACATATCACAGTACCATTTGGGATTTGAGAGCATGTTTGAAGAATTTACCTTTAATAACACAAGACTACGACTCTTCCTTGATAAAGAAGCTTTGTGGCAAAGAAAAATCCTCCTCGTGATTAATGTTCTCCACTTCTTCTTCATCTGGTTTCTGTCAGAAATATATAAAGTGTACAAGAGTTTCAATATATGTACAAAAGCATCAATTCAAGCACCTAATATTACCTCTATACATTGAAACATTACAATTCACTACCCATAATCAACAACAATTTATATAAATAGCCCTCATGATCTTATAAAAAGCATAAAATTATCAAGAACGCCAGGAAGACTATCAACAAACTGAAGAAAGTTATTTACAAACACTAAGTATATAAGTGAAAAGCTGCTGCTGGCGTTCTAGAGTTTTATTGGGGTGAGTGCAATTACTTCAATGTGTTCACGAAGAAATTCTCATAAATTATACCAAATTACTTTGTTAACTTTTCTGAAGGTATGACCTTCATAGATTCAGCGTTCTCCTCAACCAACTTAAGATACTAAGCTAAGGTATAACTTCATGCATTCTAGAGACGCTATCTACATTCTATCTGAATTGATCTAAACACCGGCATTTCATAGAAGTTTTCCAATGTTTGATGATCAAAGCTTTGATGATTGTTTTGTACTTCTCGTTGTTCCCTTGCTTAAGCTTGGATGAAGATTAAACCTTCAAACAAAAATCTTATGCAAAACCTATTCTGTAGCCTCCATCAACAGTGTCCTTTGAAAAGATGAACAAAAGCATGCAAACAACTATGAAATCACAATAGCTCTTATTACTGACACCCACTTTTTTTAAAAGAAATTAACTGACATAATAGCACAATTTGAAACACGATCTCTCAAAGGAGCATGCTTTTCAATATATATATATATATATATATATATATATATATATATATATATATATATATATATATATATATATATATATATATATATATATATATATATATATATATATATATATATATAAATATATAGGTAGAGAGAGAGAAGGGCTGTCTTTTTAAAAGAAAGGAGCACATCTTCGATCATTCATCAACCTCCTTTAATAATTAAGATTTAAAGTAGATCATCCTACATTTTCAAATCCATTTATCATATTTAAAAAGTTGAAACCCACTTTAAATCTCAAGCATTCAAAGGGAGCGATAATTGGTATAGAAAATGTGAGAGTAAGTGTTCCAATCCTTTTAAAAAGAAAATGTGAGAAAATCTCTCTATATACACACATACACACACATTATACTTCCATGCAAAATAAAATTGAAAATTCACATATTACAAATTATCAATTAATTTAAAAGCTTATTTCCTTTGATGAAAATATAATAAAGTGACATAAATAATACAAGAACTTCTATGCACCAGGACAATGAGATGACTTCAACCATAATCAAATAGTTGCACTTTTACCACACTAAGAAAATCACACCTCTAATTAGTGCTCATAAATTAAAATAGAAAAAAAAAATAATCCAAGTCAAATGTTACTCAACCTCAGACCACTATTTATAGACTCTTCGTAACCTAGATTAATGGATAAGGTTGCATAGAATCGATCTCAATTTAGATTTAAGTTAATACCATTATTTCTTTAAAATTTCCCAAAATAACTAAGCCGGCCCAATATCTAATTTAAAATTTTCCGAACAACCAAATTGCAGCCAACCCATCATACAATTTCGCATGATGGTAGCCACTGCAAAGGAACTACACCCACATATCTCCATTAATACCTTTCAATATTTAAAAAGAAATAAGGCCAAACAGCAACGGGAACCTCAAAGCCACAAATTCCCGAGTTGCATGCCACAAGTCTCGTGCAAGTTATATCTTCTTTTTTTAATGAATAAGCTTGAACTCCACAACATAATAGTAAATGTCAAAGAACACAACATGCCAAAATTCTTATATATATATATATACATTAACTAATTCAGGAATTGATAACAGACCAAAGACTGCCACAGGTGACCATGAAACAATCATATAAAGGATAATCAATAGTTAAATACAAAAGTTATAAATGTTTGCTTCATGTATCAAAATTACGAGAGAATCAACTAGACATAAGTAGAGAATATTTTTGTTGTTCGACAGGACAAAGCGGAGGAAAAAAAGAAAAAAAATTATCATCGCAGTAAACATGAGGAAGTTCAATGACACTTAAAAAAGGCCTTTATTCTTGAGCATAAATACTCAGGCCTAGTTTGATTGGACGTTTTTGTGCTTATTCCTTTTTAAAACGGTAAACTTACTATTTGATTCCTCAAACCACATTCCCAATAACACCATTTTTTTTATTTTTATGCTATTTTAAGAAAGCTTTTTATATATGCTTATCCGTTAGATAACTCCTTTCTTAAACTAATGTTTCTTAAAACTACCTTTTACAAAAATACCCGATAACCAAACGAAGCCTCAACCTGGCAGCCAAGGCTAGTCAATGCCTAGGATCCAACAAATTTTCTCAATATGATAACATCAAGAATAACAGGTTAACAACTCCATCGCTCAGATATCTTAGAAGCATTTAAAGCAAACAAAGAAGGTGAGAAAAGAAGCTGCAAAATTAGTATGGTGGCTGCATAATTTCACAAGATAAAACCGTTAAGCTTCCAAACATCAAGTAGCATAGTACATAGATTTTGAACCGTACCAGCATTTCCAAATTGAAGAAGCGATCCAACAACTGCAGAATCTCATCAGCTGTAAATTGCTTTTCAAAGCTGTAGCAGCATTATAATTGACTTGAAATTTGTTGTTCTCACGGAGAATGACTCTGTATATCATTTGGGAATAGAAAAAACAAACATCCCTTTCTACAAAGAAATATAATTATTAACTAACCTTTTCCGCATATATTCCATGAGCCCATAAAGAACAAAGTGGCGATGTAAACCTATGAAAAGCATTAAACTGATTTTCTCAGCAATTGTATATAATGAAGAAAAGGCATCTTTCTGAGATCTACCCAGCACAATTAAAAATAGTTAATGATTTGGATTACTTCTCGTAATTCCTGCTTTGAGCCCAAATATTTGCACATGTGATGCATGTTATCTTCGGATCTAGGGTTTCTAATATGGAACTGACAAGATATTAATCTAAAACAACTATGAAACCAAAAATAATATAAATTTATTCAGATGACAGATTAATCACCTTCTAGTAGAAATTGACTAGAAAATTAAGACCACAAAAGCCACATGCAAGATCAAAATATCCAGACTGCAGCAAATCTGGCAAAACAATTTCTCTTTCAACCAATAACGAAAAATGTAGAAAAAGGAAAGGAAGAAGAAAATAAATAGGGGAAAAAAGACACCAAAAAATAAGCCTTGTGCCAATATGAGAAGAAAATCTCAACCAAAACATAAGTCAATCACTAGATCAAGGATTAAAATCCTACAAAGAAAAAAAAAATAATTTGCACATATATTAGAAAATTTTATCAAGCCATAGAAATAGTTTTTACTTGCCTCAAAAACATATCTATTTATAAAAACTCCACGCATATAACCTTTCGTATAGGAACAATAACAAAAATGTTGAAATCCAACATGAAATTTCAAAACCAAAAGGGTCACAACTTGAAATTCCCTAAGAGAATAGGAATAGATAAGAAAAAATGTTCCACAAACCCAGCAGAACTCTAGGTTAAATCTGCAAATACAATTGTAACTCAATCGGGGTATTGAAGTTAAAATTGACCTCTTTCTGCTGGAGATGGGATTCTCTAGAAGATTCTATAAGGTGTTGAACATTACGAATATAAACAAGAGGGCACTTGACCACAACTTTCAATTCACCTACGCCATGCATTTGCACAATCTTCAATGCACTTGCATGATGTAGATACATAACTTTCGGTGCATTCATGCGGCAAATTCCCACGAACTTCAATGCATTCATACAATAGTTGCACGAATTTTGAAGCATTACATTTGAATTGTAAATCATCTCATAAACTTTGTGCAAGTCATAATGTATTCCGACTTTCGTTATTCACATGAAAATCTTGCCATTAGGAAGTTTACACGCTTCCCTTTTTAGTTTTAATGACTGACTGACTGTGTTCTGTCCGATTGTGAAAAGAATGTACGGATCTAGTGGCTAAGAAGGTAAATTAAGGACAAATTGGAATGATGGCATATGTTTCACACCATCCCTTTTAATCATTTTAAAATGATTATTTTTAATGACATGGATCCCACGGGAGTTCACCTCTCCATCTATAAATATGGGAGAGAGGCTAGTTCATTTCACACATTTTGGGTTCACATGAGTCTAGGGGTGCAAACGAGTCGAGTCGAGCTCGAGTCAGGGAGTGTTCGAGCTCGACTCGTGAGCCGAATATCGAGCTCGAACTCGAGCTCGAATTCGAGTCGACCTCAAAAATTGAGCTCGAGCTCGGCTCGCGATACTGTAACGAGCCAACGAGCTGCTCGTCGAGCCACTCGTCTAACTTTCCCGCCTGGCCTTTTATTTTCCCGCCTAGTCTTGCCAACGCTAATAAACAGGCACCGCATTCCAAAAAAAAACAACTACTGCTTTGAGAGTAAAAAAAAGCTGCTGCAGCTTCTTATTATATTGTTTGTGAGGAAAAAAAGCTACCAACATTTATTAGGATTTATTAGAATAGACATTTGAGAGAAGACATTTGAATTTTTTTGAATTTTTATATTAAGCTGCCGTTCTGGCAGAAAAATACTTGCATGAAATTTATTATTTTAAACATAATTTATTACTTATAAATATAATAAAAAATTGGCTAAAAATATTATTTTTGAGCCGGCTCACGAGCCGTGCTGGCTCAAGCTCGAACTCGAGCTCGTTTACGAAACGAGCTTGAACTCGAGCTCGAGCTTAACTCGCGAGCTCGATAAGCTCGGCTCGCGAGCCTATAAACGAGTCGAGCTAGAGCCGGCTTGCGAGCTGGCTCGGCTCACTTACACCCCTACATGAGTTCATTACTATGGGTTCCTGAGGATTCAGGCAACGACACAATGAGATTCTATTCATGTTCTTCACAAACCTTCAAGTCTTTCATAGTCCCTTCTAAGTCAAGTGTTTACAATTTATGGTTTAAAATTTTGTTCCTCTTAAAACCATTTTCATTACATTTTTATTATTTAACATATATTTGTTGTTTTATTTAACAGCATTTTGTTTATTTTAAGGCCCATGTGTTTTATTTTTTTAGATTCCGTTTAATCCAATTCCGCAACCTCCTAGTGTCTTCCCAATGTAGGGAGAATGTAAGGTGAGTTTGGATCTACCCACCATGCCAAAAAAAGGCAAGCATAGTTGGTGGTTGAAACTTTCATAATCCATTGCGCTAAGAAAGACATGTATAAAGTATCTACACGAGAGAATTTTGCAGCAATATATAAACTTTCTTATCATACTAAGAAAAACATGCACGTGACTTACCCACCACATTGTGAGTGTTGCATTTAAAAAATAATTTTAAATTAGATTTTTGCAATGATAATAATAATACACTTTTAAGAAATTAAAAAAAAAACTTTATTCTAATTGTGTATTGATGCACCTTGCCAACTTTCATCCTTGATGCACGTCGAATTTTCATTCCCATTTTTCACATGTAGGTGAATTTTTTGTCAATCTATTGTGCGGCAACCCGGGTAATATGGGCGTTCTTTCTTGGTAATTCCGAAGTTCAAGATATGCCAGCACAAAACATTTTGCAAACGAATAGCGTTCAAGCAATTTTGCATAAACATTGCACACTAAGTGTGTTGCTTTCACTTGAGCTCACTCGAATTGAACAGGAGAGATTAGTTCTTGGTGCTTTTGATGATCTAAATTCAATGAAGTGGTCCATTTTACAAACGAATGAATGTTTGAGTATTTTTGCACAACATCATATTCATAGTTCACCACTTTCATCATGATTAGTCTGTTTAATATTGTTAGACCGGTTCACTGGACCGGTCCAGCCGGTCCAGGCGGGACCGGTTCACGGGCGGGAATCGCAAACAGGCGAATCTGGCGGAGAACGAGCGGCCCGTCCGCCCCCGTAGAGCTGTTTAGGAAGTTTTTTTGAGCGTTTTGAGAGGGAAATTTGAACGTAGGGACTGTTTAGGGAATTCCTTTTGATTTGTATGCATTAAATAGTAGATTTTCCTAGGGTTTGATCATCTTGAATTTGGCTGAAATTTGAGATCTCTTAGATTTAGGTTTTCTTTGGGCTCTAGCGGCGTCTAGAGATTTGGGAGAGATCGATCCTCCTCTCGAATTGAGGATCAATTGTATCTTTGCTGTTTCATTCATCTACTAGTGGAATACAAGAGTTTTTCTTCGCTTTCTCTCAGATTTCTTGCAAATATCACCTGTTTTCCTCTGCTTTTGGGTTATTTCCTGCTGTGGACAGCAATAAAACTGCAGCAGTTTACTGATTTTGGCTAGGAACACTTGTGAATATAAGTGTTTCCTATCAAATTGGTATCAGAGCGTCGATTTGGGACCACCGGCGGCTGAAATTCCGAAATTTCAGCAAGTTTCTTTTCCGGAAGAAGAATTTTTTTGGGATCCGTTAGAAGAAAAATGGCCGGAAAGAAGGTGGAAGCATTAGAAGGCGAGTTCGGACAACTGAAGACAGATCTGGAGGGAAAGTTCATGGAAATATCCGCCAACAATGACAGGTTGGAAGGGAGGTTTGCGGCTATGGAAGAAATGATGAAGAAACTATTTGAAATGAAGACCAATCCAGAGACATCGGAAGTGAGAGAGACTACTGACGGCCTTGGCGTAGGAGGAAATCCAAACCCAATCCGGGGGAGGAGGAATCCGGAGGTGGAGATTCTTGAAAGGGACGACGACATGCCACCTCTAGAGCCAATCTCTAGAGAGGAGATGAGCATGGGAAATGACCGTCGAGGTGCTGATTTTCAGCGTCGAGGTGCTGATTTTCAGCGTCGAGGTGCTGATTCTCAGCGTCGAGGTGCTGATTCTCAGCGTCGAGGTGTTGATTTCGGAGGCAGGCGAGGGGAATATGAAGGTAGTGCAAATTTTGGAGAAAGGAGAGAAGAAAATCAGCGTCGAGGTGCTGAATTTCAGCGTCGAGGTGCTGATTTTGAAAGAGGAAGGGGGGATTATGACGACGAAATCGGATACCAGCGTTGGAGGGAGGACCGGGACCCTTGGGGAGCACCTCATCTTCGAGGAATGGGAGGTTATGAAGAGTACCGGGGCAATGGAAGGGATCCGAAGGTGAGGAAGTTGAAGATGCTCATCTTTGAGGGCGAAGATGGCCATGGCTGGATCTATAAGGTGGAGCGTTACTTTGCAGTCAACGGGTTGACAGACGATGAGAAGCTAACAGCGGCAGGTTTGCGTCTGGAAGGGAAGGCGTTGGCCTGGTATCAGTGGAGAGACAGGAGAGAACCTATCAGGAACTGGAGAGAGTTCAAGGATTGTTTATTAGAGCGTTTCCGAGCCGATGGGGGAGGAGACTTCTATGAACAGTTCTTTGCTCTGACTCAGGAGGGGACCGTGGCTGACTATCGGGACAGATTCGAGTATTTGGCTAGCCGTCTGGATCACATCTCAGAATCAGCCCTAGAGGGAAATTTCATGAAGGGGCTCAAACCGGAGATACGAACAGCTGTCAGAGTGTTGGAGCCAAGGAATTTAGGCAAAGTGATGGAGCTAGCGCAGTTGGTAGAAGATCAGAAGAAAGCAGAAAGAGGGGCTCGAGGAAACTGCTCAGGAGGCTCTAACAGGACGATGACCACTCTTCTAGCACCCAAGGGGCCTGCATCAGGCAATAGCAATGAGACCACCCGAGAGAAGCCAGTAGGAGGAGGGAGTGGGGATAATTTCAAGAGGCTGACAGAGAAGGAGATGCAGGATAAGAGGACAAAGGGGTTGTGCTTCAGATGTGATGAGAAGTACACGCCAGGGCATAGGTGCAAGGACCAAACTCTTCAGGTTCTCCTTGTCTGTGAAGACGAGGAAGACGAGGAGGGAGGTGGGAGCAGATCTGGAGAAGAGGAGAAGTTGCACCTGGATGTGGCAGAAGTCTCTCTGAACTCTGTAGTGGGATTCACTCCGAATCACACTATGAAAGTGAAAGGAGAGATAGCTGACCGTGAGGTGGTGGTGCTAATTGATAGTGGGGCTACCCACAATTTCATTTCCACTCAGGTCGTTAACCAATTGGGAATGAAGTTGGTGGACACTGGTTGCTATGGAGTGATGATGGGTACAGGGAAGGTGGAGAAAGGCCAGGGAATCTGTAAAGGAGTGGTGTTGACCATCCAAGGGATTCAAGTAAGAGAGGACTTTCTTCCACTAGAGTTAGGAAGTACTGATGTCATCTTGGGAATGAAATGGTTGCAAACTTTGGGAGAAACCAAGGACAATTGGGGAGCACTCATGATGGAATTAATAGTGGATGGGAGAAAGGTGGTTATAAGGGGAGATGCAAGGCTATCCAAAGCCATGACATCACTTAAGACCATGGTTAGGGACATACAAGAGGTGGGGGAAGATTATTTGGTGGGACTACACAAGCTGGATTTGATCAGGATGGAGGAGGAAGGGGATGTTTCTCTTTCCATGCAGCCCTTGGTTCAGCAGTACAGTGAGGATTTTCAGTCACCTCAAGGATGGCCACCTCCGCGGGAACACGAGCATATTTCCACCTTGAGGACAAGGTGGATCTTTGGGAGGGGAGTATTGTTAGACCGGTTCACTGGACCGGTCCAGCCGGTCCAGGCGGGACCGGTTCACGGGCGGGAATCACAAACAGGCGAATCTGGCGGAGAACGAGCGGCCCGTCCGCCCCCGTAGAGCTGTTTAGGAAGTTTTTTTGAGCGTTTTGAGAGGGAAATTTGAACGTAGGGACTGTTTAGGGAATTCCTTTTGATTTGTATGCATTAAATAGTAGATTTTCTTAGGGTTTGATCATCTTGAATTTGGCTGAAATTTGAGATCTCTTAGATTTAGGTTTTCTTTGGGCTCTAGCGGCGTCTAGAGATTTGGGAGAGATTGATCCTCCTCTCGAATTGAGGATCAATTGTATCTTTGCTGTTTCATTCATCTACTAGTGGAATACAAGAGTTTTTCTTCGCTTTCTCTCAGATTTCTTGCAAATATCTCCTGTTTTCCTCTGCTTTTGGGTTATTTCCTGCTGTGGACAGCAATAAAACTGCAGCAGTTTACTGATTTTGGCTAGGAACACTTGTGAATATAAGTGTTTCCTATCAAATTTCAGCATTCATATCAAGTTCAAGAAAACATGGATATGCACACTCAAAGCATTAACTCAAAAAGGTCATAACGAACATAGTTATGCAAGCATTGAATGTCTATGATAATTGAAGAACCGTATGACCAAAACAATTTAAAGATTTATATAGTTCTTTACAATTTTCAATTGCAAATGCTTTGGTGAAGCATTCCTACCTTGACAAGTTTGTCGAGTTTGTGAAATTCAAGAATGCAACAAGAACAACATCAAGCATTTATCCTACTACATATGGAGTCGACTACATATATCCTCTTTCTCCATTCTATTTTATTAAGAGTTAAATTCTCATTTAAATCTAATAAAGAAATGTCATTTCTAATATTTTCTAACTCAGTTTTTTAGGACTACCTCTATCTAATATTTTCTAACTCAGTCTTTTAGGACTACCTCTATCTTTCTTAACATGGGTCAGATTTAATATATCTACACTCCTAATACCGGATCATCGGAAAGCTGGCATTTTATGTGACCAAACCTTCTAAGGCGACTCTCTCTAGTCTTATTTTCACTGGAGCTACTCCAACCTTTTCATGTACATACTCGTTTCGCATTCTGTCTCTAAAAGCAAACCCACTCATCCACTTGATAATCCTTCATCTCCGGTACATTTAACTTAATTTTACACTTCTATTTTAATGGTCAACATTCTACACTATAAAGCATTGTAAGTCTCACAACCATCTTATAGAAATTTCCCTTAAATTTGAGGGGTACTTTTCTATCATACAACAACCAGATGCATTCCGCCACTTCAACCATCCAACTTGAATTCTATAATCTCCCCTTCTATTTCACCATCACTTTGAACAATAGACCCGAGATATCTAAAATGTATACTCTTTTTAATAACTTGATTGCCCATAGTCGCAATCCCTCAATTAAATCAATTACTACTAAAATTGCACTCAATGTATTCAATTTTACTCAAACGAAAAATTTTAGAATCTAAGGTTGACCTCCATAATTCAAGTTTTCATTCAACCCCCTCTCTAAGTCTTATCAACAATAAGAATATCATCAGCAAAAAGCATATGTCAAGGTAAATCCTTTTGCAAATGTCTAGTAATAACATCAATGAATAAAGAAAAAAGATAAAGGCTTAGAGATGATCTTTGATGTAATCCAACTACAACAACATCAAACCTATATCCCACTACATGGGGTTGGCTACATGAATCATTTTTCTCCATTATGTCTGATTAAGAGTCAATTCTCATTTATCTAATAAAGAAAGGTCATTCCTAATATTTTCTAACCAAGTCTTTTTATGTCAACCTCTATCTTTCTTAACAAAGGTTAAATCTAATACATCTACACTCCTAACCCGGTCATCGGAAGGGCTGCCGTTTTATGTGACTAAGCCATCTAAGGCGACTCTCTCTAATCTTATCTGCCACAGAGATACTCCAACCTTTTCACTTATATGCACATTTCGTATCCATATCTCTAAGAGTAAAGTCACTCATCCACCTGAGCATTCTCATCTCTGCAACACTTAACTTGATATTATGCTTCTCTTTTAATGGTCAACATTCTGCGCCATAAAGCATTGCAGGTTTAAACACCATCTTATGGAATTTTCCCTTGAATTTGACTGGTACTTGGTCAAACCACCTTGTGTTTGAACACAAGTAGCAGGTCCTACACACATTTCCTTAATGAATGGAAATGCCAAAAACAATATTATGTTACTATCAGTGTATTTGCTATTCATTTTTTAATTTGCCTTTAGCTTAATGACATTCTTTATATGAAATTCATACCTCAACTTTCAAACTTTATAAGAACCGATCTTATGAAAGCTCAAAACCACTCAGATAATAATCACAAAAAACATAAAACAAAGGCAACGAACATTTTAAACACTTTTCAAATGATAATAATATATTTCTTGCCCATATTTATGCCGCTAATTACTTCAACCAATGGCATATCTACAGTTAAAAACATAATCACAAGATTTAAAAGCATCAGGTCATTGGCTGGAAATCATGTCGCGTTGGTAGCAATATTTATACAAACTTTATGCATATCTAACAACAGGTTGTAATATGAAGCTTACGAGGATGTCAATAATTAAGCCAATCTCCTGGTGCTTATTAGCTAATCAGTGGCTTGATGAGGTCCAAATTATCTAAGGTAATCTACTGATTAAGCCATTATTTTCTACAAAGGTACAATGTTTGAAGCTTGGGTAAGTCTACATAATAATTATTCAGATAGCTGTAATAAAGTCATTTCATAACGAAATTTCCAAAAACGTCAAAGAAGGTATCATAACATAAAACCTTGTAATTTAGCTGGATGGTAGATTTCCAAAGCTTCCAATATCCTCAACTCCAATTCCACTTGCGGATGCTCCTAATTTGTACGAGACATAAATATCAAAATAATGTCGATTAAGCAAATATGTAAATCAGTTTACCGGACACTTCACTCGAACTACATTGATTCAATTTTAATTGAAAAAAAAAAATGACGGGTGATAAAAAGACATTGAAAGATAAACCTTCGGAAGAGAAGATGCGGAAGAGGGAGGAGCCTGGCCGGGAGAGTGGCCTGATAAACCGTCTTGCTCCTCCTCCCCTCCCGTTTCCATCTTCTTCGATCTGGAATAAACCCTAATGGTTAATCGAATCTTGATAGCTCAATTAACGATGAGGAGAAAACCCTAGTAGTCACCCTTCCCTTCTTAATTGAACAGAAATAGGATTTCCGTTCGAACGCTATGAGAAAGGAAGATCTAAATTTAATTTGAAAATTAAGAAACTGTCCGTTTTATGTGCAACCTTCTCATTCCGCTAATTCATGCAAAGTTGTGAAAGTTGGATTTAGTTCGTCGGTATCAAATGATATAATAAATAATAATATTATTAAAAATTATTATAATAAAGATGAAAATTTAATGTTAAAAATTTCATAATTCGAATACTTTTAAGATTAAGAAATGAAGAAAATTCATACATAAATATTATATTACATAATTTTATAATTAAATATAAATATTTATTATATTTATATCATATATTTAAATATAAATAATTAGTTGTTTTAGATTTAAATATAAATATCTCCAAACTTTGATTTTAATTCATATTTAATAATTTAATAGAAATTTAATTTTTATATAAATATATAAATTTAATATGAATAATTACTAATTTATGTTATATATTTAGTTGTAATTTACATCTATAAATTATATCTATAATTCACATTATAAAATAATATTTATAAACTCATACAATATTATTTATTTTAGATTTTTTATTTTTCTTATTATATTTATAGAGAATTTTAGAATTTTAAAAATTATAGTAATTTTTTATTCAATAATTATAAATACATTAATAATTATAAATTAAAAAATTTTAAATATTATTATAATTATTTTTTATTTGAATATTCTATACAAAAACTTTTCAAAAAATTCTCATGGAAGTTTCCACCATGCATGCACACATTGTAGAAACTATTAATTTTTAATCTCACATCAGTAAGGAGCTTTATATCATGTTATTCATAAAACTTTTCTTGTATTCATAGGTTAAGAACTCACTTGGGATAATATAATCATATGGCTATGATTAACTAGTGTTTATTACATAATACTATAAATTTTTTTTGGAATTATATTATTAAATTAATTTAATATTTAACAAAATATATTTATATTAATTTAAATTGTTTAAATATATTATGAATTGAATCGGCCGGTTCTTAAGAACAGGGACAGGTTCAACGATCGAACGGTTGAATCGGTGGTTTAAATCAGTTCTCACTGGTTTGATGTTAGACCTATTTTTCAGGAGGACCGAACAAGCCATATGAGTGGTTCACGATTGAACTGATGGAACCGACCAATCTGACCCGATTTTCAAAAGCTTGTAGAAATATATATACTGTTGCGGGCTAGAATATACGCAGCGATAGAGTTAGAATACTATGTTTTAGCGTTGCACAAATATCCAACTCACACACAGAAAACACAAGATTTTTTACGTGGAAAGCCCTGAAAGGGGAAAAACCACTGAGCATTGCCCAGTTGAAAATGGTTCCACTAGAATTTGAGTCGGTTACAATGGACTGATTCGCCTCTGAGGGCGATTAGATTACAAGTAATAATGGTACGATAAAAATTCGGGTGTCAGGTGATGGTCTGACAGAGCTTCGGGGTCTCAGATGATGGTTCGGCGAAGGTGAGGACATCCGACGGTGGTCTGGCGAAGGTGAGGATCTCTAGTGGTGGTCCGGCGAAGGTGAGGACCTCTGGCGGTGGTCCGGACGAAGGTGAGGACCTCCGGCGGTGGTCCGACGAAGGTGAGGACCTCTAGTGGTGGTCCGGCGAAGGTGAGGACCTCCGGCGGTGGTCCGACGAAGGTGAGGACCTCTGGTGGTTGTCTGGAGAGACTCCGACGGTGGTCTGACGAGATTCCAGTGGTGGACCGACAGTGGTCCGGCGAAACTCCGGCGGTGGTCGAGGAGGAGCTTCTTCCTTCTCTTCTCTTCTTCTCTCTCTTGCTTGGGTCTCTTTTCAAGAGAAATGAGGGGTCTATTTATAAATTTTTGGAGTGGCATGATCCGTAAATAGGTGAGAGATCAAGGGTAAATGAGGAGTGGTTGGATGGACGACCGATATTGAATTCCTTGATCATGGGCCGTTCGTCAGGCATTTGGAGGCCTTAATGATTTTGAAATTCAATGATCTTGGTCTCGTTGGGTTCTTCTCGTTGAGCCGCTCGATTCGACTATTAGATCGTCATATTTGGAAACCGTTTTGTAACTCAAACAGTGGTACAAAGCTTCCAATAACACTTCGGGTCCTTGATTTGGGCTCATTGGGGCTCGGATTGAGTCGAATTTGGTGTCGTTGGGTTCGCATTTCCGAGATGCTCAGTTTGACTATAAGTTTGCTGAAATCGGAGGTGATGCCGGATTTAATTTTTGAAGTTTCCGGCTTGCTTTTGCCTCGAGATTAGTGCCCGATCAAGATAATTTTCTGATGACATATCATTCATATATATATATATATATATATATATATATATATATATATATATATATATATATATATATATATATATATTTTATTATATTTTTTTTTTTTTTTTTGCTGTTTGTTTTCTTAAGAAAAAGTCTAAAAATATAATTCATAATAATTTTTTTTAATATGAAGACTGCTTATCAAATATTCTGAATACATATTTGATTCAATTGTTCAAAATTAAAATTTTGTTTGAGTTAGTATTGAACAAATATATTAAATAGAATAATAAGATTGAGGTTAGATCTAACCTTTTTCAAATAATGATTAATTTTAATTCAAGCATTTACTCACACGTGACTACCCCTCAATATATTTCCCATCAGGCCTGTTGCATGTCCCCAGTCCTGAGATACTATGCAAAGCAACAATTAACTTCTCGCATGCTATCAATCCCATATTTTGGCTTCTGGGACGAGCTCTCCTCATGAAATCAACTCCTAATACATTATGGATCCCATTGGTGAACCCCTACTGAGCTCCTGTTGCAAGGAGAAATTATTATGTGCGGAATCCGAATATAGAGTTACGTCCGAACTCCAATAAAAATATGACACGTGTTCTTGTACACAGTGTATACAAATGTACACACTGTGTATAATTATGTACATAGTTTGTATATATTATGTACATAATTTTATAATTTGTGCATTGTACACTTTATGTACAATGACACGTGTCATGTTTGTATTGGAGTCCGGATATCTGGCCTCCGCACATAAGAATTTCTTTGTTGCAAGATATGCTCCTCACATGTCATCAACCCCATCAACGATCCCATAGTGAGCTCCTGTCGAGAATTTGATTTGTACTGTCACATCATCAATTCAAGTTTTATTTAGGATGACTTTCTTATCGCTTGTTAAAACAATTTTTTAATACAAAAAATTTAATTTTTTGCACTAAAAATTGTTTTAAGCAGCCGTAAGAAAACCATCCCAAATGAAGCCTCAGTCTATGAGCCTAGTGAGGTCTCATGTCAAATCAATTTCTATAAATCAAACTTCACAAAGTACTCTAAAAATACATGAGAGATAACTTAGTCCGAAATAAACATTAGAATGTATTGTTCAATAAAATAATCATAGTTCGTTCATATTTCTTCAATTTGTCTATTATAAGTTATACAAAGTTGAATTTCCCCATTTTTATGGATTATTTTGAGAATAGATTTTTTTACAACTTATATTTATGTAATACTAGCCCTTATTCAGTTATATATAATTTAAGGATTTCAAGGCACTAAGAGGATTGAACGAATGAGGTCAGTGGAAGCCAAGTGAGTTTTCGCCTACTCGATGTCCTTCTCTTTTAAAGCCTGCACATCCTCAAGCATGAAATCATTTCATATATTATTCTGTGCGGACATCGAACACAGCTTATCGTTCAGAAATGAATCAGGTGCAACCACATCATCTAGTACCGAACAATACCAAGTTCGGTACCAAGCATTACTGAGCCGCAGTACCGAATAGGAGATGAACTAGCACATTTTCATTGAGTTCTGGACTACGTTCAACATCCGCACAGAACAATTCATCGCATTTCACGCCTTGCCTGCTAAGAGGTTGCAATCCAAATTCCCAGGAACTTCTTCTCGAGTTTAGCTTTATTTTTATTAAAAAAAAAAAAATCACATAGTTATCCTGAATTGAATTCTGAAAATTTCGAAGTTGAATATAAAGTTAACATTCCTGCCGATCTATTGAATTTGTTAAAGACTTATCATTTATCAAATATAATTTAAAATTAATCATTTATATATCATATTAATTTCATTTAAACCTAAATTTAGTGAATAAGTTCATTAGATAATTATTGATAATAAATTATATTTGTAGAATATCCTAATATATTTTATTTTAGAAGACAAATAGTTCGATGTGAAAATAAATATTTAAAATTGATAATTACTTTTTTAAAGAAGACAAAATTAACTTTAATATTTCTATTAATATTCATCATTTCTCAAATATCTGTTTAATCAGAAAGTGGGCTTTACACAGCTCACCTTGACCTGTTGGTTGAGAGCCTATGCTTCCAACTAAGAGGTTTTGGGTTCGAGTCTTTGTGTATGCGTCGTGTGTGTGAGTTTGCCTTAAATGGCCTAAATGTCCCAAAAAAAAAAAAAAAAAGTGGTCTTTAACTATAAATTGATGACCTGCACTGGCTATAAGGCTTGCAGGAGAAGAGCCGCAGAACAATAACATGAATGGAATTCATTATTAAAACTGAATGAATAAAATAGATGTACAGCCGTTTGTATTTATAGCAAAGCCATGGGGCCATATTAGCTTTAACCTTTACAGCTCGCAAGAAGTGTACTTTCTTGTTTGTGCTTTAACATGCCTCTGCAAACTGATGATAGGGATTGTCGATCAGTTTGTGAATGAGATATTTAAATATGGAGATTGTTAAAGCTTTTGTAAAGAGATCAGCTAATTGATCCTTTGAGGCTATATGATGAAGCTGAATATTTTTATTTTGTATACATTCTCTAATAAAGTGACAATCAATTTCTACGTGCTTGGTCCGAGCATGGTAGACATGATTATTGACGAGAGGGATGGCGGAAGCGTTGTTGCAATACATGGTTGTAGGTTGATGTAGTGGACAATCTAGTTCTTGGAGCAGTCGTCGGAGTCATATGATTTTTGTTGCGGTAGAGGTTACAGTACGGTATTCCGCCTCCGTTGATGATCTTGCAACAGTTGTTTGTTTCTTTGTGCTCCATAAGATCAATGCTGATCCTATGACTGTACAATAGCCTGTAGTGGACTTCCATCAGATTGATCTCCTGCCCAGTCGGCATCAATGTATGCCCGAAGTGTGAAGGAGGTAGTGGGATTGAGAGAGAGCCCATAGCGTATAGATCCACGAATATATCGTAGAATGCATTTAAGCAACTCAAAGTGAAGGTCTGTAGGTTGATGCATATGTTGACATGCTTTATTAACTGCATCTGTGATGTCTGGGCGAGTAAGGGTAAGGTACTGAAGTGCTCCAACAAGTTGACGGTAGAGTTTTGGGATTGGAGAACTTTGTTGAATCATTGAACAGACTGTTTTTTAGTTGAGTTGGTGTTGATACCGGCTTGCTGTTGAGCATGCCAGCTCGTTGAATAATTGATTCCGCATACTGGGCTTGATGGAGATGAAGTCCTGTCTCGATCCGGTCACCAGAGATGCCCAGGAATTGCGTCAGATTGCCAAGATTGCGCATATTGAACCATTTGTGGAGAGCGTGAAGCAGCGTGGCAATAGATTCCTGGTTATTACCTGACAGTATAAGGTCGTCTACATGGTCTAAAAAATACATGTTAGAACCATTTTTGTGATAAATCAGGAGATAGGGATCCGAATTACTAGTGGTGAGGCCCTGTTCGTGTAGAAAACCTGTTAGTGTTTCGAACCACTGTTTGGGAGCTTGTTTGAGCTCGTAGAGTGCCTTATTGAGTTTGCATATATGGTTGGGATAGTTCGTGTCTGAATAATCGGGAGGTTGCTTCATGTATACAATGTCAGTAAGCTTGCCATGTAAAAAGGCGTTTGAAATATCTAATTGACAAATATTCCATTTTTGATTGAGTGCAAGAAGTAAAAGAACAAGTATAGTTGAAATTTTTGCTACAGGGATAAACGTTTCAGTGTAATTCAGGCCGAATTCTTGATTATATCCTAATGCTACAAGACACGCTTTGTGTCTTGCAATGGTCCCGTCGGAGTTATATTTTATTTGGTATGTCCACTTGCAGCCGAGCGGGTTTGAGGGAGTTGGAGGGGACGAGCTCCCAAGTACCCTGAGATTATAAGGCTTGAAATTCTTGGGATATGACCGTTCTCCAATGTTCAAATTTGGACGCTTGCATGTAAGTTATAGGATCAGGAGTTCGGGTTTGGTGTGTGAGGTTAAAGATTTGTTTTGGCGTTAAAGTGTCCTATTCTAAGTCTGGTAACCATGTGATGTTGAGGTTGTATGGTGGGATTAGTAGCTGTGACTGAAGGAGTTTGACGGAGTTGTGTGGAACTGGTTGGAGCCGGAGCTGGTGGAGTGGTTGAGACTTGCGGGTTTTTGGGTGGCTGAGTGTTGTGAGAATGTGTGAAGTAGAGGTGGTGGACGTGGGAACAAGCAATTAGGGAGGAAGGTTCTGTGAGAAGTCCGGTGTGTTATATTTAGAGGAAGTGCCTGGAGACTGTGCGTAGGGAAAGATATGCTCATTCGAACACGACATGACGTGATATGTATATACGATTCGTAGAGAGATCAAGGCAGTGGTATCCTTTTTGTTCTTGAGCGTAGCCGATAAAGACGCAAAGGGTGATAGAGGTGATAATTTGGAGTGAGAATATGATTTGAGACATGGCTAACACAGGCACCCGAATATACGAAGGTGAGTATAATTGGGCTGTTTGTTATATAGATAGTGGTATGGCATGCAATTGTGTAGTGTGACAGTGGGAAGACGATTGATTAAGTAAATGGAAGTGTTAAGGGCTTCAACCCATAGTGAATACGGTGCGCTTGAATGAAAGAGAAGGCTTCAAACTATTTCAAGAATTTGTCTATTTTTCAATTCGGCGACTCCGTTTTGAGTAGGAGTGTAAGGACAAGTATATTGGTGGCGAATGCCCCAGTGAGTGCAATAAGATTTAAACATGTTATTGAGGTATTCGCCTCCACCATTAGTCCAAATTGTGCGAATGTTAAGATGAAATTGACAATTGATAAACTTGTGAAAATTAATAAAGGATTTTGTTACATCGGATTTGTGAATTAATGGATAAACCCAGCTGTATTTAGTAAAATCATCGATAAAAGTCAAAAGTAACGATATCCTTTGCATAGATGTGTGCGGGGACGAATCCCATACATCAGAATGTACAAGTTCGAACGGTGCAGTAGTAGTAGAAGTAGATGGTAGGAAGGGAAGACGTTTGCTCTTGGCAACATTACATGTATTACAAAAATCATATAAAGAATCAGTACATATGCTGGGATGAGATCGAGCTAAGATGCGGACAGTGGAGAAGGCGGGGTGGCCAAGATGATGGTGCCATAGATCTAGGATGGCTTGAATCGAAAGAAGGGCAAGATCAGAGGTCGATGTTGTGTGAGGAATGTTGTAGAGGCCATTATGGCATGTGCCTTGAAGAAGAAGACGCTTGGTCGTCAAATCCTTTATTTGGTAACCGTATGGAGAAAAAGAAATGGCGCAGTTATTGTCAAGAGCTAATTTGTGCACCAAAATTAAATTGAATGCAAGATTTGGTACATGGTGAAGCTTGTGAAGATAGAGTGTACCATGATGGAGTTGGAAGTATTTCATTACCTATATTTTGTATGGGAAGTTGTCGACCATTACCAAGAATTACTTGTGAGGAGCCTGTGTATGGTTCGGAGTTGTTGAGTTGAGTTGCATCAGACGTGAGGTGAACCGAGGCGCCACTATCCAGAAACCAGTCATTCTGGCGTGGATTATCCGACGAACTGAACAAGGCTGACATTTGTGTGGCTTCGGTATATGCTGGATCTGTGCGATACCAGCAGCGAATGGCCGAATTACCATATTTGTTGCATATTTGATAGGTGACATTACGGTTTGTTGTTCTGTCTCCACGATCGGATTGTTGTTGTGGTCGTCGTCTGCAGGTTCCACGATTATTATGGAACCGACCCCGTCCTCTTCCTCTAGAGGCTGTGAGAGCTAGAGTGTTGTCTGTTAGGCTTAAGGAATGAAGATCTTTGGTAGCGTCTTGTAAAATGTTTTGCTCTACTCTACAGAGTAGGCTGTAAAAATCATCAAGATTCAATGGATGTAGGTTTGTACGTACAACGATCATGAATGATTGGTAGGAAGAGGGTAGTCAGTTCAGCGTATAAAGTATAACATCTTCGGAGTAAATCGTGCTGCCGGCTGTCGTGATTGCGTCTACTTTTGCTTTAACATCAAGAAGATATTGAGACATGAGTTTGTTTCCTTTGGACAGGTGATGAAGCTCATTTTTTAACTGGATGATGCGGGAGCGAGTGGTAGATTGAAGACGGTTAGCTAGGGTCGTCCAAATTTCGTGGCAGCAAGATGCAGATAGGACATAGGGGAGTATGGAATGAGTAATGGTTGAGAAGAGTGCAGCAGAGAGGTGTTGATCTATTAAGGTCCAGGATTCTTGCAGTGAAGATGCGGATGTTCCAGCTAGAATGGAAGATTTCGGTGGACAAGGTGTTGAGCCATCAAGAAAACTTTGAAGCTATTTGCATTGAAGATTTTCTCAACTTAGGACCGCCAGATTGGATAGTTGTCTGTGGTAAGAAGAGTTGGGACAAGATTCTTGATGTTGCTTATAAGGAATTTAAGTTGAGGCGGTATTGTGTGGGCGGGAGAATGTGGGTTGAAATCTACGATGGGTTGAGAGGTTGCGGAGCCTTCCATTGACGAGGAGAAAAGAAACAAGAAAAAGAGGATCGGAGAGCAGAGGGGGGAGCAATGGTAGACCGCGGGAGGAACAAAGGAGAGACGGAAAAAAAGAAATTCATATTTCTATACTTAGCTCTGATACCATGATGACCTACACTTGCTGTAAGGCTTGCAGGAGAACAATCGCAGAACAATAACAAGAATGGAATTCATTTATTAAAACTGAATGAATAAAATAGATGTACAGCCGTTTGTATTTATAGACAAAGCCATGGGGTCATATTAGCTTTAACCTTTACAGCTGGCAAGAAGTGTACATTCTTGTTTGTGCTTTGTAACATAAATAGATTCATTACCATTCATATGAATTTTTAAAAAAATATTTAGCAATTATATTTTTATCAGACAGATCGTTTAAAAGACTTCTAAAAATAAAAATATTTTCAATTCATAATTTACTTGCATTCATTTCGTTTCCTTCTTCTCAACAAACAAAAAAAAAAAAAAAAAAAAGAAAGGAAAGGAAAGGGAGAGGTTGGAGTTGAATAGCACTTTAGTACTTCAGTGTCTGATCAAGCATTGTTAGCAGAGAAGGTGAGGAGTTCATATAAACCTAAACCATTAGTAATTATGAGCAGAGCGAGTAGGGCTCACAACGATATGTCGGAGAGGATTTTCCACATGGCCGCCTCCGGCATGCTTGACGAACTCCGCCGGAGTGTGGGAGCTTCCATGGCAAACACAAACAATCCTTATCTCACCTTTGGTGTACTTATAGAGGAAACCTTCAATCCTCTTACCATCGGGACCTTCACCTCTGGTTGCAACACAAGGCATTTCAGCCATTAATTTTCTTCCAATATCTTTTGATCCGTTCAAGTTCCCAGTCATTCTCTTCAGTACTTCATCTTCCTGAAAAGATTTGAGGGATCTTAGCAATGGCGGTAATGGAGGTACAGCAACTGACTTTTGATCTGTGTCAGGAATTGATGGAGCAGTTGAAGAGCTGCTTAAGTTTGAGGTTTTAGATCCTGTAAGCAAATCAAAATATATGTGGAGCTTAGCAACTAGAACTTCATTGCTTTTTCAGAAAATATTACCGGTTTCATGACATAGCAATACATAGAAGCATTGCATTAATAGAAAAAATATACAGTGGGAAGACACTCTAAAGGTCCAATTCTTTCCTTTTTTTTTTTTTTTTTGCGTGCAGAAGATTGTTTGGCTGCAATCAGACGGGTACAGATTAATTATTTCATTTTCGTTCCTTTTTAATTGTGCATCTTCTAAAGGTGCTAACATTAATATCTTTTCTAGAAATGCTATACTATCCACAAAACCTACGTGAAAAAAACTCACGTCATGTCATCACTTGATTGGCTGTGAAATTGTAATAATCCAATCCAAGCAAGGATGTTTGACTTTCTGCTCATTTTGATTAGGTCACCTTAAAAGGGGACCCTGGTGATTTTTTTTAGGTAGATTGATATGCCAACCCCTAGGGGCGGGGCCAGGCCAGCCCAAACCAGGCTAGGCCAGCCCAGCTCAGGCCGAACCAACCAATTGGCTGGGCGGAATTAGGGGCAGCATGAGGCAATATTTTGACCCCCCTTATGGGGCCGAGGGGAGCGATTATTCATTATGTAAGGAGAAGGAATCAAGATAGAGCTGTTTAGTAAGATTTTAATTGTGCTTTTATTATGTGTTATGGTTATTTAAGGGGGAGTTTTGTCAAGGGTTTTCATCTTATATATGATAAGTTAATTTTTCCTCTTTCATTGTGACTTTTCTAGCAACGACTAGGATTTGTGGGAGAGCCGATTTAATCTCTCGAATAGCATATCAATTGTATCTTTAGTTATTATTTAAGAAGTAATAAAAAATCAGGTTCCATATTTGTGTTCATGTATTTTCTTCTTCTTTTTTTGCTATCTTTTGCTTCCAAATCACATTAAATTGATATCAGAGAGAGGTTTTCGAGAGATGACAGTAAAGAAGGTGGATACGTTGGAAGGCGAAGTGGAGAAAATCAAATTAAGGACGGAGAAGTTCTCAATCATCAAAGGTTTTCAGTCATGGAGAATCATATGGAGAGATTATTTGGAGGGTTGGAGGAGATGCAATTCAAAACTCCACTAGCGGCTCTGATTACTAACCCTAATCAAGATTTGACTGAGATTTTCTTGTCCAAATATAAGGGAAAGGAGATCGGACGAGAGGAGTTCAACGAAGAGAGTTTTTTTCATCAAGAACCACATCCCTAGGGTTTTGATAAGCGGCAGATCAGGATTTCTGGATGGGGAACATCAAGGAGGGAATTTTGTGGTGGAGGTGGTGGGGTGGCCGACTACTATGGGAGGCATTCCGGGTAAGGGGAGTGGGCGAAAAAAAAAGGTGGTCTAGTCGAGCCATGGGGATTGGGTCATGCAAAGAGGATGAAAGAAAGATGGGATTCCCACCCTCGCACGGGGGGAATCATTGGAAGGAAAGGAAGTTAGAGTGGAGATGCTATGCAGAGGAAGTTGAAGATGCTGACAATTGAAGGGGAGGATGCCCAGGGGTGGGTGTATTTGATGGATAGGTATTCGGTGAATAGGTTGAATGATGAGAAGAAGCTTATGACCACAGGGCTATGTCTAGAGGGGAAAGTCCTAGCTTGGTTCCAATGGGAGGGAGGCTAGATATTCGATCCACTCTTGGGAGGATTTAAGGATTACTTGTTGGAGCATTTTTTAGCCATTTGGGAAAGAGGCCTACACGAGCAATTCTTTGCCTTGACTAGGGAGGGGATCATCAAGAAGTATCGGGAGAGATTTGAGTTGTTGTCAGAGCAGTTGAGGGGGATTTCAGAGGCAGTGTTGGAGGGAAATTTCTTGTAGGAACTAAAACCCGACTTATGGGTAGACCTCCGACAATTAAGGTCGAGGGAGTTGAGGGCAACGATAGAGCTAACCCAGATGGTGGAGGATCGGAGACAGATGGAGAGGACTAGTAGAAGCGGAGTCACGGGAGGCTCCTACAAGCATGCCTTTGATTTCATTGGTATCAAGGACCTAAACAATGTCATTTTAGCGAGAGGAGCCGAGGGAGAAAAGTGGGGGAGTTCGCTCCAAGGACAACTTCAAGCGCCTGACAGAGGCAGAGGTGCATAACAAGAGGGTGAAGGGTGCATGCTTCCGATGGGATGAGAAGTATGTGTCAGACTATCGGTGCAAGGACGACACACTCAAGGCCCTAACATTTTGTGAAGAGGATACCGATTACTCCAAATCACATCATAATTGTGAGGGGATAGGTCAGAAAGCGATTAGTGGTGATCTTGGTTGATAGCGGGGCTACTCACAACTTCATCTCAAATTAGGTCATGGACCAATTGGAATTGAAGATAGTGGATACGGGGAGCTTCGGAGTCATGATGGGGATAGGAAAAGTGGAGAAGAGTAGGTGGTTGGTGCTGACACTCCAAGGCCTACATATAGTGAAGAATTTTCTTTCCTTGAAATTGGGAGCATTGATGTGATCATAGTGATGAAGCGGTTACAGACGATTGGGGAGACGGAGGTGGACTGGAAATCTTTAACTATGGAGATTCAGATGGAGGGGAAGATGGTGGTGTTGCGAGAAGATGTCAGCCTATGCAGAACTATGGTTTCAATCAAAACCATGGTGACTACAGGGAGCAGGGTTGGCTACTTGGTGGAGATGCAAAGCCTAGAGGAGGTCCAAGACTCCAAGCCCATCGAGATCCCTGAGTATGTACATCAACTTCTATAGCAGTTTCTTGAGATTTTTTCAGCAGCCTAATGGATTACTTCCACCTAGGGAGCAGGAGAATGCCATTACCTTGAAGAATGGAGCTTCTCCTATCAGTGTCTGATTATACTTGTACGCACAGATTCAGAATGATAAGATAAAGAGGTTCATCAGAGAGATGCTTGAGGCAGGTATTATCAGGCCCAGGGTGATTGTTTTCCAGCCCAATTTTACTGGTGAAAAAGAAGGACAATAGTTGGAGGTTTTGTGTGGACTATAGGGCCCTAAACAAGGAAACTGTACTGGACAAGTTTCATATCCCCGTGATTGTGTGCTATTGGATAAACTATTTGGGGCTATTATCTTCTCAAATATTGACATGAAGTCAAGAAATATGCACAAGATAAGCTATGAGTTTTTGGTGATGCCTTCGGACTTATCAATGCTCCAACCACTTTTTAGTTCCTTATGAACCGGGTTTTCCAAACCTACCTCAGGAAGTTCATCTTGGTCTTTTTGATGACATTCTAATCTATAGTCGTATGGAGGCAAAGCATGTAGGTCACTTGAGGATTGTACTAGAGACTTTGAGGGAGCACCAGTTGTATGCTGACTTGAGGAAATATTCTTTGGCACAACCATAGGTGGAGTATCTAGGACATGTGTTGAATAGAGCAGGGGTAGTAACAGATCAACCCAAGATTGAGGCTATGTTGAATTGACCTTTATTTAAGAGCTTGAAAGAGTTGAAAGGGTTCTTAGGCCTCATCGAGTACTACCGGAAGTTTCTACGAGGGTATGGCACGATAGCATGACTATTGACTAAGTAGTTGAAGATGGAAAATTTCAATTAGGGGGAAGCAGCAACACAAGCCTTCGAACAGCTAAAGAAAGCTATGATCAATGTGTTAATATTAGCACTTTCTGTCTTTAGCAGACCATTTGTGATGGCGATGGATGCATCCGTCTACGAACTAGGGGCAGTACTCACGCAGGATCATTGGCCCATTGCTTATTTTAGCCAGGTGCTCACGACTAGGGCAATACTCAAGTCCCCACATGAGCATGAGTTGATGGAGATTATCTTAGCCACCTAAAAGTGACGATCCTATTTGTTAGGGTGACACTTTATTGTCAGGAAAGACCAGAGGAGTTTGAAGTTTCTACTAGAGCAGAGGAATGTGACTGAGGAGCACCGGAGGTGGTTATCCAAGTTACTTGGATATGATTTTGAGATTCAGTATCGCCCAGGAATTGAGAACAAGGTTGCGGATGCACTATTGTGGAAGACGGACGAACTACATATGACACCTCTATCAATACCTATGGTTCTAGACTGGGAAATGCAGAGCCGTCGTTGTAGGACCCAAACAGTCATCCTGATTACACGTTGAGGGAGATCCAATTGCTACATCAGGGTGATTCATCTTACCATGGACACCGGGGTACATTCTCAAGTTTATGCAGGAGTTTCATGGAAGCGTAGTTGGATGACACTCAGGATTTAAAAAAATCTACAGTCGGCTGTTCGCGGAGTTATACTGGATGGGGTGGGGATGCATTGAGACGTAGAGGACTGGGTGATGAGAAGTGATGTGTGCCAGAGGCACAAGTACTTTGCCATGACACCAGGAGGATCATTACAACCTCTAGCTTTACTAGAAAGGGTGTGGGAGGAGGTAACGATGGACTTCATCGAGGGTTACTGCGTTAGGAGGGATTTTCTCTAATACTGATAGTAGTGGATCGTCTAAGTATGCACACTTCATCCTTCGGAAGCACCCTTACTCTACGATCTCTGTAGATATTGCTTTCATACAAAAGGTGGTGCGCTTACATGGATTTCTAAAATCCATTGTGTCGAATAGAGACAAGGTGTTCCTCAGTCATCTTTGACAGGAGTTGCTCCGTTTACAGGTGACGGTTCTGAAGAGGAGCACGACATACCTTCCACAGACAGATGGCCAGATGGAGATGGTCAACATAAGCGTGGAGACCTATTTACGATGTTTTGCATCGAATATGACGAAGAGTTGGGCAAAATGAATTCTTTGGGCTAAGTATTGGTACAACACTTCATACCATTCAAAAACACAGACCACCCTTTTCAAGATTCTCTATAGGAGAGATCCACATCATTTCATACATTATGAGCATATCACGACACCAGTATCCAATGTAGATCAGTACTGAGAGGAGAGGGACATGATATTTGTTGATGGCCCAACAGATCATGAAGAGGAGGGCTGATGAGCATAGGAGAGAAGTAAACTTCAAGCCAGGAGACATGTTTTACTTGAAGCTGAGACCCTACAGGAAGAAGACACTAGCCAAAAGGAGGGATGAGAAATTTTCCTCATGATACTTTGACCCTGATGAAATTTTGGAGCGCATTGGAGCAATGGCCTATCGACTGATATTACCACTTTCGTCAGCATTGCACCAAATATTTTATGTCTCACAGCTAAGGCATGCGATAGGAGATCACACACCATCTCCACTACCCTCGAATTTAACAGAAGACATGGAGGTCATTTTTTAGCCCCTGCAAGTAGAAGGGATGCACCGGGGAGACAGGAGCACAGGAGGTACTAATTAAGTAGAAGGATTTATCGAAGTACAAAGCCGCATAAGAGCCATAAAAGATAATCAAGAGATAGTTCTCATCCTTTCACCTTGAGGACAGGATGCATCTTTGGGGGGGTATTGATAAGCCAGTGCCAGCGGGGGCCCAGCCAACCCAAACTAGTCAATTGGCTAGGCAGAATCAGGGGCAGTAGGAGGCAATACTTCATCCCCCCTTCTGGGGCACAAGGGAGCTATTATTCATTATAAAAGGAGGAGGAATCAAGGGGGAGCTATTTAGAAATGTTTTAATTGTGTTTATTGTGTGTTATGGTTATTTAAGAGGGAGTTTTGACTAGAGTTTTCATCTTATATGTGCTATGTTTATTTTTCCTCTTTTGTTTGTAGGATAACTCCTCCACCTCTCACATAGTAGATCAATTGAATCTTATGTTATTGTTGAAGGAGTAATAAAAAATCAGCCCCCATATTTGTGTTCCTGCATTTTTTTCTTATCTTTTTTGCTCCAAATCGCATCATAGACTTGTTTGGGACATTAACATATTTGTATTTTTTTTTAATCGTATATACTAAAATCTTGTTGGAGGATTTTCTTCCTTCTCTTGAACTCGTTTTAACTACTTAAGTTTACTTCTCAACATCTTATATTCAATATACCTTTATGCACTCCTGTTAGAACCACCCAAATGTAATCATTTCTTAATATCTTTTTCCTAAGTTTTAAAACAGTTATATCATGGCACTCTCATTTTTACGACACTCCCCATAAATGCAAGTGACTTACTTGCTGAGTTACTGCCCACCACTGATATCAATATAGCCAGCAAATCAAACTAGTATTATTTCTAAAATATAACTTTTAAAAAGTTGTATTAAAAGGAAACTTGAAATGGCTAAAGCTCAACTCACAAAACTTCTGGTTGAAAACAAAATTGAGATTGAGAAGGTAAATATAAAATATCCCTTTAAAATTAGTATATAGCACTTTCATGTTCAGTTCACCACAATCATGAGAATTCTGTGCAGGAGATCCCATAGAGTGAAAAAATGTATCCCGCTGAAAATGATATGAGAATCTACCACATTCTTAAATAATTTCATCTGGATTGATTGAAACCCTTATTCAAAAACGAAAGGTAGAGAGAGTTTAAGACTCTTCCTGTGAAATTGTTAAGAAGATTATGATGTGTCGCAAAAATTCAGCTCTGAATTAATTTCAACTGTCCAATAGAAGTTAGCAAAACTTGGTATCCTATGATCTCCATGTAATGATAGCTAAGCAAGATAATGATATTTTAGCTCCTACAACATTGAATTTCATCATGATTTGTGTTGACCCTTTGATGATCTCGAGAATTTGATCTAAAACTAATTATATAATTCAAACAATCATTAGAATCAAAATCAAAGTCATCAACATAGATCAATTGGTCTTATTTAGATATGTACTATCACTAATCTTGAGGTTTGATGTCCAACACAGATTATAAAAATGCGTGGCTTTGTTTTCCACCAGTCGATCGACGACAACAGAGAGGGCATTTTAATATGAAATGAATCTCGGAAATGGCAAAGCTCGTCAATTCATTGTTTACTAAGCCAATGTACCAAAAAGTAGTCCTCATTTCAATGCCTATAAATACCCCCACACTGTCTCCCCAGGAGGAAGAGTGCTCTTCTTTGAGTTTTCATTATTTATTTCCAAAGAGAAAACCCCGTTGAATTAATTTTAGCTATTATTGAACTTCAAGATCAACCACCAATTTAATCATACGAGAGAATTATCAAGAACAAAATCTTATGATTTGCCTGCTAACCATTTACAATGGACAGTTACCTTCCTACTTTTCAAAATGTTTTTTACAGTCCAACAAAATAATGTAGAAAAACTATGATCATCATTTGTCCTCTATCCAGATTAGCGCCAAGTGTCTATTTAGTTTTTATATATGTTCTTAATTATGTTTCATGTTTTAAATAAGTAATAAGGACGCAATATATCTTATATTTTAAGTGTTAAGTATTTTTTAGTATGTATCAGCAACTCTTCTATATAAGGATGCCTTAAGATTGTATGAGGAATTGAATGGTTATTGAAAAATTGAAGTAAATTAAGCTCCCCCTCCTTATGGTTGCTAGCTCCTTAGGCAATCACCAGGTTGATTTATCTCTTCTTCCCTCTCATTCTAATGATTGGGCCATCTCAAAATTACTAGGATGATTAATATTCCTCCACATCTTTAAAAACACTCTCTTCCATCTTCCTTCTCCATCTTTAAAGAAACAAAGTGTTCTCAAGCTCTCAAAGGTTTCAGCCAAGTGAGAAGAATAAAGAAGACAAAGGAGTTTCACTTTCACATAACATCAATAATCCCAACAGAGATCCTCACCAATTCTAAGCAAGGTTATGGTTGCAATAGCAGAAACTAAAGCCATGACCTCAAATGGATTCCTTAATTTATGATCGACTGAAGATCGAAGTTTCGATCGTTGGGACATTACACCAAAAAAAATAAAACCCTAAGAATAAGAACTCTCTTATTCATCAATTATAAGATATCTTTAAGACTCGAGCCCAAAGGAGATTCTTGAATGTCGCATCAATATGCAGTTAAAACATTTTGACTAAAATGACATTTTTATAAAGCAAATCTACCTTAAGGCCTAAGCAAACACCAAAAAAATAAAAAATAAATAAAGCCCCTCTACATCATATTCAAAGAATTCAATGTAGAGCTAACTTGGCTCTAAAAATATATATAAGGGCTCTTACCTCATGATATGAAATGGCTTTTGATAATTACTGTTATGTTACTCTCTTCCTACCAAATAGATCACTTAACATCCAAAACAAAAACATTAATAAAACTAAATATCAACAAGTCACATGAAAAGCTTTTAAAAGTGCAAAAAACTTCATGCATTTATGTGGGTGCTTTTGTCGAACCTTCCAATGTAATCAACTAGGAACTTGCATGCGGTCATAATTGTTGCCACATCACCAAGCAAACAACACGAAAAGAGGGTGTAAGCTGAAATCAATCGTTCAATTTCACCATTGTCGTCACACCATCAAATGCATAACATGTCGAGGGGTTCTCAATCAAGATCAAGGTGCTGGATATCACCATTATCATATTGCCACTAAATGAATTTCATTTGGAGGGGTTCAAGGCTTTAATCAAGGTCATCAAGTTTACTATTGTTACCCCAACAGTGAAATGATACAATACAGTTAGACATCCAAAATTTTGCCTTCAAATGATACTACTTACTAAGTGCCTAAAGAGCAAAAAAGGTTAAGGATTAAGATTTCAAGAATGCCTAGAAGATCCACTATACTTCTCGGATGAGCAGAGGAATAAGAAAGATGCTGTCAGAAAGGCATCATTAAGAAGTTTTCCATCGAGTGCACCACACTTTCCAAGCGTGTAATGAACATAGCAATAGCATAAAACTTCAACTTTTCCTACAAGATGTATCGTACTTTTCAGTGTCCAAATAAGAAAGAAAGTCAAAACTGTGAAGGCTTAGGAAACATAAATAAATTTTGCTTTTGATTGTACCACACATTATGAGTGCCCAACGAGCAAGGAAGGCAAGTTTAGAAGACTTTGAATCTATCTATTGTTGTAATAAGGAGTAAACACCACAATGACGAAACAAGCAAGAAAGTAAAAGCGGCGAAGGACACCAAGATTTAACGTGAAAAATCTGAAAATAAGGAAAAAACCATGAAGTCACACTACATCAAAAAATCCACAATGAAAATTGGGAGAAATAAGTACAGTTCTCTCTTCTCTCTCACTCTCACCTTGCTTCTCTTCTCACATGGTGCATGTTCTCAATGTATAACCCTACATAAATACAAGAGAGAGCCAAGTAAATAACCCCAAGGGATGCAACCTTTTAGAAAAACGAGAAAGAAAACCGTCCTGTCCCTCTCGTAGCGCTGCGACGCTCAAACCTCAGTCTTTATCCGCTGCAGCGCACCACTCTCTGTAGATCAGCACTGGGGCACTCGGGAACATAGCGCCGCGAAGCTCGGGTACAAAGCGTCAGGGCGTTGTATGAAAAAAAAAATCAAATTTCACACATAATTTGCACCCCCCAACAAACTTGAGGTCTGAGGCAACAGATCAACCCGATTAATCAACACAATCAAATTTCACACATAACACATACAATCCACATCATAGTTCTTGAGTGCAAAACGAGCAAGAAAGATGATGACGTAAAGGTATCATCAAGAGGTTTTTTTTTTTTCCTTTTGGCATATCAAATCCCCCAAGCGACAAGGGAAATGGCTTTGATTTTTCTTACCAATACTATCAACAAAAAAAAAAATCAAGTTAAACAAAGAAGGTGACAATATTATTTTTAAACCAAAATCCAAAAAAAAATAGTAAGATTAGAGGAGCATTTATAACCGCTTGCCCCTTTTCATTAAAAAAAATAAAACTAAAATGGCCAATTATCATCTCTCAAGTGACCGTCACAATTGAACTACCATCTAAGAGGCGAATTAAGATGCCTCTAAATAGGGGTAAATAACCACCTTCTCGGGGCAACCTTGTTGCCTCCTTGAGTTATTGCCTCTTAGTTACTATCTCAATGGGTGGTAATGAGGTGAACGCTCAAGCGCCTGTTGGATTAGTTGTGACCCACATTAAGGAACACAACTTTGGTTCAATTCCATATTGGATAATTGAAAATACATAGTGGTTTAGAAATACAAAGTGGTTGACTCTCACATAGGCTTAAGTTTTTAGGTTGAAAATGGGCATGACCACTTATGATTTTAACTTAACTTAGGTCCATTTGTTTCATCCTCCCTAATAAGCGGTATCTAGGTTTGTGGTTAATGTAGCTAGTGGCTCTCATGGTTCAGCTTCTATTGAAGACTTATATGAGGCCTCCACCTGGTTTAGTTGATTTTTTATGAATAATGCTCAATGACGTTGAAGAGCTTTCATTTGAGAGGGAATATTAATCAATATGGAGTGTTCTCACATAAAGAGGAGATTGTCAAGCCATGTGAGAATTCAACATATGAGAATTCAAGTTTACTCCTATTTTGGATAGTTGAAAAAAAATATTACTATAAATATTTCAAGTGATTAGCTCTCACTCATAGGCATAAGCTTTTGAGTTAACAATGAATTTAATTGATTTAACAAATCATTCAACCAATACATCCGAATTGTCTAAATGCACACCACTAGTGGCACAGAGATGAGGTGTGTTTTGGTACCTTGGTAATGTGGGTGGATTGACGAGTATGTTGCCTTTGAGATTTACGATGGATACAAATGTCCTCAATTGAGAGTATTATGGTCCTTCAGCTTATTTGATGGCAAAAAACCAATCCACATAACCTTTAAGATCCATGATGGATCATCAATCCCCGAAACTAATGCATGAATCAATAGAGGTCTCAAGCATCAAGATTAGTGTCAAAGTTAAAATCTACTAAATTAACTTCAGCATAGTCATAGACATGAGCATCGAAGGATCTTCTAGAGGATAAAATCTCCGAGTTTACTTCTTGAACTCGAGTTTTGTTGATTGTGTGCGTGGAATAATATTGAGCCTAAGATGATACATTTAACGAAATTCTATCACATTCATAATCATTTTCTACGTGCAACAATATACACAAAGATGACCCAGACCAAGAAACCTAGTGCAATGTTGATCATATTTTGGAACAATTACAACATGAAAGAAAAATAATCAAGTAACCTTTTTTTTTTTTTTTAATCACAACACACCATGAGAAGGTAGTCAACAATGAAGGCACAAAATAGTATCATAGGAAATTAGTTTTTTAGAATATAAAACTCCTAACTCAATCTTGGAGACTTCGACCCTGCTGTCATGGAGAAATCCAAAATTAATGAATTCTGAGGTATGATTTGAAATTTGAGGAAATTAGTATTTCATGCAGTTTTGTGCACAACAATACAAATAAAAATATACACCTTCCTCTGCATATGTTTAGCTCAAATAATAATTTTTACAGCTTAACTCCACAAAATATGAATTTCACATTCGATAGCACTCAACATTTTATTTATTTTTTTCTAAAGATTATGCCACAATCAGCATAGATTAAATAATTAACAACTTTAAGTTCATTAAAATTTGATCAATTTTTTTGATTTTTTCCCCATTAATTACAAATTCTTATCTTTTGATTTTTTTTAAATCACCTTATCTTTTTATTTATTAAAAAGGATTTCATTTTCATAAATATATCATCTGCACTAATATACCTCATTTTAAATATCTATAAAAATAGCCAATACAGTGCATCTCCATGAACTCATTAAAATAAATCAAGCATTTCCTTTTAATTGCAAGTGAGCACTAAACCAACCAAAGTTCATTGCATGCCTCAATGCTTAAAAAGAGAACAAATATCCATTGCCTCAAAAAGCTGTAAACAGAAGAAAAGAAGAGGATCCAGTTCCAAGCAACATAGTAGAAAAAATAATTCAAATTCAACACGAAGGAATTACACAGTTGAACAGGAAAGAAACAACAAAAAAGCACCAAAACTAAAATGTAAGAACAAATTTCTTACCTTGCAAACCTCTTTCATTGAAATCCGAGCTCCTCCTCCGCATCGCCTCCAGCTGAGCCATGTCCACCTCCATCCCGCAGCCCGCGGCGCCCATATCCCATCTCAGTAAAATACCACCATTTGTCCCACCAATCCAACCCTCCTCCTTTCTATCCCCACTTCCCACCTCCATCGGCAGCCTCGTACTGGTCTTCTTCTCCAATCTCTTTCTCTTAACCTCCATTCTCTTTAATCCCTGCATCTCCTTCCGCTTCAGGTGCTCGTCTTCAGCCTCAACCGGCAGAGAGCACGACCGCGCCAGAGGCGCCGAAGAAAGGGTGAAACCAACCTCATTCGGGAACATTGAGATCACCGCCGTGGAGGTTGATCGCAAGAGCCGCGTCTCCCTTGGCTTCACCGCGAAGCAGCCCCCCAGCGAAAGCCCCAAACTGAGATCCGTATCCCCCTCATCAAAATACTCCGCATCCTCCACTTTACCATTCACAGGAAGAAGCTCTTCGCTGCATCTCGTGCCGGAAAGACGACGGAGAAGGTCTCGGGGATAGGAGAGCTCCTCTGCTTCTTGCTCTGCCAGCTCGATTTCCATTAATCCGAGTTTACAGCGAACATCTTTTGGGTCACAAAAAACATAGACGAAAAGGTGATTGAAAAAAAAAAAAAGAAAGAAAGAAAGTTATGCGGGTAATCTGGCCGGCGATCGCCGGAGAGGCTAAGGAGTTCGGCGAGGGTTCCGGAGAGGAGGGGATTGGATTTAGGGACGGTGTGGAGGAGGAAATGACGATAATGCCACTGCCGGGGAACAGAAGCTCTGGCGTAGGACACGTGGTGTTGTCAAAGTGAGCTTCGTGGGACGTGGTTAGATTTCTCTTCTAGTTTGTCCACTAGCCGTGATAAAGCTGCCCAATTATGCTGGACACGTGGCAAATTGAAAAATAGACACGTGTTCAAGATCATGCACTTTGTCCTGTCAGTTCTTGGTTTCTTTTCGTGTGTTCTCCCTTTTTCACAAACGAACCGGAAAAATGTATGGGGTGGATCAAAATCTTTTTAATTTCCTATGAAAAATATTTTATCTTAAAAAAAAAAAAAACACTTAGGCTCAATGATAAATTGATAATGGAAGGTGATTGTAAAAAAATTTGGACATCATAATTGATACGGCATCACAAAATTAGCTTAATCGGGCATGAATCTGAGGCAAAAGTTAGTTTGAAACTTCAAAAAATAATTCCGGGAGCACCCGGGCTCCGATTTCAGCGAGCTTATAGTCAAACTGAGCGTCTCGGAAATACAAACCCAACGACACCAAGATCAACCCAATCCGAACCCAAATGAGTCCGAATCAAGGACCCAAAGCGCTGTTGGAAGGTTCAAACCGCAATTTGAGTTACTAAACGGTCTCCGATTTTAACGAGCTGAGCGGCTCGACGAAATGAATCCAATGAGCCCAAGATCGTAAAATTCTGACATCATTAAGGCCTCCAAATGTCCAACGAACGGTGCACGATCGAAGGGTTCAATATCGGCCGTCCATTCAAACCACTCCCTATTCGCCCAATATCTCACACCTATTTACGAGCCACGCCACTTCAGAAAAACTATAAATAGAGCACCCATTTTTCACAAAGGGGGACTCAAGTGAAGAGAGAGAAGAAGAAGAGAAGAAGGAGGAGAAGGAAGAAGCTCCTCCTCGACCACCGCCGGAGCTCTTCCCGCCGCCTGAAGACGCCGGAACTCTGCCGGATTTTCGGGAAACACCGGGAATTTGCAGAACTTTGTAACTTTGTAAGAAGTTGATTGTAAACTGATCGTCTTGATTTGTAAGACGGATCAACATTTTTACTTCATACAAACACTAGTAGAACTTTACAACTGGGCGAGACCCCGTGGTTTTTTCTCTTTTTGGGTTTTCCACGTAAAAACTCCGGTGTTCATTTCTCTTTTCTGTTTGTGTGCTGATACTCGTGCAACGCTAAGACGAATATTTTCTAACTCTAATGCTGCGTATATTCTAGCACGCAACAATAATATTAAAATTCTTAAATTTATTTGAAATAAATATAATATTTAAAATTTTAATTAAATTATAATTATTTAAATTATTATAGATAATTTATTTAAATAAATAAATTTTATTTATTGTTTTTTATGAATAACAAATGATAAATCATACCAGTTTTGTTTGGAATAGTTTTTTTATTTTAAAATTTATTATATATTGCATTCACATTTGTATATTATATTATTTTTAAAAAATAAAAAACTTAATATGTCATTACATATTGAGAAATATTATTTTTTGAAAAAAAAAATAATTATAATGGCATCAAATTATTGCAACACTTCATTTGCGCTTAAAACATTTGCATGAATTCTAAGTACGAAATATTAATTTAATCTATTATGATAAATCATAGCATCAAATATTTATTTTTCTTAGCCAAAATGCAAAATCCAAATAGAGATAATAAATCAAAATAATTATGTAAATATGAAATTTATTAATATCTTGGAACTATAAAATGTGAATTAAATAAGAATACTTTTATTAAAGAATATAAATAAAAAAAGTATAAAAGGCTATATGTTGTTGTGTAATGTCGGCCCACTTGTATGTGAAGCCTATGCACTGTCGGCCCACTTGGATGAGTCACATGGGGGCAGATTGCGATATTTTTTGGGGTCCACAGAACTCTGGCTGCAATTGGGCCAAGTGTCGCAATTTAACAATTGTAGAGTAGATAATTAAGAAAAGATATTTTGATGCTATTGTTTTTTTTAATTTTTTATTTCAATTGATTATTGACTTAATTAGTTAAGTTAATGTATAATTGAAAGGGATAAAATTAAATAGAAAAAAAGTTTAAATTATATGGGGCGGATTTACCTAAAATTCGAGGGATAATATATATATAATATGATTTTTTAGGAAATCTGTGCTCCGCAATCTATTTTTGAGTCCTTATTACAAGAGTTTTTAGGCAATTATCTCCCCACCCCCCTAAAAGTTTAAAAATACTATTATCTTTAGGCAATTGCCCCCATCATAATTAAACACAGTGTAAAGGTGTTATTGTTAGGAAACGATGAACCAAATACAAAGAGAAATAATAAAGAGAATTCAAAAATATTATTACAACCAAAATTTTGTTTCAGGGGTGCTATGTCCCTTGACCCTGCGACTTGGCCGGGCAGGATGAAACTCCGCCAGGCAGCGCTGCCCCTTGAACCCCCGACATATCTGCAAAATCTCTACACTTTTACTTATAAGTTTGCATGTACCTCCCCCCTCCCTTGAAAATTAAGGTTGATTTCCGCCGTTGTATATAATATTGATTTTCTTTAAATGTAAATATTTTTTTTTTTGTTGAGTGTTATGAGCTTAATTCATATTCACATTATTTTATTACTACAAAAGATTAAGATTATTTAAAATTTTTTATTTTAAAAATTTAATAAGAATTTAAATAAAAATGTTAAGATTTTTAATTGATGGAATATCAGATAATTACTTATTACTTTATACAATTTATAAGAAAACTATGTTACTTTCATGCCATCATAAATAGAAATATTCATTTTTATGAAGTTATATTATTAGAATGAAATATGTATGTATACAACAATATCATATTCCTTTTTGCATGTGGTAAAACTTTGAAGATGCTAATAAAAAGGCCAAAATTAAATGAAAATATATTTCTTAGAGGTTACTTAATGATAAATTATCGAGCACTAATAATTAACTAATTAGTCATTATCTATATGCTAATGTCAATGATGGAAGCTATTAATGCTTATAATTACTCAATGCATAACATATTTTGTTGGTGGTTATCTTATTCACAAGTTGGCTTGAAGATAAAAATGTGCAGACAAATATCAAGATGTATTTCAAAACTCTTGAATTTGAGCTGATAAGAATTGCACTAATCTCGGCATAAATTCAAGGGCTTGGAAATCCATAATGACACGAAATATATGAGGATATTCTTACATAAAAAAAAAAAGAATCTATTAGTTTTTCAAACTCATTGAAACCAAAGCATTGGAATGAATTGAAATAGAAGAAAAGTAATAAGAAATATGATAATAAAAACAATTGTAAGGCCATAATGACAACAAAAGCAATATTAAAAAAAATTTGTATTAAGACCTTACATAAAATTTAATGCTAAATGGACAGGATGAAATTAAAAATTAAAGAAAAAATATGTTATAATAAAGCAAAAGACCATTTAATAATGCCTTTCATATTCTTAATTAATATATATTTTTTTTATTTTTTTAAGTTCTAAGGTGTTATCTATAAATTTTATTTTATCTTTTCCTATCTTATCAGTCATCTTTTTATTTTTTTAGTACTGATATTTATTACTCATTCAATCCTACATTATTTATAATGAGTATTTAGACAAATAGAACAAAAATTTTATGTATTTACATATTTGACATCTAATTTTTATGTATTTATACATCTAACAATTCTATTTTTATGTTTAATTATATATATAACACTCTATTATCCGAATTCATAAATGACAGAATTGGTCCCCAAACTTTCTCTAAATGATCAAAATAATCCGCGACATACACAATTATTAATTTGATCTCTTAACTTTTGATGTCATTGAATCTCATCGAATTCGGCTCACAAATTATTTATCAAGTAGAACTTAAACCGATTCACAAGCCGGCTTGAATCAGTTACATCCCTGACGAACAGTATATCATTGGAGGTGATTTACTATATCACCCTTATACTAATTTGATTGTATTGTGAAGGTAGTAGGAGTTTAAGCAGATTATTATTTTTATTTATAAAAATATATAATTAGATTCGTTGAACATTAATAGCAACTGAGTATATTTTTCTCTTAATTGATAAGCCCAAATAGCATGATCGTTTGGGCAGGCTACACATTGCACATTGACCATCACATCAATTTATCAACTTTAGATGAACCATGATAATGTTATAAATTGAAATATATCCAAAGTGATATTATTTTATTTTTCTTTGTCCAATAAATCTTATCATGTTAATATTTTTAATAATATTTTCACATTGATTGAAAATAATTTTAAAATCTGATGTGCATCCTTCAAAATATAAATATATATATCAAATATACTAATATAATTTAGGTTTCATATTAGGCTTTATTTGAAAAGAAATTATTTTGTGAAGACACCAGATCGTTCGGATGTGAATCATATTGCACCATATCACCAAATTCACAGTGGCAGTACTCAGTAAAAAAATGACGAGGCACATCCTAATTCACCCCCAGACATCGTCCGTATCCGCACAAAATAATTTTACTCAGGTTTCTTAATGGGAAGGCTTAGTGCAAACTTACCAATACAGCTAATTCCCTTAATTGAGGAGGTGGTGTAAAATTTATTATATATCATTTAAATAAAATTATAGAAGCTTCTATTAGACTTCATCCTAAATGAGTTCAAGAGAGTCCAATTTGCCCAATATGAGAACTTATGGCTATTGATTGTTTTTTATATCATTTGTAACTATATGAACTTTGAATCCATCAAAACATTTTTAGCATTTTTGATCTTATAGGCCTCATCATTTTACCTCCTTTGTGAAACTTGTCATTAGATTGTCTAACAAATCAGTAATCTTTAGCATAAGGCACCTTTAATCTTTAAAAATACTTACCATACCATATTTCATTGATCTTTAAAACTTGTGAGATGCAATTAGGGCAACATCATAAGTTTATTTTACAAATCATATATTTTTAATTTGTTAAAACTTTCTTACTATTTTAAAAAAAATAAGAAACTTTTAAAACTAAGACTTCATTTTGAGAGAGCATTCTTATTGCTTTTTTAAACAATTTTTTAATAAAAAATAATAATTAAAAAAAAGTTTTACAAAGCAATAAAAAAGTCGTCCCAAACGAAGCCTAAATTTAGATTTATTATTCGGTGCGAGGTCCACAAGGCATCCGGAAACCAATAAAAATGCGCTACGTCACCCCATTGCTGAGTACCTAGCTCGGTACCGCTGGGTACCCAGTACTTAACCAAACGGTTCTCTCATCTGATGTACGTACAAAATAATAGCTCCTAAATTTAATACTATTTGATAGCTTTTCTTGAAGATAAAATATAATACCATCAATAACATAATAAATTTTCAAAATTTTCTATTAAAGGATTCCCAAACAAAGAGCTTGGTAGAAATATATATACCATAACAATTTCTATTCATAACAAATAAATTTTACACTAATCCCAAATAAATAAAGGCTATCACGGGAGTATCTACTTATTATCATAACGGCGTAACTAATCCATTACTAACAGGTGGAGCGACATATATTTTCTCTCCATTTAAGGGGTCGCGCCACATGAGAGAGAATTCGAACATGAGTTGGAGTGTTCCCAACCATACTCGTCCACCAACCCAGCTAAGCCCGATGGGGTTATATATATATATATTCTTGCTTGATATAAATTAATGATAATAAGTACATAACGATCAAAGAAGCTATGCTCAACATAATTTTTTGATGAATGGGCTCATAAAGCCTCTCAACTCTTCACTCCATCAGGCTCCAGCCGTGACAAAAATGGAAGCAACACAGGGGAACCAATATCGCCGCTTGCCATCTCTGTGTCCATCATCAATCATGGCCAGACCTTCCTGAATTACCAAAAGTTTATAAATTCAGCTGCGACGATTGGTTTAAATAACAAGAATATTTTGTCACCTTTAAAAGTGTCTCCAAGGCATCCATGGCACGACCAGATGACCAAGAAAGCCTTCTCTCAACCTCTTCCACCGTCACATAGCCTTGACCCTGCACAAGTTGGCAAAAATCTGGTGACTTATATAACTCATGCGGTCTGAGCCTAATAAAATCTGAACAAAAACTAGTGATGCAAATTATGTGTGTCTGAAAGATGACGCAATTTTCCTTTTTTTTATTTTTCAAATAGTGCAGTATCTTAAGAAAAAGGCATGTGGTGCGGGAAGTGGCTCTTCAACTTCGTTTGGGACGGTTTTCTTCTTGCTTTCTAAAACAACTTTCTAGTATAACATTTTTTTGAATTTGAAATTTTTTACTAGAAAGCTGTTTTAAAAAACAGTTTGAAAGTTGTCTCAAACAAAGCTTTCGTCTCCCTAGACAAAGAATGACTTAGAGGGAAGAGAGAAAAATGAAATAAAGGATATCTATCAAAGATAATGCCTTGATTGATAGGTTGTAACTGATTGGAGACCATTTTGCAAGTATAAGATGTACACAATGTAGTAATGAATGACACTTTACCTACCAAGGCTCAAAGGAAAAAGGATGCCAACCAATTGAATGATCTATGCTTCAGACATTGTGCAATACAAAAATGGTCCTTAGGAAATGATTCCCTCCACTAATTTCTATTCATAGAAAAACGGCAGAATCAATTTGATTAAAATTTGAGTCGAGAGGCTAAATTGAACAAGAAGAAAAATTTGGTACAAAAATGGACAAATAACAAATATAAGGACCGTTTTGGACATTTAAGGAACATCAAGCAAGTGCAAGTACAAGTCTAGAATACAAGTTCAAAACTACACATGTTGAAAAGAAAATAACATATTGATAGGAAATACTTGAATAATTCAAGTAAACCCTAACAAGATTGACGAAAACAGCGGGAAAACTCCACAAATCTAATGTAAAATAAGCAAAACAATAGTTTTTATTGTAGAAAGCAAACCAACGAAAAAAATAAAACAAGATACAATTGATCCTCAATTTGACACAAGGGCGGATCCACTATATGTCCGGGGGAACAATTGCCCCCCTTCAAAAAATTTTTGAAAAAAAAATTTATATGATTATTTTGGTAATTTGTCTCCCTCCATCTATTTTTAGTCTTTATTACAAGGATTTTTAGGCAATTGGCCCCCCCTAAAAGTTTTAAAATACTATGATTTTTAGGCAATTACCCCAACACAATTAAACACATTATGTAGAGATGTTATTGTTAGGGAACCAAAATTATCCTTACAACCAAAATTTGTAAAGTAAGGCCAAAAATATCATTACAACCAAAAATCAAAAGAGAAACATCCTTACAAAGAGAAATAGTAAAGAAAATCCAAAAATATCCTTACAATAAAAATTTGTTCCTAGGACGCTGCCCCTTGAACCCCCTACATCTCTGCGAAGCGTACAACGATCAAGGATATAAACAAATAGGGGTTAAGGGGCAGCGTGCCCGGAATAAATTTTGCTTATAAAGATATTTATGAAAGAAAAAAAAAATCTCTATACTTATAAGCCCCTGTAAACAAGAGCTAGCCCTTGGGCCAGTTGGGCCGGTTCATGCTGAACCAACCTAACACATAATTTTAAAAAGTACATGAATTTATAACATCTATCTAGTCTAATATGGTGCACAAATAATAGAAATTTTAACAAATAGCATAATAGTAGTTTAAGATTTGCAGAGTTACTGCATGGACAGCATCCTCCATGGAAAAACTAATGTTAGCCAAACAATACTAACTGCACGCAATTAACTCTTGGAAATTAGAATCTATAAATATTTCAAAAGATTGGCGAATCTTTTGAAATTCAGGCGTGAAAGAAAAGGCCTTTCAAGGTTGCTACAAAAACAAGTAAACAAATAATTCTTTTTTCTACTCTAAATTGATGACATCGGGCAACATTTCCCGTATCATTTTTTCATTCCTCCGATAATGACATACAAACCTGAGCAAGTTCAAGAATCTCATTATGATCTCTGTTTAACTCGGTGGGAACTGATCGAACAAGTTTCTTTCTCCCAATGGAGATAACCGCAAAACCACTACCAAGAACCTGTTACATACAATATCGCAAGAAATGATTTATTAGCAAAGAATGAAATGATAGAACATGAGCGATATAGCTACATAACTGATGATAATGTTATTGGTTCCGAGAAAAACAAAATTTTATTTTAGCGATTTAAAATTCTGATATAAGGTAACAACATTAAAATCAAATTTCATAGATCAACATAAAACTATATATAATCATTAAATTATTTGAATATTTAAAATATTTGTGTACCTTCAGTTTACTAATAGCACGCAGGCAATCATCTTCAGATATTGCCTCTCGAGCAGTTCTTCTTCTTTGAGAGAGTAGACTGCAAAGCTCTTGCAAATTGATCAAACCTCCATTATGTGATCTAGTTGCCAAGCAAATTTCAACAATTTGCACCCCTGTTTCATAATACAACGGGTAAATTTGTTCCAGATCTCTAAAAATAGAATCATTCGGCCACAAATTTTGTGGGGGGTGAGAGAGAGAGAGAGAGAGCAGCACATCTGCAGGCGGGCGTGTTTGAATGGGTGTGTCGTCGATATAGATGGATTTTTTCCTCCCGGAAAAAAAAAATACGGCTATTTTCCTTTCGATTTTAATTTTTATACTTTGTTTTAAAAAACAATAAAAAAGCCGTCCCAAATGAAACCTTAATTTGATATGTGGATGAGGCAAGATGAGGGTCTTCTACTTGTTTTTGGCATGGCATTAGTCATTCTTCCAATATGAAACTTCCTAGAATGTATTTTTTTGTCAGGCGCACGATTTCAGTTACAGAAGGAAAGAAGACTAATGAGCTGCCAACAATAATAACATTTCTATCAAATAGAAATCAAACTCAATTCTGAAGGACCTGAAGGTAGAAAGCATGTGGATTAGCTTCAAGAAGGTAGAAATCAAAATCAATTTGGTCAATATTTTACTCTGAAGAAATGTCAATAGTGAATGTATTTTTTTGTCAGGCACACGATTTCAGTTACAGAAGGAAAGAAGACTAATGAGCTGCCAACAATAATAACATTTCTATCAAATAGAAATCAAACTCAATTCTGAAGGACCTGAAGGTAGAAAGCATGTGGATTAGCTTCAAGAAGGTAGAAAGCAAAATCAATTTGGTCAATATTTTACTCTGAAGAAATGTCAATAGTGATGATCAAAAAGCTCCATGAAGTTGAAATCTATCAGCTGAATTTGTCTCATAGAAGTGAGAACGTGGACCTTAGAGAAAACCGACAGAAAAAAAGGGCCAAAACAGTTCTTCAAGAGTGTCCCCAAGAGCATCTCAACTAGTTCATACAGATGCTCGAACCCACTTGAAAAGATAAAACTGTGTCACGATGAATTAAGTCCAGCTCAAAAACTCTTTCATAAGAAAAATACCGAGTCTTCAAAACATAAAGAAAGTTACCATGTGATTCTCGCCTTTCTTACTGAAATTTTCAGTGGGTTGACAATTCAAATTAATCAACGGAAATTCTCTCCAGAATCCTACAAGGAAACCTTGGAACCGCAGAAAAGGAAACCTTGGGACCACAGACAGGGAAATAGTAATGAAAAATATGATGTTTTCTCCACTAAACAACTACAATATGCCATCGAGCTAACATTTTTAATGAACATTTCAGATGAGATATGTCCTGAGGACACGAGAATAGCAGTCCTTTCCAATTGATTTACTGAATCCAACTAACATGAATTGGACCAAAAAATTTGCCACAATTGCATGGATGGGCTGAAAGAGAGAATCTTATTTGTCTAACGCTAACAATACTCAATGATGACATTCATCAAAAACTCTATAAGAGACGAAGTCGCCACTTTAGATTTTTTTTATCCGAAGGTGAATCTGCTGTCTTTAAAAGAATTTGAAAAGCAAAGAAATAGCAAAGCCCTGCATTGGGCGCCCATACCCATACCCACCCATGTACCCACCCATACCCATTGGGTATGGGTGGGTATGGGTATGCTCATAGATTTATGGGTGGGTACTCAATATGGTGGATAAACCTACTATATTAAAAAAGAGTGAAAATTGAAAAATACATAAACATTGTTTTAAAAGTGAAAAATGCATTCACACTATTCCAAAAAAAATTAATAGACTTGCACGGTTGCACATGAAGTTATGATGATATATTCTCGATTAGTGTGAGATAGGTAATTTTGTATCTTAAAAAAGATTTCATATCTTAATATTTTATCATTAACTTCACAGTTCACATAAATGAGGAACATAAGATGGCATTGCCTGCCACCGGAGTATTAACGTCACAAGCCAGAGTGAACAGAAGATGGCATTGCCGACTCAAGAGGCGATCGAGCGCGAGCTCAAGAGCAACAAAGACGATGCCGAATTTTATATCACCGATAATGTCACAGGGACGTCGGACGTTTGGACCAGATTTGGCATCGTCTGCCACCGCAACAATACCACTTCCATCTTACTCGAGCTAGCTGCATGCAAGGCGTGCAAGAAGACATTTATGCACAAGAAAACCACCGGAACCAAGACGATGGGTTTGCACAAATGTGTCGTGCAACAATCTGATGTCGGTGCAGCCAAACAGTTCTTTAAGAAGCACATGCCCACGATGAAGGAGAAAGCCAAGATGACGGTGGTTGCGACCAGCTTCTGCGCGAAGGACATGCGCCCATTCGAAGCCTTGTCCGAGTTGGGCCTCAACGAACTGATCCAAACAGCGCTAGATATCGGCATTGCTAGCTCCAGCCGCATTCTCGTTGAGGATCTGCTTGCCCATCCAGTTACGGTCCGTCGCCATGTCACAGGTCGTGCCCAGTCAGGTCGCGAGAGGCTCGCCATTATTCTCAAGGAGCACTTCGAATCAGGTGTTGGTGCGGCGTGTACAATCGACCTGTGGACGGACACGATCAAGAAGGTCTCATACATGTCCATTACGATCCATTACATTGACAAGCTCTTCACCCTGAATGCGCGCACGATGCACGTGAAGCCGTTGCGTGAGGCGCCAGCCACACGATGATCATGGTGTTGAACGAGATCAAGGAAGGTTTGAGCATGTTTGAACTGCTTGACAATTACTTTGATCAGATCACCGTCGTCTCCGATAGTGGCTCAAACATTTGCGGGCAGGATGGCATACCATCCGAGTTCTCCTGGTTGCCTTGTCTAGACCATAAGCTTGCGAGCGTGCTAACAACTATCGTCAACAAGACAACCACGATGATGCACGGCGTTCAAAGCAAACCGTTCTACCGATACCAGCATGGTCTATACATGGCTGACCTGTTCGAGATGATCGACTCATGCAAGAAACTCGTCGAGTACTTCAAGCACTCGAACCTGCAGAGCAAGCTGACCAAAACACTCAAACAAGAGAATGTTACATGTTGGAACTCACTGGTATGTTGCCTGTGTAGCATCCTTGATATGTTAGATGAAATCGTAACCGTTCTATAAGAAAAGAATGCGATCCACAAGCTGGGCGCCATCCAACAAGATCTTTTGAACGAGTTCACTGCATTCCTTGAGATGTTCCAACATGCGACACTGGCATTGGAGGTGTTCAAGCGCCCAACATTGCACAAGGTCGCATTTTGGCGCCATCGTCTACAACAACATATGAAGTTGGTTCGTGTCGACATCATGGACCCGAATGATCCACGCAGAGTAAAGACAAAGAAAGATTCTGATCTGATAATCTCCCTCAAGGAGATCATCCAACCCATCTTTGAGGACAAGTTTGTGCTCCAGCCCATCCATGTCGTTGCGACGATGCTCGACCCGATCATGAAGACGCGTTTGCGTGGGTTGGGTATCAATGCTGATCAAATTGACGAGGTCAAGGATAAGTTAAAGGCATACATGATCAAGTATGGCCATGACCTCAACTCTATCATCGATGAAGATGACAATGACAATGAGAAGTTGAAGGCATACATGATCAAGAAGGCACGGATAGACACCACCGCCTCCTACTCAGTTTACGACGACTTGCCTGAAGATGATGACGAGCCTGAGATGGCCGCCACCATTGCCCCCAACAGCTTGCAAGTTAGAGCCGGCCTAGAGTTCACGGCCTACATGGCGCATAGGGTCAGCCCACAAGAACACAAGATGTGCGGCGACGAGGATGGGGAGTTCGATGTCCTGAAGTGGTGGGGGCTCGTGGGCGTCAAGACATTCCCGATCATGGCACTCGTCATGCGCTCTATTTTATGCATTCCGGCCGCCATCGCCATGTCTGAGAACAACTTTTCAGACGCCGGCAACACACTGACTAAGAAGCGCAGCAGTCTAAAGCCCACTCACGTGAACGATCTATTGTTCTACCGATCGAATGATGACTTGTGCGGCATGTTAACACATTAGTTCAATGCACCACAAGCTTCATATAACATATTTTACTGCACTCTAACAACTTGTCCCTTGCATCATTATATAAAACCATGTATTTTGGATTTGGGGAATATGAAAATACTTTTATCTTGTTATTGTCTTCTACCTTTCAATTCTCTGCAGGATTTCTTTTATGTCTAAGGACGAGCAATGCATGGGTATGGGTGGGTACATCATTCTGAAAAATATTATGAGTGGGGGTGGGTGGGCGAAGCCAGCTCGCACAGAGCGTGGGTAACCCAATGTGTACTCGACCAGGACCCTATGTAGGGCTCTGCAAAGAAGTTATAGAAGCTTATGTGAGGCTTCTAACTGCATTCAGCCTAAAATGCATAATGACCACTTCCCATGTGTAGTTGTTGACCTTTGTATAATACCCAAAAGAAATGAAAATGAAAATCATACTGTAGCTCTGCCTGGATTCCGCAAATTCTGTCGAAGTTCCGCCGAGTTACCGTGTAGCACCGCCGAATCGGTCACCTCCCGCAAAACCTGCATCTCACATCAATCAAGCGTCCGCATGTGTCGTTAAATAGCGAATGAATGGAGGCTTAAGGAATCCCTTCCACACACACGAAGCTCCCAATTCCTCTCCCACGACCTGCCCTAGCTCCCGTTTCCTGCTCCGATCGGAAGCCCCAACCTCCTGAAAACCGTCGCCTATTCCCAGTCGGCGACCAATACCCGAGCACCTAGCCTCCTCTTCCGACCACCCACCTCATCCCTTCGACCAAACCAAACAAGATCAACACCTCAACCCCCCTACTCCATCGCCTCTAATCCACAAACCTGCTTCGACTTTCATTGCCTCTACCCGATCGACCTTCTCACCCGTCGGTCGACAGAGAGAGAGAGAGAGAGAGAGAGAGAGAGAGAGAGAGAGAGAGAGAGAGAGAGAGAGAGAGAGAGAGATCACCCTTACCCGAGCCTTCCTTCTGCCCTAGCCGACGCTTCTTTTGCGGCATTCCCTTCCTTTTGTCCGAAAGTTATAACATTTTGATTGGGAGTAGAGAAGGAGCCCGCACTGTGAAGGTAACTTTCTTCTTGTTCGGGTGCTCCTTCAGCCAAGTCCAGTAAAGCCGCCGAACAGAGAAGAGAAGGGCAGGATTTAACTCACTATGGAATTGAGCAGTTGATTAAATCCTACTAATCCTGTCCTAATCATGCTTAAAGCTTGTTAATTAATTATAATGATTAGATTTAATATTAATTAATTATTTTTAATTATAAACTAGTTATAATTAGTTAAAAATTAAGCATAATTAATTATGTTTTATTATAATTATTTATAATTAAAATTATTTTTAATCATAATTAACTAAGTTTAATTATGATTAGTTTTTTTAATTATAATAATTATTTATTAATCATATATTAATTATACCTAATTAAACTAATTGTACCTAATTATTTTTAATTCTAATTAATCATTTTTAATCATAATTAATTATAATAATAATTATTATTAATTATAAGAAGGGAAAGAAAGAAAATGCTTCTCTTCCCTTGCTCGATCCACGTGCCAACCCCGCGCAGGTATAATGCTTCGATCCCTAAAACTCCGAGAACTCGCCTTCAACGCTAGCAACGCAACAAAACGACCACCTATACACGCTTTTCTTAGCGTGGTGGGAGGAAGTGTGTCGCGACGCTTGCGACGAAGCGGGTAATCACCTAAAATCCCTTCTTCGAAGTTCGTAGCGCACCAGAAAACCGCCTATACATGCTTTTCTTAGCGTGGTTAGATGGGAACCTGGTGCAATGCGTACGACGAAGTGGGGATACCCATAAGTGCCCGTTTGCGAGGAAACAACTGATTTTCCTTTGCAACAGGTACCGAAGACCCATACACGCTTTTCTTATCGTGGTGGGGGATCAAAAAAATACACGGCCGAGGTGTCATCGTCAAGAGGACACCTACCATACATGTTTTTTTAGCGTGGTGGGAAAGACCCAGTTTTTCGTAGTTTGCCCCTAAACGGGGGAGACGCCGGGAGGCTGCCGAAATTTTGGGTGAACGCAATGCTACACTTGGACTTGATTGAACTCAAAAGAACAAGAACTTGAACTCTACAAGACAGCAGGGGACTTGAACTGGACATTAATGAACTAAGTATAAACTTGAAAAAAATTTGAACTTAACAAGTAATAACAAATTGAGCAGAGGACTTGTGGATTTGTACTCAAATGAACTTGCATTGTGGACTCAAGCTGAAGCTTAAGCTTGGACCAAATCACATTGAATTTAACTTGAACCTAAACTATAACTTAAGTGAATCACAAAATGGCTTGAAGTTCAAGTGAATTTGAACAAGGACTCAGGCTCAAGGAAACTAAGTGCAAAGAGCTTCAGCATTTGTACTTGAAGATAAAAATTTAGACTTGAATTCGAACTTAACATACAAGTTGATCATTTGGAACTATACTCAGAACTTGAATCAAGTGGATAAACTTGGACTTGAACTCAACAAGGTTATTTGGGACTTGAACTTGCAAACATTTGACTCAAATCCGAATTGACCTTAATGTGAGTATGTGACATAGAACTTGAAGGGCTTGAATGAATGTAAAAGACTCATACTGAATTTAAACTCAATGAGGCATTGAACTTGGGTTCAAACACATATACAAAATAGAATTTGAATCATATAACAAGGGACTTGTGAAGGAGGGCATCCAAGCATGATCAACGTGCAAGTAAGAGTCAAATAAAAATACAACCAAATAGCAAATACCAAATGAACTCGGAGAGAGTATTGAAATAGAAATCAATAATCAAGCAAAATGACTCATGATGAACAAGCCTTCAGTGCACACAAACAAACATAGATGAACAAATGAAGTTGTGATACAACTTGCTTGCAAGCAAAAGTTCACATAAAAAGTCATTACAAGCTTTAGTATAAAGTTTATTTGAGCAATCATAGTTAGCCTACAACGATCATCTCAATTTGAATGAAAGGACTGATATCCAATTCACCGTGTATCTTGTAAACCATCTTGGAGGATAAAAAGTTTGCAAGTAGAACTAAACTACTTTTGACGTCTACGAGCAAATACATAAGGCTTTCAACAAATACGAGCTCCTACGAGCCAAGGCAGGAGATTAGTTAATGCACTACAATCTATCTGCATAAATCATACAAGTAGTACGTGACAGTATATCTGTACAAAACAAGCACACAACTTAAATTCAGAAGCTGCTACTCTACGCCACCGGATCTGCAATATTCATAGAAGCAGACAGAAAGCGTCAACGAAGTCTGAAATAAGTACCCCCACACATGCATTGTAATTTGTATACACATAGGTACACAAAAGGGATAAATATAATCAAACACCCGCATGGGCCCCGGCGAGCATGTTATTGGTACACACGTGACGTCTAGGGATGCTGCGCGGGTCGATAAGTGAATTCAAGTTCGAATCCGATCCTCCTACACAGATCAATAGGAGTCAACAAGGTTCAAACCAACAAATAAATATACAGTCATGACGACCAGTATACTTATTTTAATACATTCATATTATAACAACGAGAATTCACTAATAAAGGCACAAAGCCTATGAGAAACCCGATCCTCCTAAGCAGGTAAAAAGGAGTAGACAGGGTATAATTATAAAATGCCCCCAAACACCCGCATGGGCCTCGACGAGCGTGTTATTGGTATACACGTGACGTCTAGGGATGCTGCTCGGGTCAATAAGTGAATTCATGTTTGAGCCCAATCCTCCTGTGTAGGCAAGTGGGAGTCGACAAGGATGCTCGGTCAATAGCTTGGTCGAGTTGACAGAGTTCAATCAACAAAGAGAAATGACATCAAACACCCCGATGATAGCCGTGTTGAATGTAGATCTCAACCGGAGGGTAGAAGTGTCAATTTCGGGTCATCGGCCGGGTTCGGATAGAACCCGAAAATGACCCGACACTATTCGGGTCAACCCGAACCCGACCCGCAGACACGGTAAGGCCGGGAACAGCTTCGCAGCATCGGCGGGCCTTCAGCGCGGCAGCAGCGACGTCCGGCGTCCAGCGGCAGCGGGTCACGCGGGGGATGCGACGCGAGGCCAGTAGAAATAACTTGAAGCAACAACGGGCAGCGGTCATGCGGAGGGGGGGAGGTGAGTGAGCGGGGTAGCTCGGTCACGTGGGGGCAGGCAGGCGTCAGGTAGTCAGCGCAGCGAGGCAGCTCAGTCAGCGGGTCGAACCGGGTCATTTTTGGGTTTCCGGGTTAACCCGAACCTGACCCGATTTTTAAAACGGGTTGAAAACTCTAACCCGAATCCGACCCGGTTTGGGTTCGGGTCAACCCGAACCCGAAATTTTCGTGTCGGGTTTTCGGGTTTTCACAAATATTTTCAAATGCCATTCAAATTCTCATAAATCCAAATTTCAAATTCTGATTCCAAATATTTAAAATTTAGAAATTCATCCATCAACACTTAAAGCAAAAATCCATCCATCCACTCTCCGCAACAGTTTGCTGTGGTGGACAGATTAAAATTTACTTCAGCTCACATAGAGCTAATGCCTAGTCGAAAATATTATTAGGATCCATTCTCAAACAATCTTCTTGCCAATAAGGACGTGGTACGTGTCCTCTAACCGGAGATTTTGCTATCAAATGGCACTGCAGGATAAACGGTTATGACTCGGGGCCCTCTGAACCGAGTGGTTTTACCGCTAAATGGCACTACGAAATACCGGTTATGGCCAGAGCCAATACGTTCCTTAGTGGCATCAAATTCTTGAGATATGAATCAATAGGATATGATTGATAGAGCACAAAGCCCTCTGTTAGCTAAGGCGGATTCAAATTTGTCCCCTTAGACAAACATTCACCATAGGTCTACAAGGTCCTCTTGGATGAAGCAACCCATGGATGTCGACAAGGATCCTTCTGTCAGGTTGGGTCGACTACCTCCTCTGACTAAGTAGACCAGGGACCGCGATGGCCCGGGACGACGGAACCATGGGATTGTGATCAGGTCTATCATCCATTCCCCCACCATCCGCTTTAAGTGCAAGACGGTGAAATTTCCATTTTAAATATCAATATCTTCCAACCCTTCAAACTTTTCCAAACATTCAAATTCCTATGCCTATGCTGCTGCTATATGCCAGATACTATGTATCTAATTGATAACTAGCCTTAATCGAAAGCTCTCTCTCGTTATCGGAAGATGGATAATTAACTATAGGGGCTTGCGCCTATAAGAAACCAGAACTCAGATCATAAAGTCCTCACAAAATGAGGGCGAAATCTCTAGGTAGTGTCTTATCTACAAACCCATCTGCCTTCCAAAATTTACCCCGGAACTTATTCCGTTAAAACTCCCTCGCCAAAGAAAAAGCACAATCAGTGCGGGCGGAGGCCGGGGCCGAATTTTCGGAGCCCACAATAGTCTCAGCGTTGCTTTGGATGTCTACACTGAACTGGAGAATCTACTTACCATGAAAGCCATTGTTAAGATAATGAAGCTGCTTTGTCCATTTAATCCCTCCGACAAAAAGCTGTTATACATGATTTTGATTACTAAATAAAAGAAAAGTGCTGCTATCCCATTATACGAAACCTGGGGTGAAGAGGAATCTGCAACTGCAAGAATTCACGATGAGATTAAGGGTTTTTTTTCCATTTTAGTTGTCCAAAGCTAGAAGAAATTAGAAGCTAAGCTAGGCAGACCATTCGACAGAAACGCTTGGACAAGGCACAAAATAGAAAGAAAACAAGTAACAAAATCAAGAGAAGGAAGAGAACAACGATGCAAAAAATAAAGAAATAGGTAAAAATTTGTTTGAGACTCAAAAAGAGGACAAAGGTAAAAAGGAAAAAGGAAGAAGAAAGGGGGGCAGCAACATGGGCTGGGCGGTGCACCTGAAGCTCTTAGCATGCGTTGACCAATTCAATAGAAATTGGCATGCAGAAGTCTAATTGGCCATAGGCAGATTATTAGGAATCAAAATGGGCTACGAAGGATCTGAATTTCATCCATTTTCAACCTTCTTAAGATGCATATTAATTATGACCAAGATTTTTATTAACTTTAGTAGTCCGGATTATTTAGGTATAAATGTTTGGATCGGCTTTGAGAAGGTTTTAATATAGGATTAGGATTCATTTAAAATTACGGCTTTACTTATGCAACCCTATTTCTATAATTAGGGATTGAAGGCATGCAATTTTGATTACTAATTGCTATTGAATGAGTGAAATTTTCTGTAACCAATTAAGTACTTTTTAGATCCAAATTGTGCATCAAAATCACTCCCAGCTGTGTATGCAAAGTCATCTTCCCCGCCTAGCCCCCCAACCCATTCCGCATTTTCACAAATGTTGGTACTAGAGCCTATATGTCATGCCTTACAAATAAAAAATCCCCAATTCCAGCAGCCTTTTTAATTCTAATTTATGCATCAATCCCTTCGCATCCATATCGAGCCCACATGAAGTTGCTTGTTCAATCCTCAAATCTCCTCGCACTAGCACTTCCAGCGATTGACACCTCGTTCAGTCTTTGCACCATACCTTACCTAATCATCTTAAGCCCACGCATCCCAATGCCCATCTCAAGTCCGCCTCATGCACGTGTCACATCCTGCACTATATTGCTCATTTAACATCTCAAATCAAGTGTTTGATTCATCCCTTGACAACCCAAAAGACTTCAACTTGCGAATCTCCCCTAATCGCGCAATCAAACAACCCTTGCACTTGCACCCCATTTATGAACCGCCAACACCTCACATCTTGTCGCTTCGTTAGCAACCAATACCCTCTATCCACAAGAGTACACATGCCCAATCCCATTTTCTTTTGCATCCACAAGCAAGCAAGCCTTTAAATCATGTGCAATTGTTCTTGATGCTATCTATAGCAACTTACTACGTTTGACTATACTTTGCATCCCCCAACTCTAGCCCTTATGTGCATCTAGCATTGCTTGCAGATATTTATTGCTAGGTCTAATCATTGAGGCCGCCAATCATTTGCACTACTTTAAGAAACCAATCATTTCTCATTGGTCTCTTGTAACAGTAGCCATTGACTTCTATTCCCCTAGCCACTTATCACTGCAGCGACCAAAATAGAAAGAAAATATTCTACAAGGAAATCACAACTTATTAATGTTTGACCATACTACTTATTATGATGATAATTCTAAGCAATATATGATTATGATAATTATCTAAATCACATATTGATGCAATCGCTTCATCAAAGTTCACACAATTTATCTTGGAATTCATCTCAGACACATGATTCTATTCTTCTTATAAAAATGATAGGTCATTTGACTTTCAATCTCTACATATAAATAATTTTTTTATTCCATCAAATTTCATTGATCGTAATTAATATCATGATTTGTTAATAGCTTTAACAAAGTGTGCAAAGCATCCTATCTCAGAGGGATAAATCTTGGAAACTCTTATAGCTTCACAAGCTATGTGTAAAACACAAACCAAAGTCAAAAAATATGAGTATCTTGAGCCTGCTGACAAGGATGCTAATGATCCAAATTCCAAAGAATGAACATGAGGCTTTGCTCTAGACAAATTGTGAATGACATGATGAAGACACCAAAACAGATTTCATGATGACCCTTTATGAAGATTTGACAATGACACACCTCTTTTTGATGATGAGTTAAACCTTGATAATAATTATGAATTATCAATATTTGATGAAATGTCTAAGCTTGACATTGTCACTTGAAGATCTTACTCCAATTCACTTGCTACTATCTCAGAAGATTTTCGTTACTTCAGATTATTTTAGTTTGCTTCAGTTATACCTAACTAGATTGATTTTATTCTGCCACTGCCAACATTTTCAACTAATCTATTGTTGGTTCATATTGTAAAATACCTTACACACATGAAATTTGAGCCGTGCCCTGCACCAAGCCTCCAAATTTTCCTCCTTTTGATGTTTTTAGTGTTGCATTATTGCCATCATATGATCCAATATTGTGACTTACTCCCATATGGTCTCCACCAAATTCTTCATAAGGATTCTTTGTTAGGCAGGTGAATTCATGTAGTACAAATCAAGTAAAATTAGGCCACACAATTCCAATTGAACAAATGTCAATTATTAGGAGTCAAATCATGCTACCAAAGAGCTGAACCAAAGCAATTTTCAATCCTTTTCAGATGCATATATAGTTATAATTATGCCTAAATTTTTTATTACTTTTAATTGATTTAATTTATTAGATTAAATTTGTCTATTTTAATAAATTTAGCTTCAAATTTAATATAGGCTTTGACTGGTTTCAAGATGGGAAAACATTTGATACTTTATTTCTAAAAATAGGTATTAATGGCATATAATTTTGATTAGTGATTTAAATTAAATAAATGAAACTATTTGTGGCCAATGGAATACTCTCTAGAAACAAATTTTATATGCGGATGTCTACCATTTTTGTATGCAAAGTCATCTTCTTCCCCCTAAACATCTTTGACACACCAAGGCATCAAAGGAAGTAGCACCAGTGCTGCACTAGAATGTTGAGGAAAAGTTAGAAAGTGTTAAGATATGGCATCCATGGAAATTCATAACCCATACTTCGAAACAAAGAAATGAATATTAGCTTCCCTCTAGGATGAAGCTACTCTACCTTGCATAGACATAATGAGATGAAGAGACATGACTCGAGATTATACTCATATAATTGCTCTTAAAAAACAAAGCACTCAAATAATTACATATTATGAGTGCATTTCAATATTATTAGTGCAATTCAATGCACACATGCATGCGTGCACTGGCAGAGATTGTCATAGCCTGGGTATCACTGAAGCCCTTAAATGTGAGATAAGAAGAACAGTGGGTGGCAGAGATGATGATTTAAAGACTTAATTCGATGCCTAAAAAGGTTAACGAGACAACTGATCAATATTATTAGACCTTACTAAAGGCAATGCCAATATACCAATAGTGGTGTGAACAATGCATCAAGCCTTTACTACTATGCATGCGTGCAAACTTATCTAATAAAGAAACACATAAAAATGGCAAGGATAGTCATCGGAAGAGGCGATACTGGAGCTACTCCAACCTTTTCATCAGCTCTGGGTACCTGAGCACTGAAGCCCTTAGTATTATGTGAGATATTGCAGGAAGAACAGTGGGTGGCTGCTGATAATATCCCCATCTATTTCACCATCACTCTGAACAATAGATCCAAGATATCTAAAACGTGTACTCTTATTAATGACTTGATCGCTCAAAGTCACAATCCCCAAAGGTCTATTACTACTAAAATTACACTCCATAATTCGTTTTAGATGCTACTAAAGCGAAAACCTTTAGACTCTAAGTTGACCTCATAATTCAAGTTTACCTTCAACTCCCTCTCTAGTCTTATCAACAAGAGAATATCATCAGCAAAAAGATAACGTACATCCTCCTGCAAATGTCTAGTGAGAAATCCATGATAAAGCAAAAAGAATGGGCTTAAGGCTGATCTTGATGTAACCCAACCGAAATAGGGAAATACTTGGTCAATCCATCTTGTGTTTGAAAAAGTAAAGCTCCTGCATACATATCTTTAATGATTTGAATATAAGCATTATTGACTCCTTTCTTTTCAAGAACTCTCCATAGCACATCTCTTGAACTTTATCATATGTTTTTTCTAAATCAAAAAATATCATATGTGATCCTCCTTATTTTCTCTATATTTCTCCAGGCAAACCTCGCTTCCAATCGACCTACCATTCCAAATTGATTTTGAGGTATGGGATAGTAAAGTATGTCGTGTACAACTTTATCTAAAAATAGGTCATCTATCTTCTTAGTCTTCAGTTAGTAAAATATCATATGTTTTTTTTTTCCATGTCCTGCCATATCTTCCTCATACTTAATCAGTATCTAGGCTAAATTCATTGTTTTTTTTTTTCAATTTTACTTGGATACTCCCAGAAATTCCACATTAAAAAGGAATGTAATTGGAAGAACTGAGAAGTTTTGCAGATATTTGTACAGTGCAAGAAGGAAAACACCCAAAAACATAAATATGACATCCAAAAAGAAAACTATGCATGAAATGAAATCATTATTAACAAATATATAGTAGCAAACAAAAAAATGGCGGAATTAGCAACGTTTATAAACAAAGCCAAGCAATGACAAGAACTAAAGATAGCTCAATAAAAAAACTCCTCATAAATATATATATATATATATATATATATATATATATATATATATATATATATATATATATATATATATATATATATATATATATAGCATGAAAATAAATAAAATATATATATACTTAATTATATTTATAAAAGATATGTAAGGTTATACATGCACTTCATGATCTCTAATCAGTCAAGCTAACAGAAAGTTGCAAAATGATCAAGACGGAACAAGAAAATAATAATACCAACCAAGTTCATAATAAAAGTCACCAATTCCTAGTAATTCTGCCCAAAATCCCTTGTTGGAGGCCAGGGGATCCACTCCAACTTTAGCACACATCTCATGGAATTGCGATCTAAAAGTAGGATTTTTACGAATATCATTCTGCAAGGCAACAAACGACAAACAAATCACAAAAAAATGCAATAACCGGTGAAAGAGAGCTCCTAAAAAGTTTTAGGCATAATAAAATAATTACATGCATTCAATCAAGATAAATAAACAAAAGGCACGCACAAAGATCCTAATGAACAATCTCTAAAAAAGAAAAAGCCAGTTCAAATGCAAATTAATAATCCAATCTCCCTGCATTGTTTCCACAGTTTCATTTCGTGATTGCAATTAAAATTCCAGATTTTAGAATGGTATTAAAATATGAGCTCCAGTGATAAAAACCTCTATTTTGAGAAAGAAATGTTAACAGCCTCTTAGATGAGGAAACCATCAATTCCTTTGTGGAGATGACCTAAAAAATTACTTGCAATTACTAAAATCTACATGCACCCATGCATGCTTACACATTCACCACCCATGCAATTATTTAAAATTGTCTTGAATCTAGAGGACACTCATTTGGACAAAAATAATTTCATTTATTCATTCTTACTTGCAATTACAAGGCATCAATCCCCATTTCTAGAAATTGGGTTACACAGAAAATGCCAAAATTTAAAGCCAAGCTAATCCTAAATTGAGACCAAATCAAATCCTATCCAAATGTTCAAGCCTAATTTCATCCAAAAAGAATAACTAAAATTAATAAAATTTGACCTTAATTAAATATGGTTTGAGAAATGATTGAAAACTTTTTGGTTTAGGCCCTTTGTAGCCCGATTTTACCTCTTTTGATTGGCCTATGAAAATCTAATTCTTTTCTAAACTAAACTAGCTAATTTATACTTCATCAATTCACTCGGTCAGCAAAGAGCTCTTCTCCATATGAGTTTGGTGAAGACCATGGAGGAAGTGACCACTGAATCATTTGATGGAAGAAGCGCATGTGCAATGTAGAATAGAAAAAGAGGAAGGAGTTTAGCTCGAGTGTTGAGCAGTTCCAAACTTCCTATACCGGTAAGATCTCTATAATATGGAACAAAAGTGGATTAGGTGACAAATGTGACAATCGTAGCACAAATTCAATCACTGGATGGTATAATTAAAGCAAACTTAATCATCTGAAGTAGCACTTTTTTTGAGACAGTGCAATTGAATTGGAATATGAATCTCAACCTGAAGTTGGAGAAGAACAACTCCAAGATTTGATACATCTAAATACATCTCAACTCTATATATATACAATCTCACACTCTACATTCTCTAGCTTAGGCAATTCATTATCATAAACCTATTTCAACCTCGGGTATTGATAAACCATAATCATAATTAACTTCTAATACATCACTGGAAAGAAGAGTGCCATCATAAACATCTTCATAAAGTTTATCCGAAGTCTGGGATAAAGTATCTTGCTGATGCTCTAGATCAAACTTAACTGTAGGTTGAGCATCCTTATCATCAACCTCAAGAGATCCATATATTGTCTGAACTGTGATTGGTGTGCACAAATAACTCATATGGGACGTGCTCAGTTATGCAATTCTTCTTTAAAAGTATTAGAGCAATCAAAGATTTTATCCATCTAAAACTGAATAGTTTGCTTGCTTAGTAGAAGTTGCAAACGATTGAGTGAATCATAATATTAGTTATGATCAATGGAATGTGTTGGAACACAATAATAACTTGTATATTGAGATTGAAGTTCATTGTACTCATCGTTTCATAAAAAAAAAACTAATAATTATGACTCTTAAGGTAAACACCAAGATTAATGAGATTGATTGTATGAACTTTGATGAGTTGATCATGCAAGCATGTGATTTGGATAATTATCATAATCATAACATTAATAAGAAAAAAATCTTTAGTTAAGAGTAATCATTATGCCTATAATAAGCCATGAAAGAGATTTGAAACAAAAATTTTGCACCAAAATGATGATGACTTGCCTTTGATTGGAAACAGCTAGACAATGATGGTCTCGAATCATTCAGAAGATGAATGCTTTTGGTCACATACTAGGAGGAGAATGTGAGGCAACGATGAAAGGTTCTAACAATTTTCATAACAAAAGAAAAAAACACAGATTGTAGCAATGGTCCACACAATCACTAAAATGAATTTCCTGTACCGGGGGGTGAAGATCAGGTGTTGAAGATGTTAAATGCAGAATAGAGTGGAGATGTGGTGGCTAGGTTAGAGTACTAACAAAGAGGGAGCCAAAGGAAGTTAGGATTCTAGTGCCACTATGAGTGTGAGGAATGTGCTAGGCAATACTTGCAGGAAGTTTCTAAAGGCACATAAGGTAAATGATAGAATTGCGTGAATGGCACGTGAGGAGTGGGCAATCTCAAATCAAGCGCGCACACACATGAACACAAGCAAAGAGGGATTAATGCATGCAAGAGGTGGTTGTGTGGATGCGAGAAGAAGATCATGAATAAGGGACATAGCAAGTTTGTGCATACAAAGGGAAAGAGGGACGGAGAGATCGACTTTACAGAGTAAGCGAGGGAATGAGTTTGTCACGCAAGAAAAATCTGACCTACACTTCGAGTGTGAGTATGAGACAAGGCAAACAACAAAACGCCTGCAAGATGAAAATCGAGTGTCGTGAAAGTGAGATCAGTGTGACACTTGATTACAAACATATAGTGCAGATTGTGATTTAAAAACTAGAGTTGGGAGCAATCAAAAGCGAATTTCAATAAACTGTCTGCAAACATAACTTAAAGTCACCACATACACAGTTTGAACTTACACAACTTAGAGCACTTAGTTGGCAATAAATAATTCCATTCATTCAATCATCAATCAATAATCTCCTCCAATTACAAGCCATCAACCACTATTTACAGAAATATAATTACATGGATAAGGCCAAAATTTAAATCCAATATAATCCTATCTTGAGACAAAATCAAATCCTATCCAAATATTCAAACCTAATTTTATCCAAAGAGAATAACCCAATCTAATAAAATAAATCAAATAAAAATAATAAAATTTTGGCCATAATTAAAAATTGTTCTTAAAAAGGGTTGAAAATTAGTCTGGTTAAGTTCTTTTGTAGCCTAATTCAAACCCATCTAAATTGGCCTATGAAAATCTTATCTTTTTTACTGCATCATTAGAATATTAGAATTAACAACTAACAAGAATTGTTTTTAGTTGCGAATATCAATCTGCAAAGCATAAAATCACAGCAGCACACCAATGAGAAAACAGATTCCTCTCATATAAAGCACGATTTCAACTTGTATTTCATAATAATAACTCAAATTAACGCAACCTAAACACTGAATCACAATGCACCATTCAGCCTGGTTTTAAAACGTAATATTGTCAAATCTCACCAAAATGAAGAAATTAAGCTTTGTCAAGATTAAAAAACCTATTAATTGAAATGGCTGAAGGAGTTCATATTTCGACAAGAATAATTGAAAAACATGGATCTTCTAGCCAACAGAAAGCACAAAATGCACACATATCAATTGCCTTGTGCTTCTGAGCAAACTCTTCCAATTGAGATCTAAATGTTGCAAGCTGCTCTTTCATGAGATCTGCTCGGATCTTTGCAACATTTTCTCCAAGCAGTCGATATTGGTCCTGAAATATAAATCATTTTAAAAAAAACAGGCGAAAAAAATGGGAGTCAAGTAAAATTTATGATAGGAGATCGGACAATACTCGAGCAGCAACAGCAGTTTGTAAACCAGCAATTCCAGGTCTTCTCCTCATACTGCTGTGTAGATGCCTTTGGTTTTAAACAAAGTGTAGCTGTGATATTTTCCAGTATGTTAGAATAGAGGATGGCAGCAATCTCCAACTAAGCAACAGAAAAGTATAGAAATATAGCTTCAACAACAATTGGGAGGACAAAACTTTAAATAGGAAATGAGTAGCTAGAAGTAAATGTTTATAGAAACATCGACTTTTTTCTTTATTTAAATGGTGTAATGAGGCTTTCTGCAAGTAAATATGAAACAAAAAGGTTTGAGAAAAAGAAACGGCTAAACCTTCATGGAGAGCCAATCTCTAGAAAAAGAAGACAACATGCCAAATCTAGATATATTCACAAATAACGACTATGAGAATTAGGTTAATTTTTCCTAAAAAAATTTGTATGGTTGAGTTTTCTGATTTCCTCATAAAAGAATTTGAACAAAAATGTGCTAAAATAAATACATTGAAGAAATGATAGAGCCAAACAAACAAAGCCTTGATTAAAGCTTCATGTTACCCACAATGGAATAGTAGCAAGATGTATTTTACTGTTTTTTAATGGCATGAAAAAGACTGTTATAAGATATTAATAAATTAATGAGAATTTTAGAGTACCAGTGGGTGCAGGGATTGATCAAAAGATGGCTACAAGCTCCAAAATTTAATGCAAGTATTATATAAAAGTAGCATGCCCTGAACTTTATAATTAAAATATTAATAAAATCATCTGCACCTACAGAAATAGATAAAGACACTTCAAACCTAAGAAATAAAACTTGCAGAAAGTCGTGGAGAGGAATAATTGTAGAACAATGTTCTAGTAGTTGAGAAAAATAATGCAAATCTTACTTACCTCACGAAGAACAGAAAAGATCGAAAAACTAATCATATAAATGGATAGCTATCTTATCATCATAATTAGTCTTAGCCTAACTATGTGAAATCAGCTTTATAACTCTTCAGTTTCCATTAACGCCGATTAAGTGTTGCAAGCTTCGCAAAATTTTTAATGTTATCTTAAGTACCCCTTCTCCTACCTAATATAACTTTAAACTCGTGAGACATGTCCATGCCTGAACTTTATATTTTCATTATTAAGTATATTTTAATTTAAATTTCCCTTTTTTACCCTCTTGTCATCCCAAGGGGCTGTCTTTTAATTTCTCAGGCCCTACGGATTTCTACTTTGATCTCTTTGTAGTTCATAAAGTTCAACCCTCCACTTCAAAGCCCTAACGCAATACCCGTCAATGGAAGAAACGACTGTGAGCAGAAAGTTCATCTCCTTTTTCCCCTCTTCGCAACATTCTTCTTCTCCACCACAATCTCCCGCAAGCAACGACCAATAGAGGCCAAACCTCTCACTAATCATTGGAGCCCCTACCCGCCGGCCACCCTGTTACCTTGCCGCCGGATCTCCCTTCCCTACAATGAATTTCAAAATTCAAATTCTTTATTGGGTATGGTTGAATGACTTCAAATCTAAAATTAAAATTTGGATTTATTTAAGTTTTTCCTGCATGTTTGGAAACCCCTCTCCTCTTACTCCCCCTTTCTCTCTTACCGCCGGCCCCCTCATTGGGCTCCCCATTGATTCCCATCAATTCCCCAATTAAGAACATTTGAAATCAATTTTCAAATTAATTTCCCCCATTTTCAAAAGATTTCAGGATTTGAATTAATCTCTCTTCCCTCTCTCTAGGCCGGCCCACTCTTCTCTCATTCCCATATTCCTTGTATTAATGATTTCCTAATCACTTCCTGATTTTAGTTAACTCAAATTCAAATTGAGAGTGGTTTAATCAATTATCCAGCACCTCCCGTAACTCTTAGTCTCCCTAGAACATTATTTCCTATTAAATTTTCCTAAGTCATATCACTAAGGATGACTTCCCTCAGATTTCCTTAATCCCGCCTTGCTCTTACCCGAATTCCCCCAACTCTATTTACTTTCTATTTTTCACATTAATTCCCAATTTCCCCATGAATTGAGTGTTTCAAGTTTCCCAAGCCATTGTAAGTGGCTGGCCAGAATTTTCCAGCTGCATCCAGAGAGCTCGTGGTGGCTGTCTGCTTCCTCTCCCATACTCAGGGAATTTCAACAAAGAATAGCAGCTGTTCTGCACCCGTGGCAACCCCAACTTGCTGTCCAGAAATTCCTGGCTGCTAGAAGAGGCTGTCGCCTCTTCCAAACCTAAGAAAAACTGCTGTCCACCATTCTTCCTCAGCAGAAGCTGCTGTGTCGATTTTAAACAAAACTGATGTTTAATTTGCTCTCTATTCTAGTAATATTACAGATTTTAAAAGGAGTTTTGGAATTTCTTATCCCCTTCCCAAAATCTCCTAGTTTTCCCTACATACTGAAATTTTCCAAGGCCTAAGGCTTTCAAATTTTGGAGAAGAGATCCTCTCCGTAGCAAAGCCGGCCGTTTTACATCAGTTTAATGGGTGAATTTTCAACCATCTTTATATATGTCCAAAATATCAAAATATATTTCAATTGTCATATATTCAATACACACCACTTCAAATATTCTTCTAATATAGTGATTTCTTAATTTATCCATCATAATTTCACATATTTATCTTAACATTTTCATTTCTACTACAATCAACTATAATATTAATGAATTTTTTATAACCCGAAGCCATACAACACCACTGGTCTAATTGCGATTTTAAAAAAATTACTTTTAAATCTCCATGACATTTTCTTATCGTATAATACTCTAGAAACAATTTCCATTTTAACAACTTAGCCTTAATTATAAAAGTTATACTCTCATTTAGACAATCTTTTTTTTTTTTAGACAATCATTATTCTATATAATACATCAAAGATACTTGAATCTATCGCACTAATATAACTGTATCTTCTTAAAATATTAATTGACAGTTGTTAATACATCTAAGATTGCATACAATATACTCAAAAATTTTATTACGCTAATTTTAAATTCTCTATTTTTTTAAACATTTTTTCATTATCTAAGTATAATTATTTCAGGGGATGTCTCATGATTAAAATTATGTCATTTGCAAAAAAACATATATCAAGGTATCTTACTTTTAATATCCTCAGTAAAAATCTCCATTGCTAATACAATTAGAAATGGACTCAATATTGATCTTGGGTGAAATTCTATTATGATTGGAAACTCTTTAATCACTCCACAATTACTTTTAATACTAATTAATCCTCCATTATGCAAATATTTAATTTGGCACACATATTCAAGGAAATTCTATTATGATTGCAAATCATTTATTGTGACACATAATCATATTTCTGCTCAAGATCAATAAAGATCATATGAAGATATTTTCATAATTCTCTATAATTTTTCGTTAATTGTCTTAAGCACAAAAAATTGCTTCTACATTAGATCTCCAACACAAAACAAAACGAATCCTCCAAAACTGCATAAATTTTCTAAACCTTCATTCAATTACAATGTACATAGCTTCAGTGCATTATTCATTAAGTTGATTCTTGTATAGTTAGTAAAGTTTTGAACACCTTCATTGTTCTTAAATATTAGTATCAAAATACCATTATTCAATCATTTGACATCTTCTTAATTTTTAAAACTATATCAAAAATATTATTTAAACAAACCACTACAATATCTTCTATAACTCTTTAAATCTCATTAAGTATCTCGTATGGACCTAAAAATCTCGCATTTATGTTTCTTTGGAGCCAAATTTATTTCCTTCTTGTGAATAAATTTATAATATACCTCATTATATTGGCTAATATACTCTTCTAAAATTATTTATTCCTTAAAAATCTCAGTTAACAATTTATCAAAATAGCATTTTAATCTTTCTTTGCTGCCTTCATCTTTAACTAAGATCCTATTATATTAGCTTCTAATGCATTTAACCTAAACAAAGTCTTTATTTCACTTATTCTCTTGCTTTGGCCATTATATAAATCTCCTCTCCTTCCTAAACATCAAGCCTAATTTTAAAATCATCAAAAATTTTATATTTTTTTAATCACTTTACTCTTTGCAATGTCTCTAGATTTCTTATAATAATTAAAAAACTAAATAATATTCAACTGTTGTTACTCTTTAAAAGCAAATTTTATCCTTGATAACTTTTAGTGCCTCCACAGTAATACCACCAAGTCTCCCTATTAATGAGTGGTTAATTTCTAAACTCTTTTAAAACTTCAACAAATATTGTAATGAAACTAGCCTTCTTATCTCAAATTAAGTTTGACTTAACTTAAAATTTTCGAGTTGACCTTCATTTAGCAACCTATCTTTGAAGATTAATAAATTTTTCACATTTTGAATTCCTCCTCCTTATAATAAGATAAAATTATTAATATTATTTTCTTTCTACTCTTAAGATAAATACCCAACTACTACTTTATGTTGTGATATCAAATTCTTTATTGGATTTACAAAAAGATTTTTCTATTCCTCTAAGTAAGAATAAGTTTGTTTATAATTTAGTAGCTTTATTTTTATAACTAAGTGTTATTTTTATGTACTGAAGTATGCATTCATTATAGAAAGATCATAGGCTATTGCAAAAGCTATGCAATGAATCTAATATAGCTTGTCCTACTACATTTTTATCTCTTATTCCATACCCACCAAAAATCCTTTCACAGTCCACCCTATCAAAACCTATATATATTTATTCAGATTAACTCTAATAGATATAATTTCTTCCTCAAATATATGTGAAGTAGTTCATTCATCTCTTTCCAAAATTAATATTTTAAACTATCTACTAATCTAACTTGGGAAGAATAGGAACTTACTACATTCATAATATCCTCACCAATAATTATCTTAATAGTAATCACCCTATAACAAATTAAATGTATCTCAATAATCTTAAAATTTAACTATTTCTTCGACTAGTATCCCAAACTCACTGGTATTGGGTTTTTCCTCTTTCCCTTTTATTTCTTCTAAACAAGCCATTTTTTTATTCTCCTTTAAATTATTATGTCCACAAATTGTCTCGCCGCCCCATTGAAGGTCCCTCAATTTCATTTCGCAAATCTGGACTTATTATTAAACAAACTCAACCCTTCCTTATTTTTCACATAATCATATTAATCAGTGATACATAGCGTTTGGTGAACACCTTGACACCATTACAACAACAACAACAACAACATCAAGCCTTTATCCCACTACGTGGGGTCGGCTACATGAATCCTTTTTCTCCATTGTGTCATATTAAAAGTTCAAATTCTCGTTTAAATCTAATAAAGAAAGGTCATTCATAATATTTTCTAACCAAGTCTTTTTAGGTCTACCCCTACCTTTCTTAACATAAGTCAAATCTAATACCTCTACTCTCCTAACCGGGTCATCGCAAGGCCGCCGTTTTATGTGAACCTTGACACCATTAAAAAAAAAAAAAGATTCATTCCATTTGTTTTGATGTGCGTTGTATGATTGCCATTTTGCAATCAATTTCTCTCATACATGCTAAAAGCACAGACAGCGAAAATTATATAAAAAAAAAAAAAAAAAAAAAAAAAACATTAAAAAAATATAAATCCAAATTGTAATGCAAATCTTTGTTCAAAAAATAAAAAAATGCCTGGGTTTCATACCAACTTGCAAACACATTTATTCAAAATCATAAATAATGCCCAACAAAAAATGGACAGAAACTAGTAAATAGTTATAAGAGCTCAGTAATCAATGAAGAAACTCTATATCTAGGCATATAGATAAGTATCTTAAATGACTGAAAATGCAAAAAAATAATTGGATAAAAATATGTGATCGGAAAGTTGACTTCACTAGAAAAGATTACAACAGATTGTGAGAGCAAGCGGTCCTGAGTAAGAAGGCTCACAAAACAGGCATCCACTCGATAGATCTGCTCAATAAAAATTGATTGGACAATAATTCGAACAAAAAGAAGCAGTAGAATTATAGATGATGGTGTGTTGACTACTTATTCAAGTAAAAGGTGAAAAGGGCATGTCTCAAATGCATAAAGGGACGGGAAATCATCAAAGAGATATGACCAAAAACTAATAGAAAGGCAACAACAGTTGACATGTGGAAGCAGAAGAAATTTTCATAAAAAACACAATAAAATAAAACATAACAAAAAAAGATATGGACTAAAGCTAATGTTGGAAACCAACATTGAGATCTCAAAAATAGAAGAATCCAACCAAAAAAGATGTGCCGGCAAAGAAATTCTTTATTAAGGAACCAATCAAGGAGCTCTTTGGGGAGGCGCGAAGGGTGAGAAACAGATTCTATAACTGCAAGGAAGATATCCTTGTGCTGAGGTTGAGTAATTGAGATAAAAGCCATCATTGAATACAATCAATAAAGTTGGATGGAAATAAGATACATAGAAATCTCCAATTTCAAGGGAAAGATTAAGGGCAATCAACCAAGGTTAGAGGAGATTGACGAAGTCCACAAGGCCCTTAAACAAGACCTAGGTTTGAATGTCCGAAGGAGATGATGTTGTGACTGGGTGTGAGATCACAAAAGAGATGAATATTATGGAAGGAGACATCGACATTAGGCCAAAATATGAGGTTACTTGGACCGACAAAGAAAGGATTTTGCAAGACATGCAATCATCAGAAAGAGGATGATCAGCATGAAACCAAACGTCTATAAATCATGGGTAGGAGGCGACGTCGCAAGAAAGAAACCAAAGCATAGTATCTATATATTTCTATAACCTACATGCATATTCATTCAAAAAGGTAGAAATCAAATAAAACACTAAGTATGACTCCATACCTAAACACTATGTTGGAAAAATTAAGATTTTGGTATTAGGAGTTAAAGTAGTAGGAAAATATTTCTCAAATTCATAAGAAACTAATTCATATAAAATTTACCATATGAAGTGTATTAAATTGTATTATATTATATCACATCAGGCTCCTAAAAAAAAGGGTTTTCCATTGATGTTGCAACAAAGCATAAGTTCATAAGAGGTAATACAAATGATTCCATATATACTAGTAAACAACAAATGGTATATTAAAAAATTCAAAAGATAAACAAAAATATCCTATTTTCTAATTTACTAAATAATAGGAGGTCCATAAACTATTATAGATTGGTTACCTCAGAAAGGTGTCCTCGAAGAGGATATCTTGCAAGTTGCATGGGAGCAACACATACAACAATATGCATAACGAATTCAAAAAAAAAAACATCTTACCCAATGTTTTGAAAATCGGATCGGACAATGAATCAGAAGAATGAGAGGTTCATGGTTCGACCAGTTTCGATCAGTCGAACCGGGGTTGAACCGGAAGACGTAATAAATAATAATATTATAAAAAAAAATTAATAAAATTAAGATAATAATGATGCCAATATAATCTTAAAAATTTTATAATTCTAAGAATTTTGAGACTAAAAAATAAATAAAATTCATACATATATAATATATTACATAATTTTAAAATTAAATATAAATAATTATTATATTTATATTAGATATTTAAATATAAATATTTTCAATCATAAATTTTAATTTATATATAATAAATATTTAGTTTATATATAAATATATGTTTAATGTAAATAATTACTAATTTATGTTATATATTTTGGTATAATTTTACATCTATAAATTATATTTATAAAGTCATATAATATTAATTTTTTAGATTTTTTATTCTTCTTAATATCATTTAATTTCACATTTAGAGAAAAGTTTTATAACTTTAAAAATTATAAGTAATTATTTTTAATTATATGTTTAAGAATTTTGAAAATTATTATGATTATTTTTTATTTGAATATTTTATACATTTTTTTCCAACAAATTCTCATATAGAAGTATCCATCATGCATACATTGTTGGAACTAGAAAATATAAGTTGTTTAGTCCCACATCACTTAGGAGCTTTATATTTTGTTGTTTATACACCTTGTCTTGCTTGTGTGGGTTAAAAGCCCTCATGAGGTGAAGGTATCATGTTGGTATGATACCTTTATGTATATAACAGTAAACAACTTTTAAAATTATATATCATATTTAAGTTAATTTAATATTTTAAAAAATATTTTATATTAAATTAAATTATTTAAATATATTATAATTAAACTGAGCGATTCTTAAGAACTCGGCCGGTTCAACTGGAGGTTCAAACCAGTTTTCACCGGTTTGATGTTAGACCGGTTTCTTAAGAGACCGACCGGCCGTAGGACAGGAACCGGCCGGTCCGGTCCGGTTTTCAAAACCATGATTTTACCACAAAATAAAATCAACTAGGTCAATTTAACATGTAGACATGTTTATTGTCCCAACTTAGTGTTAGAGAATAAATAAAAATGAGTGTTTTTAGTAGATATTAGATTGTTATTAGGATTATTAAGTTATTAAGAAGTCTAAACTTTTTTTTTTCTTTTGGGGGGTGGGGGCCAGCTATAAATAAGCTTCCTAGAAAGCGTTAGAGCATCAAGACATAATATGTGAAACCAATTGAGATTTTGCTCATCCCCCTTCTCCTCCTCAATACCAATAGTTTTTGCCACGCTATATTGCCTAAAACCCTTCTCCCCCATTTATCTGGAATTGTAACACGCTAAAAATTATCTAGTTATCTTCTTTAATATAATAATTAACTATTTTCAACATTTTTTTTTTTTTTTTGAACCAAATGGTGCTTTCATTGAGCCTCATCATCATTCATATGTCATACCATCTTCACTCACATCGAAAATATAGATCCACTAATAAACCATCTTAGCTCATGCCCTTTCACCTGATGTGGACTCAAATCAATCACTCTCCTCCTAGATTCACTAGATCCAACAACCCATAGACACCCATCCCAGCTCCTACTCCGACTCTGGGATCTCCAACACCAATCACAATACATTGCCAAATATCATGTTAGCCCATTTCCCCCTCGACAAATCCACCTCGTTTGACTCCTACAAGGTCTGCATGCCCCTAAATTCACGCACTAGATCGACCCACAATCAAAGATCTACGAGATCCAAACTTCCACCCTCCAAAATCATGTAGATCTTGTTCCTACATATTCATAAAATCCTACCAACATCAGTCAACTCTAAATAGATCGAAAGAACTCTTCTATCATTGTCGATTTGCTTGTGATATGTATCTCTCTCACCAGATCCAACCTCTTCCTAACTGGCATTACTAGATTTATAAGAAATTGCCTCTTCTTCAAGATCATATCAATATCGTTGTGCCAACCTCTACTGAGATTCGCCATTCTCAACTACCTCCACTCACATTCGACATTTCCAGATCAATTTTCATCCCTTCTATCACGATATGTGGCTCCATTCCTCGGTCATTGCGAAGGCTTGTGAAATGTTAGAGAATAAATGTAAATGAATGTTTTAGTGGGTATTAGATTGTTATCAAGATTATTTAAGAGTCTTCATATTTTCTTATAGGCTATAAATAAGCCTCTTAGGATGAATTAGGGCATCAAAAAGAAAAATGTGAAACCCTTTAAACTTTGGCTCATCCCCCTTCTCAACCCATACCAATAACTAGGGCCACCTTGCATTAATTAAAACCTTACTTCCCCATCTACTAGGAGTTGTAGAAATTCTAATAATCATCTATGATCACATGGCATAAAAAATATAACTCCAACCCAAACTACTCATAAACATTGAAATAATTAATTTATGTCTACCTTATGGTCACCATAATTCAGCCAATCGGCCAAATTCAATGCAAACAAAAATTCAAAATTTATTAATTCATAAAAATTGCACATGAAATATCATATCTCAACCAACAAAACAAGTAACACCTAGGCCTGCAAATGAACTGACTGTTCAACAAGTTACTCGTGACTTGACTCGATTACAACTCGCTCATTATCATTTGTTCGAGTAATCAAACAAGTTTTAACAATTTTATAAATATTTAATTGTTAAATAAGAAACAACTATGTGTTTGACTCGTTAAGAAGCTCAATTAATCACTAATATAGAGTGTGAATAGTTAAGAATCAATTAAGTCTTACTATGCCTATAAATCTTTATTTTACGTATGTTCGCATAATTTTTTATTTTCTTATAATAAATAATTATTATCTAATAAAACTTCAATTTTGTTTTTAATGTTATACTTTTTTAATATAATGAATTTATTCATGAACAAAAAGTATTTATTCATGTTTTTTAGATTGTTTATTTTAAGTAACATCAAGCATTTGTCCCACTATGTGGGGTCGGCTAATGATTATTTGACAAATTTTACGCTATTTGTCAACTACCTAACACAACCCTCTACTTTTCACATTCAGAACTTGGGACCTGGCACTGGCAGTGTTAGGATTGTTTATTTTAAGTGTTCATAAAAAAATCTTTTTATAAGAAGAATCAATTTCTAAGATCATTTGTTCATGAACGGACTCATTTCATAACTAAAAAATACTTGCTAGATATGTTTGTAAACGAGCCCTTTTGGTAACTCAAAAACATTCACTAGATATATTCATGAATAAGCTCTAGGTAATTATTTGTTAGTAGGCTCATTTGTAAAGCTAATGAAAATCTAGAAAAAAAAGTTCATTAATGGCTTGATAATGCTCATGTATTTAAAACTCAATAAACACAAAAAGAATCAAATATAAATCAAGCAAAAATTAAATATGAGCATCTATCATTTTAAATAAATCAAGCATGTACACAAGTAGAAAATCTCAAATTAAGCTTGAACAAGCACCTGCTTGGCTCGGCTTGGTTCATTTGCAGCCCTAGCAACAGTATGTCAGTTTGTAAAATTTACCAACGCAAATCTTAAGCTTCTAGGACAGCTAAGCAAGTAATAATAAATTAGCTTTCGGGTCGGTTTGGTAGCAGGATTTAGCTTAAATCCCGCTGAACAGAAAAATGACAACTTCACATCCTACAGAATCTTAAGGGGATGTTTGGTATCTGATTTGTCTTCACTTTTAAGTATAATTTAACGTAAATCCAGACAAACAACTTTCTGCGCACGTCTAAATCCGGTGACTCCGTAAATCCTGGATTTACGGATTTAGGGCATTAATCCTGATAAATCTGGGTAAATCTTAATCCCATTCTTTCCCGGATTTAACGAGATTTGCGGGATTTGGCCGGAGAAGAGCGCGAAAGGGAGAAAGTTACCTTCAAAGCCAGCGAGATCCCGTTGTTGCATCCGATCAAAATATCGTAACTTCCGATCTGACAGGAAGGTAAAGTCGTCGAAGGAGCGAAGTCGAACAGCCACGAAGGAGCCGAAGAAGCGACGCGTGCAAGCTCTCTACGCCTGCGAAGCAACCGAACAGCAATGACAAAAATAGAAGATGAAGGGCAAACTCTACAGGCCCCTTAAGTTATTACTGCTTAACTTAATTAATATAATTTAAAATAATAATAATTAAGTAAATGAATGGAATAATTAATGCATAAATTAATTATCTAATTTAATTTAATTGAATAATTAATGATATATTAATAATTAAATATAATATAATTAGCTTAATTAATATCATTTAAAATATATATTATTAAATATATAATTAATAGTGTAAATAATAATTAAAGAATAATTTAAACTTAATAATTTTAATAATCATATAATTTAAATCCCTGACTGTTATAAAAATTAAAATATATTATCAAATATCTTCTAAGAATTTAATATTTATCATATCAAATACTTTTTGGGATTTATCAACCGCAAGATTTATTAAATTTGGATTTATAGGATTTACTAAATCCCACAAAAATTAATTCAATCTGACACCAAACACCCCCTAAGATACGACCTTTTATTCTATCCAGTGAACGTACGCAGAGGAAGGTTCGGTTTTAGGCAAAAAAGAGCCTGTACCGAGTTTTTTGATGCTTGTACCGAGTTTTTTCAAAAAACTCGGTACATGCGCGAAAAGTTCCTAAGATACAGAAAATTATTAGGTATGGTCACTGGATGTAGAGATACGTCCGGACACTAATAATATATTCACATGTGGAATGTATACGTGTCCGCAAAATTTTAAGTCGAGCGAATCAAAAGTGCACGTAAAGTGCAGCTAAAGCACAGGTAAATTACAGTCAAAGTGCATATAAATAACAGTCAAAGCACAATTCAAATAATAAGTTTTAATTGGATGTCCAAACCTAATAATTTGCCCTAAGATACAGAAGTTCGGCAGATTTACGGTATTTAGCCAAAAAACGCGCGAAGATAAGAAAGATCGAGAGTTACCTACCTGGTAAGCTTCCGTCTTGACTTCCGATCCGCCAATCGCTACGGCATATAAGTAACAGTTTTTTTTCTGTATACTCAACTTTTCTCCTTCACACGTGGAGATCCCGTCGATGCCTTCGCCGGCGAGCTCCGGCCGCGACTTCCTCGCTTTTCTATTGTTTAGAGTTTATGTTAGGAGCGATCGATCCCGTCTATGCCTTCGCCGGCGACCTCCGGCCGCGACGTCCTCTCTTCTGAAGTTCTGTGTCGTCGAGGGGTTCGTTTAGGAGCGATTGACGAGAAAGATGGGTTTAAGGTTCTTTAGGATATAACATCGCTTAAAATTGGGTAAACAAGAAGGTTCATATTTTATAGTTGAAATTTTGATAGGTCATTTTAATAATTAGCATTAATTAATAAAAAAAATTAACTTAAGTTAATTGATATTATTTGTAATTTAATTTATTCGATAGAATTTTGTATACTTTACTAATTCAATACTTTGCTAATTACTAATTAATTGAGATTTATTATATAATATGTATGCTTTAATTAATCTGATTAGGGTTCATAATAAGTTTTTAAAATTAGAAATTATGTTTGACTAATTTAATACGTTACTGACTAATAATTAATTGAAAAATTAATATATAATAAGTATGATTAATTAATCTCGGGTGGTAGTGTAGCTTATGTTAATTTCATAATAAAAATTTATTATTAAAGTCTTATATGAGCTAACATACTTAAATTTTAAAAATAAATATCCAAACAACTCATCAACATTTAATTGAATTTAACTTCTTTCATGCCAAAAAAATTTTCATGATTTAACTAGATCAAGATTTACTAAATCTAGATTTATATGATTCAATAAATCCTGCTTGATTAAATCTTATTGATCGATATACAAATAGTGTGAGACCTCTTGGATCAGAGTATTGTTCAAATCGATATGATCTGACTATAAGTACTCAGGCAACCTAATGAATTTCTACATTTGAACTTTCTTACATATGTATGAGAATGATCTATGTGCATCAAAAAGGTTTGCGGGTGTTCTGAAGTGAATTTTATGGATCTAAATGCTTGTTTGTGAAATTTGGAATTTTCCCATAGAGCGTCCCAACGTTGTGTTTTCTGACTCCCATATGTTGAGCCAATTCATGGAGTTAAAAATATCCAAATCCACTATTCCACCTGATCTGTTCCATTTGAGTAGTTGCCTAGTGATAGAGAATGGGTTTCTAGTGAGAGAAACTTCATTTAGGGCTACTCGGGCCATTTTTCAGCAGTCGGCCTAGTTGAAAAATTTATTCAGGTCATGATATGTTATGTTTTAACTATCTCATATTTCAATAATTCAAAGTTTTTTGGAATTTTTCTGATCGAATTTATAATTTTATTTTACAAAAATATGATTTTCTTAAATTATGGTAACTTTCATTTATGTAACTTTTGATATGTTGTCGGTACGACTGTTCTTGTCGCTTTGAGTATTTATTCGAAAATTTTTGTTGTGTGGTTTGGAAATATAACGTTTTTTATCAATTTAGAATTTTATTTTAACATCTAAAAATAGTATTTTAGTTCAGTAAAAACTTAATAACGTTATTATACACAATCTCTTGTAATATGATAGAATTTGAATATATTTTTTTTTTTTGGTAATTAGCATAGACTTATTACTTTATTCATTTCAAAATTTGATCAGCATGTTATACAATTTTTTTTACATATGTGAACAAAAGGATCATTTTTTTTTTCAAAAAGAGATTTTGAGATTTCAAAATAAAAAAAATATAACATTATGAGAGAGAGAGAGAGAGAGAGAGAGAGAGAGAGAGAGAGAGAGAGAGAGAGAGAGAGATGAAACTAAAAAAAATGGATTCAAAAATTAGGGTCATGGAGAGAGAAAGAGTGGTGGAGACTCAAAAGAAAAAAAAGGTAGATTGTAGATTAGGAGCCCTTGAGAAAGAGGGAGAGGAGCTCAACGAGAACAACAACATCAAGCCTTTATCTCGCTATGCGGGGTTGGCTACATAAATATTTTTTCTCCATTATGTCCTGTTAAGATTCAAATTTTCATTTAAATCTAATAAAATATATAATTTCTAATATTTTTTTAATCAAATATTGTTATATCCACCTCAACCTATCTTAATATAGGTCAAATCTAATACAATTACTCTCCTAATCAACTCATCAAATGACCGACTTTTTATATGACCAAACCATCTAAGGCAGCTCTCTCTAATATTATCCATTGGAGCTACTCCAACCTTTTCACGCATATGCTTATTTCGCATTCTATCTTTAAGAGTAAAGCCACTCATCCACCTGAGCCTCATTTTTACAACACTTAACTTAATTGTATGTTTCTCTTTTAATGGCCAACATTCTGCAGCATAAAAGCATTGCAATCACCACCATCTTATAGGATTTTCCCTTTAGTTTGAGTGGTATTGATGCGGACATCCAACCGTCCATGCCAATCTGAGGAGGAGCTGAAGATTGACGACCGAGATCACTTTGCTTTATTTTCGTTTATTAAGTGTATTTAATTTAGTTTTGCAATTTCCCATTTTACCCTCTTGTTTTATGTAAGCCCAAGGGGCGAATGTGTCTTTTAATTTCTCTTGAGGCCTATATATAGAGGCCCCTTCTCTTGTATTTGGAGGATGGATTATTGATAATGGAAAATTTTATTTTCATGATGATCTCTTAGTGAGTTCAAAAGGATCTCTTTGTGAGTTCCGACTTTCCCAAGATCTCTTTGTGAGTTCTTGAGGAGAGTTTCGCGGATCTCTTTGTGAGTTCCGAGATTCTCAAGATCTCTTTGTGAGTTCTTGAGGAGAGTTTCGTGGATCTCTGTGCGAGTTCCGACATCCCTACAATCTCCTTTGAGATTTTGAAGTTTAAGAGCGTGAGGTTAGAAATTCCTAGATTTCCCCAAACTTCTCATCCTCTACCAAGCTTGGGCTTTTCCTCCCCAAGTTCTCCTTGCCGCCGGCCCTGTTGGCCCGTCCAGAAATTCACCCGCTGGCCATCCCTTAGGCCGACGCCCACCAACCCCCCACCTCCCCCTCTCTTCCTCCTTGGATGAAGAAATTTCTTAATTAGGAGAGGCTCACAATTAATGACAATTCAAATTCAAAATTTGAATTTGAATTAGCATTAATTACTCCTTAAATTCGTCCCTCAATTTAAGCCAATAACCATTAATTTAAATCTGAAATTTAATTTCAGATTTAAATCAATTAATCATTTAATCCTCACAATTAATGATAATTCAAATTCAAAATTTGAATTTGAATTAGCATTAATTACTCTTTAAATTCGTCCCTCCAATTAAGCCAATAACCATTAATTTAAATCTGAAATTTAATTTCAGATTTAAATCAATTAATCATTTAATCCTTCTAATTAATGACAATTCAAATTCAAAATTTGAATTTGAATTAGCTTTAATTACTCCTTAATTTCAGATTTCCATTCTCTCTCCCCAAATTGATTTGGGCTTTAATTAATCTTGCCAACTAGGCAAGTATATGGCATTTACGTTTCACATCAGTTTGGTATCAGAGCATGGTTGCTCACCCGGGATGCGAACTCGACGGAGTCGAGTCTTTTCCACCCCGGGAGAATGATGTGGACATCCAACCGTCCATGCCAATCCAAGGAGGAGCTGAAGATTGACGACCGAGATCACTTTGCTTTATTTTCGTTTATTAAGTGTATTTAATTTAGTTTTGCAATTTCTCATTTTACCCTCTTGTTTTATGTAAGCCCAAGGGGCGAATGTGTCTTTTAATTTCTCTTGAGGCCTATATATAGAGGCCCACTCTCTTGTATTTGGAGGATGGATTATTGATAATGGAAAATTTTATTTTCATGATGATCTCTTAGTGAGTTCAAAAGGATCTCTTTGTGAGTTCCGACTTTCCCAAGATCTCTTTGTGAGTTCTTGAGGAGAGTTTCGCGGATCTCTTTGTGAGTTCTTGAGGAGAGTTTCGTGGATCTCTGTGCGAGTTCCGACATCCCTACAATCTCCTTTGAGATTTTGAAGTTTAAGAGTGTGAGGTTAGAAATTCCTAGATTTCCCCAAACTTCTCATCCTCTACCAAGCTTGGGCTTTTCCTCCCCAAGTGTAAGATCTAGTTCCCTTACTGTTCCTCTCTGAATTGGATTTTCCTCCCAGAATCGGCCAGGACGAAGTTGAGATCGTCCAGGCCGATCAGTGCATTGAAAACAGCTGATTTCTGGTGAGTTTTCTGGAAGGATTTCTGTACAGATCGTCCGGGACGATGTTGAGATCGTCCAGGCCGATCTGTACTGTAGAAATTATCGGCCAGACAACAGCCCTGGGAACTGTCCAGGACGATCAGGATTTGATCTGATCGTCCCGGGACGATCTGGCGATCGGCCAGGCCGATCTGAGTAAGATATAAGGAAATGAGCTCGTTTTGAGGAGAGAGAACATCAGATTTTTAATTTCAGATATTTTGAGGAGAGAGAAAGAGAAAGGGAAAAAGAGAAAAGCTGGTTTTCGGAGACCGCGGAGCGCTTTTCGTCCGACGCTGCTGTTGGAGAAAGTGTAGATCTCGTGGTAAGGACTCCGAACCCTGTTTCTGTTTTCGAAGATATTGTGTTTTGATCGAGTTGTGCACCGTTTTGTGTTTTCGTAGTCTACTTTTTGACCTGATTTTGATTTGACACAACTTTCACCGCACAACTTTTAGTATGTTATAGATATGACTATTGTACACGATTTGACTGTATTCTACGAAGATTTTATCGGTCGGAATTGATTCTACGCGATTTTAATCGAATAGAAAATTATCAGGACTTGATTTGATTTGGATTCTTTACATTGATAGCCTTGTATTGATGCCGTGGATATTCGTTGGTAATTTGGAGAAATTTGGGATTTGTATCTTTTTGCAGGATTTTTATGTAAATTCGATAGACTACCGTTACTCTGCCCGATTTTCGTATGATTTCTGTTTTGACTGAAATTGATAGATTGAATCGATATGCATATGATTATTGATATGATTGCTTTAATATTGATTATTGATTAATTATTGATACTGATCACAAGTGGAACCTGGTTGAATATTGGTTGAAGATTGATTGATACCTGTACAGGATGGTGGGCCGACGGGCTTTCCTTTAAACATTGATTATTGATATATTGATGAGAGTCATAAGAAGTTTATTGATATGCCGACGGGCGAAAAGAGTGACGACTCTTATTGATTGAACCAATGTAAATGATATCTACAACAGCAATATGGATTCTACAACAGCAACATAGCCAGTAGATTGTACTTGTTCAGTATATAGTATTGAATTGCATGTTTACTGTATTGATTTGCGGATTTATTGCTTTATCGATTTCTGCTTATTGATTTGATCGGATTTACTGTATCGTACGGATTCTATTGATTTCATCGATTGATTACCGAGCATTGATACTACTGAGCATTGGTATGGACATAGATAGATATAGATATTGCATTGATAGCATGGATATGGACATCGTATAGATTCATTGTACTACTGCCTCCTGTTTCTGCACTGTATTGATTGCTTCGTAGATTCATTGTTTCGTATTGCTTTTCTCATTGATTGATTGAGTTGATTTATCGATTTGCCTGCCGCTGCATTGACTGGTTTTATTGACTATTGATTTCCGGATTGCATTGACTACTGATTTGATTTCCGCTGCATAGACTCATTGACCATTGACTGATTCAGATTGATAGATTGACATGCATATTGATAGCATCGCCGTGCTTTGATTTCAGTTATAGGTATTAGGTGACCTGCTGGGCTTTGTAAAGCTCATTATATGTGGTTGATATTTTCAGGTCAGGGCTCGGGAGCAGGAGATAGGAATTGATCCAGATCTTCAGGTTTTAGCTCTTTTGGTCGATTGATAATTCTTTTGTACTCAGGACAGGATAGTTTCTTTACTTGTATTGATAGTGTAGTTCCTGAGTATTGTACATGGTGTTTTGAGATATGAATCGACTGTTATATTGATGTTTAAATTTTATAGATGTTTGATAGATTGCTTAATGAAGGTTTTAGATAACTCTGGTAAATTGTTGAGAAATTGATCGACATTCTTTCCAAGTTAGATCTTGGGGTCGTTACACCAAGTTCTCCTTGCCGCCGGCCCTGTTGGCCCGTCCAGAAATTCACCCGCTGGCCATCCCTTAGGCCGACGCCCACCAACCCCCCACCTCCCCCTCTCTTCCTCCTTGGATGAAGAAATTTCTTAATTAGGAGAGGCTCACAATTAATGACAATTCAAATTCAAAATTTGAATTTGAATTAGCATTAATTACTCCTTAAATTCGTCCCTCAATTTAAGCCAATAACCATTAATTTAAATCTGAAATTTAATTTCAGATTTAAATCAATTAATCATTTAATCCTCACAATTAATGACAATTCAAATTCAAAATTTGAATTTGAATTAGCATTAATTACTCTTTAAATTCGTCCCTCCAATTAAGCCAATAACCATTAATTTAAATCTGAAATTTAATTTCAGATTTAAATCAATTAATCATTTAATCCTTCTAATTAATGACAATTCAAATTCAAAATTTGAATTTGAATTAGCTTTAATTACTCCTTAATTTCAGATTTCCATTCTCTCTCCCCAAATTGATTTGGGCTTTAATTAATCTTGCTAACTAGGCAAGTATATGGCATTTACGTTTCACATCAGATACTTTTCTATCACAACAAGCTCAATGCATTCCTCCAATTCAACCACCAAGTTGAATTATACTAATAATATATCAATCTATTTCACCATCACTTTAGACAATAGATTTGATATATCTTAAATGTGTACTCTTATTAATGACTTGATCCCCCAAAGTCATAATTCTTCTACTAGATCTATTACTACTAAAATCACACATAATTTATTTGGTTTTAGATCCACTCAAACAGAAATTTTTAGACTCTAAGGTTGACCTCCATAATTCAAGTTTACTTTCAACTCTTGTTATAGTCTTATCAACAAGAAGAATATTATTAACAAAAAGCATATACTAGGGTACATCCTCCTACAAATGTTTGGTAATAACATCCATGACTAAAGCAAAACGATATGAGCTTAAAGTTGATCCTAGATGTTATCAACCGGAAATAGGAAAATAATTGGCCCAACAACATCACTTGTATACATATTCTTAATAACTTGAGTATAAGCAGTATTAACCCCTTTAATTTCTAAAACTCTCCATAGCACTTCTCATGTAACTTTATCATAAGCTTTATCTAAATCAATAAATATTGTATGTAGGTCCTCCTTATTCTCCCTATACATCTCCATCAAATCAGAGAGAAGAACTCAAAAGAAAATAAAATAAATTCCAAAATAGAGGCTAAAGAGAAAGAGAGAAAGTGAGAGAGAGAGGAGCACCACAATAATACATATATTGCTCGATCGAGGGAGTATGAATTGCCAACTACGAAATAAGTTATGTTTGTTTAAACCAATTGCCATAAACAATGCTAGGCTAGTGGGAGCTTGTGGCCCATTGCCCCACACTATAAATCAACCAATAAATTGCATGCAAGACAGTTACTTCACCATCCAATCTAATTGAAATGAAGATTGATGCCTCCTTAGTAAATTCTTCTACACTTGCTCTTAATTTGTGTAAAACAATATATGATCATAAAAAAAGGTTGTTAATGATACAAATTTGAGCTAATTTGAGTCCAACTCAATAATGACTTGAATCATTTAATTTGATATTGGTTAAAGTTTTTCTATAGAATTATTAGATTGAATCTCATTTATGTAGTCACACTGCACTTATTGACTTAGATTAGAGCAACAAATTGGTCTTATGTTGACGAGAAATTATTGCGTTCGGACACCATACACAGCTTACCATTTGGTACTTCATAGTACCGAGTAATACTGAGCTCGGTGATGTAAAGTACCGAGCTCAGTACCGAGTAAGTGGTGATGTGACGTATTTTCATTGGGCTCCAGACAACATCCGGTGTCCGAACCCAATAACTTCCCCATGTTGACGGAATTTTGATCTACTAAGATAATTTATTATTCTAACATAAATGAGAATAAAAGATGAATTTTAATATAAAATGAACAATTGATTCTTACTTTGCTTTTTTGAGTTTCAAACCCTAACTAGGTGGGTTATGTACTTAAACCCTTACCACTAAACTGCGGTCAAAATTATGCTCAATTTGTAATAAATTTAATATTTGTAAAATAGTATATAAAATGTAATTTACAAATATAAAATAATGTTTTTAAGAAAATAGCTAAAGTTTTATTTGGAATGTTTTTTTTTTACTATTTTTTAAAATAATTTTTTAGTATTAAATTTTTTTACTCAGAAGCCAAATTATCAAAATAAGCGATTTTTAAAAAATGATCAAATGATTTGTTGTATTTAATCTATTTGTTTAATTAGAATTATGATACGCTCTGGCCAATGCAATACAGATCAGATAGGAAATGCGACCATAAGAACCCGACACGTTTACTCAGCTGCGAGAAGCATCCCCTTCCATTCACCTGCACTCTCCTTTACTGAGACTTCCAAATCAAGCTGAGGTGAAAGAGAGAGAGAGAGTTGATTAATGGAGACAATAGGGTTCTGCACCTGCAGCAGGTCTTTCGTTTCTCCTTTGGTTACCAAGTGCCAGGCCACCCAGAAACAAGGAACTAAAATTTCAACTGAAAGAAAGGTATATAATTTCACACTTCTGGCATAAATCTTGGTAAAGAAAATTAGTTTCTTTTACCCTATGATTTTGTTACATTTTGCCATTGGAGAGCACGATAGTTTAGCTAAGAAAGCTTTTGAGATCGATGATTTTCTTAAAACGACTCTGGTTTTATCAAGTGCTGTCTAGGGTTAGTACTTCGTGCTATTTCTTGATCTCGGGTGTTCATAGCTTTCGATTAAACATGCATAAATTAGGGGGGTGGGTGGGGGGGGACAAATGAAAGTGAAAAAAGAACATATGCGTTGGAACAGTACATGAAGAATAGACAGGTTACTAGCATTACTGATTAAATCCTCGTGTTTTAAGTTATTACTTTTCATTTCTTCTTAGTTTAAATCTTCTGATTTTACTGCCATGCTATTGGTTGCTTGAAGGTGGAACATATGCATTGGAAAGTACTGAATTTGGGAGATTTACATACATACCACATTATACTATTCTATTTATATATTTAACACTTAAAACTTTAATATTACATATATACAACTTATAGTTCATTTTCATATCAAATATGAGTGGTAAAAATGAAATATATGAATGGTAGGAAAGAAATATAAGTGGTATATTTGATATTAAAAATAATATAGGGTGATATGCATGCAATATTAAAGTTTTAGATGTTAGATATATAAATAGGATGTTATAAAGTGGTATGTATGTAAATTTCCTTTTTTTTGTTTTTTCATTTGATATGTTTGTGAAGAAAAAATCATCATTTCAAGGAAATTTCCAGAAGTCTATTATTTATGTTTTTAACACCTAAATTTTTCTAATCACTATTGTAACGCTCTCTTAACTTTCGTGTGCATCAATTGCTCTTACTCAAGATATATAAGCCCTTGATGATGAAGAAAAGATGATGACGACTTCGTTTGGGAGAGCTTATGCCTTTTTGTTTATGCTTTCAAAATTTTTTTTTTCAACCATAGTTTTATGTATAGTTTTCAACAAACAGTTTTTAAAATGTGGAAAAAAGGTAAAAACTATCATCTAAACACACATTATTTTTTATTGAACACCGAAGTAGTCAAAAAGCAACCCAAAACAAAGCCGAAGTTGTAACGATATCTCCTTGAGAAGCATAATAAGCATTCATGACTAATTCCAGCGTCCATGATCAAAGTACATAGCCATTGTCTCTTACCACCTCCTAATTGGAAGCACCCACATCAAATCCCATGATCCCATTATGTGGCCACTATCGATAGGTCATGCCCTGCATTACATAACAAATTGTATTCTCATTCCTATATATCATGACCACTATACATGTTTGATAAGTATGGAATGAAATTTGCTCCCATTCTCTTCTTCCTTGACTTTTCTTACCCGTCTCTTAGCTCTAAGTAAATAATGTTTGATATGGTATTAGATTCCCAATAGTCTAATTGCAACTCGACACACCACCCTCCTCTCTCACCTAGACTAGATGGCATCATTTATCATCCAAGAAAATAGAAGCCCATTAACCATGACTCCGTTCCACTATCTCTGAAATTCCTATCGTCCAATGTAGGGGTGCAAACAAGTCGAGTCGAGCTTGAGTCAGGGGGTGTTCGAGCTCGACTCGCGAGTCAAATATCGAGCTCGAACTCGAGTCGAGCTCGACTCACGACACCATAACGAGCTCGTCGAGCTGCTCGAACTCGGTTTCCCGCCCGCCATTCTTCGTTTTCCTGCCCAGTTGCCTTGCATTTTTGAAACCTTTGCTTTATCCCGTGGATAAAAAAAGCCTTGCTTGAGTTTTTTTGGATAATGATAAATTGTTGTAGCTTTAATATAAATTAAAAAGGTGTCCTGCATTTTCCATTGGATAAAACAACTACTTTAATATTATAAATTTGAAAATTGTTGGAGGCTATAAGGGCAGCTTTAACGCTTTTTTTTTTTAAACTAGCTACAATTTTTTTTTTAATTTATATTTAATAAAAATAGTAATTATTTTACTTTTAAAAATCCTAAAAATCATTCGAGCCGGCTCGCGAGCACACGAGCCGAGCCTCATTAAGCTCAAACTCAATCTCGTTTAGTAAACGAGCTCAAATTGGACTCGTGAGCACGATAAACTTGGCTCGCGAGCCGATAAATGAGTCGAGCTCAAGCCGGCTCGGCTCACTTACACGCATAGTCCAACGTTAAACACTCAACAAACACTCAACTCTCTACTAATTACTATCCCCAGTGGAAATCCCTAATCCTGGAAATCTTCAAAGCTAACAACTTTGAAGTGTTCTTAAATGGCTCTACTATTTGCCTCAACAAAATGATCACCAACACTAATTGACAACTCCTCCCAAATCCTCTCTACAACAACTTGATGTTAAATGATCAAAATATTTCCACAACCACTAATGCGGCGCCCACCCCCCTTTCGCTCCATACTCGACCCCTCTCCTCTTCGTTCCATGCCCGACCCCGACCTCCATCACTCGACGGAGGTCCAGGAGACAAAAGGCTCCTATTTTGTGGGTCCCAACACCCCATTTCATACATATAGGAAATGTGAGGTGCATTTATCATTTATGGTGGGATTAGGGCTGATTTTAAGAAAAAAAATTGTTGGGGGGGGGGGGGGTTATATGAAGAATTTTCTGAAGTAGTTTTTCTTAGGCGCTTTTGTGTTCCTAGTTGTTGCTAGGAAATTGGGGAGATCCGATTTATCTTTCGAATAGTGAATTAATTGTATCTTGTGTTTCTTTGATTGAAGATTGTTATTTTAACTTTATTAGTGTTGTTCCTGCATACCATTGCAATTTTTTCTTATTTTTTGTAGTTATTTTTTGTTGTTTGGTGCTGAATTTGTTCTAGTGGCTGTTTTGAGTTTTGATTTGATCTCCAAATGATTCCAAATTGGTATCAGAGAAAGTCTTTGGGTTTGATGGCCAGGAGAAGAGTTGAGGCTTTGGAAGAAAAGTTGGAGGCAGATGTAGGGTAGATGCGAACGGATGTGGGATGGTTGAATTCATATTTTTTCATGATGGAAAGATGATTTAGGAATGTAGAGGAGATTATGAAATGGTTGTCGGAGTTTCAAACTAAAGCGGATCTGCCGGAAGTAAGGGGGAATTAGGGAATTGACAAGCCAAGGGAAGACTGAGAGGTGAAAATTTTAGGAGAAGAGGGAATACCCCATCTTGAGCCTCTACCGAGAAGGAGGAATTGAGGGATAGGAAATATGGATGTATGAGGGAATGAGAAGAAGAGAATATGCAGGCATAATTTGAAGGAAGAGAGGGATATGAAAGGTGAAGGAAGAAGAGGGAATCAGGAGAGACCCCAATGCTCGCTTCATGGGAGGTACGACGGACGGAAGGGGGAAAAATTGGGGCAGGGGACATCCGAAGGTCAGGACCCTGAAAATGTCGATGTTTGAAGGCGAAGATGTGAGATCTCGTTCCCTTACTGTTTCTCTCTGATTTGGATTTTTCCTCCCAGAATCGGCTAGGACGATGTTGAGATCGTCCAGGCCGATTAGTGCATTGAAAACAGCTGATTTCTGAAGTGCTTTCTGGAACGATTTCTGGACAGGATCGTCCGGGACGATATTGAGATCGTCCAGGCCGATTGGTACTGTTCAAAATATCGTCCTGATCATAGTCCTGGGAACGGTCCAGGACGATCAAAATTGGTCTGATCGTCCCGGGACGATAGGGCAATCGGCCGGGCCGATCTGAGTATGATTTAAGCAAATCAGCTCGTTTTGAGGAGAGAGAAAATCATTTTATAAAAATCAGATATTTTGAGGAGAGAGAAAGAGAAAAGGGAAAAGAGGAAAAGCTTGGTTTCGGAGACCGCGGAGCGCTTTTCGTCCGACGCCGCTGTTGGGAAATGTGAAGATCTCGTGGTAAGGACTCCGAATCCTATTTCTGTTTTCGAAGATATTGAGATTTGATCGAGTTGTGCATTGTTTTGTGTTTTCGTAGTCGAACTTTTGACCTGATTTTGTATTAACACAACTTTCACCGCACAACTTCTGGTATGTTATAGATATGACTATTGTACACGATTTGAGTATTTTCTACGAAGATTTTACCGGTCGGAATTGATTCTACGCGATTTTAATTGATTAGAAAATTATCAGGACGTGATTTGATTTGTATTCTATAGAATAATAGTCTTGTATTGATGTCGTGAATATTCGACTGTAATTTGGAGAAATTTGGAATTTGTGTTTTTTGCAGGATTTTTGTGTAAATTTGACAGACTGCCGTTACTCTGCCCGATTTTCGTACGATTTTTGATTTTCCCGAAATTGATAGATTGAATTGATATGTGTATGATTATTGATATGATTGTTCTAGATTTCTATAATATTGCTTATTGCATCGATTATTGCATTGACTATTGATTGAATTGATTATTGATACTGATCACAAGTGGAACCTGGTTGAATATTGGTTGGAGATTGATATTGACCTGTACAGGATGGTGGGCCGACGGGCTTTCCTTTAAACATTGATTATTGATATATTGATGAGAGTCATAAGGAGTTTATTGATATGCCGACGGGCGAAAAGAGTGACGACTCTTATTGATAGAACCAATGTATATGGATATCTACAACAGCAATATGGATTCTACAACAGCAAGATAGCCAGTTGATTGTACTTGTTCAGTATTATTGTATTGAATTGCATGTTTACTGTATTGACATACGGATTTATTGATTTATCGATTTCTGCTTTATTGAATTGATCAGATTTACTGTATCGTACGATTTCATTGATTTCATCGATTGTTTACTGAGCATTGATACTATTGATATTGATATGGATAGAATGATTCTGCATTGTATTGATTGCTACATTGGAGTTATTGATAGGATATCGTATTGCTTTTCCGATTGATTTTATCGACTTGATAGTATAGATTTGATTTGATTTGACAGATCGATTGATTTTCTACTGTGTACGGATTCCTTCGAGATTGACGTGTATCGATTGAGTTGATTTATTGATCTGCCTGCCGCTGCATTGACTGGTTTTATTGACTATTGAATTCCGGATTGCATTGACTCATTGACCATTGACTGATACGGATTTGATTGACTGACATGCATATTGATAGCATCGCCGTGCTTTGATTTCTGTTATAGGTATTAGGTGACCTGCTGGGCTTTGTAAAGCTCATTATATGTGGTTGATATTTTCAGGTCAGGGTTAGGGAGCAGAAGATAGGAATTGATCCAGATCTTCAGGTTTTTGTTCTTTTGGTCGATTGATGATTCTTTTGTACTCAGGACAGGATATATTTCTTTACTTGTGATTGTAGTATAGTTCCTGAGTATTGTACATGATGTTTTGAGATATGAATCGACTTGTATATTGATGTTTTAAATTTTATAGATGTTTGATAGATTGTTAATTGAAGGTTTTAGATAACTCTGGTAAATTATTTGAGTAATTGATTGACATTCTTTCCAAGTTAGATCTTGGGGCATGACAGAAGATGTGCATGGGTGGAGCTATAGAGTGGAGAGATATTTTGTAGTGAACATGTCGGTATAAGGGGAAAGACTTATGGCGTGTGGAGAAGACACTTGCATGGTATAAATAGAGGGAGACGAGGTACTCGATCCATTCATGGGAGGAGTTCATGGACCGTTTATTGGAGCGCTTTTGAACCAAGCATGAGGGGGATTATTATGAGCAGTTATTTACTTTGAAAGGTGGAGAAGAGCTAGGGTATTTGTGAGGGATTGGTGGTGGAGTTGCAAAGGATTAACACATCAGAGAGGATTTTCTTCCACTGGATTTGGGAAGTATGGATCTTGGGTATGAAGTGGCTATAGATCTTTGGGGATTAAGGTGCACTGGAAGGCCTTAACTATGGAAATCCAGGTGGAGGGGAGAAAGGTGGTGATTAAGGGAGACCCTAGTTTGTTCAAAGCAATGGTTTCCTTGAAAACCTTGGTGCGTGTTATACATAATGAAGGATTGAGACTCTTGGTGGAGCTCCAGAGCTTGGAGGGAGGAGACACTCGAGATATAGAGGGAATTCTAGAAATAATTCAGCCACTTCTCCAATAGTTCAGTGAGGTATTCCAACCTCCCCAAGGATTGTCGCCTCCACGGGAGCACGAGCATGTTATTATTTTGAAGGAAGGAGTCACTCCCATTAGTGTCCAATCATACAACTACCCAAATGTCCAGAAAGATGAGATTGAGAGGCTGATTCGAGAGATACTTGAAGTCGAGATCATCAGGCCCAACGTGAGCCATTTTTTGTCCCGTGTTGCTGGTGAAGAAGAAGGGTGACAGTTGGAGATTCTGTGTAGATTATCATGCCTTAAATGAGGAGATTGTGCCAAACAAGTTTCTCATACCGGTCATTGTTGAGCTGCTAGATGAGTTGCTTGGCTCAGTGGTGTTCTCAAATATCGATTTGAAGTCCAGGTATCACCTGATCAGAATGAGACCATAGAACACCCACAAGACGACTTTCATAACTCATGATTGACACTATGAGTTCTTGGTGATTCCTTTTGGCCTCAATTAGCCTTGCCACTTTCGTGTCACTCATGAGTAGGGTGTTTAAGCCTTATCTTCGGAGATTTGCTCTGGTATTCTTTGATGACATCCTTATCTATAGCAAGTCGCAAGAGGAGCAGTTGCGGATGGTATTGGGAACTTTGACGGAGTACCAACTATATGCAAACTTGAAAAAGTGCTCTTTTACGCACTAGATGGTTGAGTACTTGGGACATATAGTGTCTCAAGCTGGGGTGTCAGTAGATCCAACCAAGATAGAGGCAATGGTGGAGTGGCCAGTGCCTAAAAACTAGAAGGGGCTAAGGGGGATCTTGGGATTCACAGGATATCACGGTAAGTTTGTGAAAATATACAGCTTTATAGCCTGGTCGTTGATAGAGTAGCTGAAGAAGGATAATTTCAAATGGGGGGAGGCACCACTCAGGCATTCTAGCAGATGAAGAAAGCCATGACTAGTGTCCCTGTGTTCAGGGGTGAATCTACCTAAAGTCCGGGGGGCAATTGCCCCCCCCCCCCCTTAAAAAAATTAAAAAATAAATTATTATATGATTTTTTAGGTAATTTATCTTCTGCCATCTATCAGTAAACACATTGTGTAGATGTGTTATTATTAGGGAACGATGAACTAAATACAAAGAGAAATAGTAAAGAGAATTCAAAAATATCCTTACAACCAAAACCCGCCAGGGGGTGCTACCCGCTTGGATCCCCGACATATATGCAAAATCTCTACACTTTTACTTATAAGTTTGCCTCCCATAAAAATTAATGCTGGTTTCACCCTTGCCTGTGTTAGCACTACCAGATTTCAACCAGCCGATTGCAATAAAGACTTATGCATCAGGTTATGGGTTGAGAGTACTTCTCATGTAAGGGCTGAGGCCCATAGCTTATTTCAGCCAATTATTGATTTCTAGGGCCAAACTGAAATCGGTATATGAAAGGAAACTGATGAAAATTGTGTTAGCAATTAAGAAATGATGACCTTACCTGTTGGGGTGCACTTCATAGTCAGGACTGATCTGAGGAATTTGAAGTTCTTGCTAAAGCAGAAGATGGTGACAGAGGAGCATCAGCGGTCGCTTTCCAAGTTTATGGGATATGACTTTGAGATCCAATATAAGCCTGGGTTGGAAAATAAAGCTACAGATGCTCTCTTCAGACGTAATGAGGAGCCGATTGTAATCCCAAGGTTATGGTTCTATTGGTCCCCTTGGAGGTGGATTGAGAGGTCTTAAAGTAAGGGAGCAAGCAAGATGAAGAGCCGAGTAAAATCAGAGTAGATTTACTGCAGTCTGCAGAACAAGGATAGTCATCTTGGTTATTCTTTGGTGGGTCAAAAGTTGCTATACTAAGGATAGTTTGTGCTTTCGAGGCATCGCCACAAATCCTTCACTTGTTGCAAGAGTTTCATGACACATATATTGGAGGAAATTTTGGAATCCAAAAGACATCATTTACTAATATTAGAGCTGTATTGGGTGGGCATGCAGAAAGATGTGAAGATGTTATCCAGGTGATGTATGTCAGAGATACAAATATTAGACTATGGCTCTAGGTGATCTTTTATAGCCTTTAGCTTTACCCAAGAAGGTATAGGAGAATTGCCTAAGTCAGAAGGATTCACGATAATTCTGGCGGCGGTTGACAGATTGAGAAAATACGCTCATTTCATTCCCATATACCCCCATACACCGCGGTGTTAGTGGCAACCACTTTCATTAGAGAGGTAATTTGTTTGCATGGCATACTCGAGTCTATAGTGTTTGATTGGGACAAGTCTTTTTGAGTTATTGTTGGATGGAGCTATTTAAGATGCATAGGACTATCTTAAAGCAGAGTACTGCTTACCACCCTTAGACAGATGACCACACGGAGGTGGTGAATCACAATGTGGAGATCTATTTTTGTTGATTTTTATTGTATACATGCAAGATATGGGCCAAATGGTTAGCTTGAGAAGAGCACTGGTATAACACTTCGTATCGTACAGCAGCCCAGATAACACTATTTAAAATCCTATATGGAGGGATCCCCCTCATTTGCTATATTATGGGCATGAAAGCACACCAGTGTCGTCAATGGAGTAGTACTTGGGAGAAAGGGACTGGATCTTGGCAAAATTGAAGGGATGTCAACTGCGAGCATAATAAATTATGAAGAGAGACAGATGGAAACAAGAGGGATGTGCAGTTTGAAATTGGAGATAGAGTTTATCTGAAGATCCAACCTTACAGATAGAGGAATCTAGCTCGACGGAGGAATGAGAAATTCCCTCCCCCCTCCCCCCAATGCTTTGGGCCTTACAAGGTCGTGGAGTGCATTGGTGTGATCGCCTTCTGGCTACAATTGTCACCAACTTCGGCCATCCATCATGTATCGCATATGAAACGAGAAGTTGGAAAACATACACCCTCGCCCGCACTACCAACTACACTATCAGAAGATATGGATATAATATTAGAACCACTAGAGGTGCAAGGGTGCGCCAAGGAGACAAGGGGATCAAGGAAGTGTTGTTCAAGTGGAAGAATTTATTTGAGTAAGAGGTGAGTTTCCTTCTTTTTCAACTTGTGGACAAAGTGATTTTTTGGGAGGGGAGTATTGATATGGTGCCAACCCCCCCTTCGCTCAGCTTCCGATCCTGCCCCCCTTCGTTATGCACCTGAACCGCCCACCTTTGCTCGGCGGAAGTTCAAGAGCCGAAAGGCTCCTATTTTGTGGGTCCCACAACTCCCCATTTCAGACCTATAGGAGGAGAAGGATTAAGGGGAGATTATTGGAGGAAATGTGAGGTGCATTTATGGTGGGATTAGAGCTGGTTTTAAGGGGAAACGTTTGTATGTGGGAGAATTATGTGAAGAATATTCTGATGTAGTTTTTCTTAGTTGATTTTGTGTTCCTAGTTGCTGCTAGGAAATTGGGGGAGAGCCGATTCACCTCTCGAATAGTGAATCAATTGTATCTTGTATTTCTTTGATTGAAGATTGTTATTTCAGCTTTATTAATGTTGTTACTGCATACCATTGTTGTTTTTTCTTGATTTTGGTGGCTGTTTTTTGCTGTTTGGTGCTAATTTCGTTCTAGTGGCTGTTTTGGTTGCTGATTTGATATCCAAATCATACCAACCATCTACCCATAATGATCGCAACCATTCTCCCATACATTCTAAAGCTTGAATCTTGTAGTGACATTTGGCTCGCCCTCGAGCATCTGCTACATGCTACCAACCATTCTTGAGTCATTTAATTGAAAAATGAATGCCACCATAATACCATGAAAAATCAAACAATAACACAATACTTATCTGCCAACAAAACTCCTGTTGACAACATCATAGTTTTCGAATCCCATTTTGACGACGAAAACATCATCCTCTACGTCCTTAACAGTTTATTACCAACTTATCAAGCTCTAAGCTGACATCCACACGAAGCTAACCCCACCAATCTCGATGACCTCTGTACCCTCCTATGCTGTGAGGAAACAAACATAGCTAATGAATCAATTAAGGAACGCCCATTCATTCATTCATTCCTCCACTGACCTTGACGACCTCTATACCCCCTATGTAGTGAGGAAACAAACATAACTAATGAATCAATTAAGGAACACCCATTCATTGATTCCTCAACTGCCCCCTCAGCATACCATGGACGTTCATTCACTAGCTCCTCACGACCAACCTTAACCACTTACCATAGCTAACACCCTACCATGGGACAGATGCAGTTCTGATGGACAATGGCTCATCAATCCCCATTGCCAACACAGGGCAAGGCCTCCATCCAACTCTGACCCCCTAAGTTCTTACCTTTCACACCTACTTCACGTTACACAAATTTCACATTTCAAACAATTTTCTTTCAGTTTCCTCACTCATCACTGGCAATGATTGTTTAATTTATTTCACTGCTACCGTCCATTAAGGACCCGAAGACAAACAGTTCTCTCATGAAGGGAAAATTATTAGGTCCGGACATCGGACGTAGAGATACGCCCGGACTTCAATAAAATATTGACACGTGGATATTCAATTAAATTATTTTTTACTTTATAAATTAAATGTGTCCGCGGAATTTTAAGCCAAGCGCACCAAAAGGGTAGGTAAAGCGCAGCCAAAACTCAGTCAAAGCGCAACAAAAGTGCAGCCCACGTGTCAAATTTTAATTGAATATCCGGACCTATATCTATGTCCGGTGTCCCGACCTAATAATTTTCCCTCCTGGAGGGTCCATGCAGGAATGGCCATGTGGCAAACCAACCAGCTGACAAACCAGCTAAACATAAAACCTCATCAAAGCCGCCACCTTATAAAGTTCTAACATTTGTCATCTCAAACAGCAACCAAGCAACAACTAATGAAGTTTGATCCATACCATTAATGCAGGGTTCAACAGTCATCCCTCTCGGCAAGCCTGGCCTACAACAGGCGAACAACAACCCATCGACCGTGAAACTCCTTTCAAATGTTGAGAAGCTCAGGCTGCTAACCAAGGCAGAGAAGGCAGGATTGCTCTCACTAGCAGAGAGCTTTGGCCTTTCACTCTCAACCGTGGAGAGACTTGGACTTCTCTCCAAGGCAGAAGAGCTTGGAGTTCTATCAGCAGCCACAGACCAAGGCACACCTAGCACCCTCCTGACGCTTAGCCTCCTCCTACTAGTCTTTGGGCCTGCGTTTGTATATCTTGTGCCTGAAGAAAATGCATGGGAGGTGGCCCTGCAGATTTTGGTGGCCTTGGTGTGTGTTGTTGGTGGTTCAGCCGCCTTCGCTGCTTCAAATTTTGTGTGGAACTTGCAGAGATCTAATTAAGGCTTCATTTGGGACGGCTTTCTTTCTGCTTCGTAAAGCAGCTTCCTAGTAAAAAAATTAAAAAATTTTGTACTAGGAAGCTGCTTTACGAAGCAGAAAAAAAGCCGTCCCAAACGAAGCCTAAGATTTAGCGGTCAAGCAATTTGGTGATCATGCTTGACGGAATTGTTCACTTTGGTTCAAATGTTAGCTTGTTTCTTGCTCAGTTTCCTTTTGATCTCTATATATCAGCAGGTTCTGGGGAGACGATTGCATCGCCACTAGGTATCTATTATAAATTCTTTGCTTCAAACGCGATTGCAATCTTCAGATTTATTTGTAAGAAATTCAAATTTTATATATGCATGGAACTGTAGCTTCAGCGTATGAAACATTATCATTCAGCTCCACAAATTGAATGCAATATATCTCAGCTACATGATGATTACAGTATATTTTAGACTTATTACCTGCTAGCAAGTATTTTTTTATTCCCAAAGAAACAAATGATCCCTAATAAGCTCACAAGCTGCTACCTTGTGTCTATGTGAAATTTGATTGTATTGAGCAATCGGATTATAGTTTTGCCAGGGGGATTTGCACCTATGAATTTTTTTCGTACAATCATACAATGATGTGATATTGTGTGCCTGAGAAAGACTAAGAGCGGAGAAGTATGGTGGTCCATGTTTACATGCGTCATTCTCCTGGATGTATTTGGATGATTTGCACCTATGAGTTTTTTCCGTACAATCATACAATGATGTGATATTGTATACCTGAGAAAGACTAAGAGCGGAGAAGTATGGTGCTCCATGTTTACATGTGTCATTCTCCTGCTTGTGTTTGGGTGATTTGCACCTATGAATTTTTTCCGTACGATCATACAATGATGTGATATTGTATACCTGAGCACCTGAGAAAGACTAAGAGTGGAGAACTATGGTGCTCCATGTTTACATGTGTTATTCTCCTGCTTGTGTTGGGTGATTTGCACCTATGATTTTTTTCCGTACAATCATACAATGATGTGATATTGTATACTTTGTTGACCTCATTTTCGTATGAGGTCACTTGGATTACTCTTGATCCTAAATCAATTTAATTTTCAAATCAATTCAAATTCTAAGATCCTCTTAGAATCCTGACCTTAGGATCTATGCTAGGATTCTTCTAGAGCTTAGACCTTAGGAGTTGCTCTAGATCTTAAACTCCTTCTAGACTCCAAGTTCTAGGAATTTCTTAGGGTTTAGGATCCTTCTAGATTCTTAACTTTAAGATATATTCAGACCTTAGGATCTACCTAGATCTTAGGTCAATCAAGCCAAATCCAAGGTCCAAAAGTTTTGTCCTAAAGGCTTTTTCTATTGAAATTTCAAACACTTTGAAACCTAGTCAAATGACCTCCGATTCAGAGTCTGTCAGTTGCATACTGATGGGACATGTCTCTGGAGGTAACCCTCCAAATTTGAGCCCATTCTGAGGTCTCTAACCCCAGAAACTTAATCAAAATCCATAGGCTGTAAAACCTTCAAATATTTACAGCCTATGTCACTGGACCTGTCACTTTGAAGATTCTGACCTTAGAGCCTTCATCAAAGCCTCTAGTCACTTCCAGACCTTTAATCTTGATATGTTGAGCATTAAACTGCATTTTGGTTGACCCACTTTGACCCCCAGTTGACTAGGGGTCAAAATGACCAAAATACCCCTATGGGGCTCAAATGGTGATTTCAAACCAAATGAACTCCGAATTGAATGCAATCACCTCCAGCAAGTTTCAAATATCATTTCAAACCTGTTGGACCCATTCTCAGGCCTTGGGTCAACCTAGTTGACCCAAATGGCCCTTTAAGGGCCCAAACAGGTGTTTTGAACCAAATGACCCCCTTAGACCCTGGGACCACATCCAATAGACTCAAAATGTTGTTTTGAATTGATTGAATCCACTTCTAGATCTGGGACCCACCTGGTTGACCCAGTCAACCTAGGTTGACCAAAATCAACCCTTGAGCCTTTCCATTTTGAATTAAATTCCAAATGGTTGTAAATCTTCGTCAAACCCTTTCAAGGCTATTTTAATTAATTTCTCAAATAGTTTTGGTTGCCACCTCACCTTGGGTTGACCAGTTGACTGGTCAACATGGTCAACAAACCCCTTTAAGAGGCTTAAGTGACCAAATGGCTTGACTCATGCTAGCCTAAATCCCATCAAATCATTCAATCAGCTCAATTAGTCTCTTGGCATGCCATGTTAGCTAATTGGACCTGTTGACTGGTCAAACCAGTCAACAAATGGTCAAATGAGCTTCCAAATGTTTAAAACCCTTAATCAAACTTGTCTAATTCAAATCCCATTTAATCCCTGCTGATTGAGCCACTTCTGGAACCTTCTTAGAGTATTCTAAGCCCTTGAATCTTGATCCAATGGACCTAATCTCTCCCATGTGCTCAAATTAAGACAAAACACCCTTTACACCTAGGATGTCCTTGGGCCGTCCTTGCTCTATGCTCCCACCAACTCCCTTGACATGTGGCAGCCATCCAGAGGTGCAATAAGATGATCCTAGCCGTCCAATAGACCTAGGGCTACTTGAATAGGGTAGAGCCTCATTTTGAGCCGCATTCTCCATCTAGCTCTCTCTCTCTCTCCACTCAAGCCCTTCCAGAACTCAAACTCTTTTTGTTTGAGCATTCCAGATCTCTCTCAACCTTTCTCCAACAGAAACCCACCCCTCAAACCCCGCCGGTGAGCAAATTCTGGCGAGCCTAGACTAAGATCCGTCCAAGGCTTGGTTCGAGATATCCAGACGTTTTCACCTCAAAAGTTCTTCTAGTGGACTACACTTGGACAGACTACAAGTTCAGAGAGCTCGAGTTCATCCAAATCCATTGATTATAAGAGGTATAAACTGAAACCCTAGCATAGGAAACACTAGATTAAATAGCCTGTTGAATTATTCATTTTAAGTTAAGATTTTGAATCCCCAGAAATTCTGTTCACTCAAGCAATCTAGGTTTAAAATTTTATTTAATTTGATTGAGCGTGTTGAGAGAACGAATCGATTTTCTAGTTTAGGGTCTCGGTCCGGCTCGTGCATGGATCCCGCGTGTTCCGGACCGTCGATTTCGTGATCAACGGTTGGAATCACAGCATTCCGTGCGTTGTCCTACCGCGGGAATCCTCCAGGGGATCGGAACCTCGTATCGCGCCATCTTGGCCCTTGATCCGGACCGCGGGATCGAGATCTAGCCGTCTGATCCTCCTCCGCGAGATCAGACCGCCTGCTCTCATCCATACCGTTGATTTAAGAGGCGCTCGATCGGACGGCAGCTGTGCCGAGCTGACGTGGTTAAGTGCCGCGTTTCTCGAAAACGCGTGGGCCCACTTTATCGCCACCGCGTTTTGCTGGATGAAATTGGAGCCGCCACGTGGCAATCCCGCCGTCAGACCTGTTTAAAAAACGATTTAAAAATCGTTTTAAAATCGTTTTTTTTTTTAATTCTTTTTCTATTTTGTTAATATATATATATAAGTAATATGTTTTATTTAATAAAATTATTATAGAATTAATTTTATATATATATATATATATATATATATATATATATATATATATATATATATATATATATATATATATATATATATATATATATATATATATATATATATATATATATATATATATATATTAACTGATATATACTCTAAATATTAATTTTACTTTAAATAATTTAAATATTAAATACTAAATATTTTAAAATTCATATTTGTTTAAATATAATTAAATATTTAAATTTTAGATCTTAAATTTTAAAATATTTTAAATTTCCAGAAATCTTAACTAATATTAATTAAATATAAATAAATATATATATGTATTCATATATACTTTAGTTTGAAATTAAGTTGATTTAAAATATACATATATGTTATGTTTTAATTGGAATTAAATTTAAATACTTTTGAAAATCCAAATCAAATAATTAATAGTATTTTAAAATTTCAGAAAGATTTAAGACTTAATTTGATCTATTAATTATTTTAATTACTAGTTAAATTTAAACTAATTTAAATGCTTTAATTATCTTAAAACTTTAAAAATTCAAAAGAAACTCATTTTAAATTATAAAAATTCAAGTAATATATTGAAGTTTTTAGTAAATTGAGAATTTTAATTTAAGGTTATTTTCAAGATTTAAAACTTAATCTATTTTAATTAATTTGAATCATTTGAATGTCCTCAATATTAAATTAATATTTAATTAAATATTATATTGAATATTTAGAAAATTAAAAATTTATTTTCAGAGTCAGTGGGTCTCTCAACCCCTCAAAATTTCTTTTAATAATATTTTTTTTAATTATCTTTATTTTAAAAAATATATATATACTTATACATATATTTATATATTTTAAAATCTACTTTAAAACTATACATATTTAAATCCTGGAGCATTTGAGAGATCCCTTGGGATTTTAAGCATAGGTTGAGTGATTGAATAGAAATTTTTGGGGAATCTTGATTAATCAATGAATAATTACTTTGCTAATTATTCATTGATTAATCCTTTACTCAGTTAAGCTTGAAATTGATTTGCATGTCTAAGGTGCACACACCACTTAGATTTAGGCTCTCCTAGATTTAGGGTTTGCTTGATGTGATTGCATATTGCTTATGTTAAGTTAAGGGTTAGTAGAACTTTGATTCAAACCCATTAAACTTAGTGTCATTAAGGACAATAATTAAGGACTTTGATTAGACAACTTAGAAAATACATTATAATTAGGATACACCTCATTTGAACTTGAAATTTGAACCATTTGAACTTAGTGACATTCTCAGCCTTAGGGAATTTTCTTACTGATTTTTGAATTCATTAAGCCTCTTAATTAACTTAATTAAGATTAAACCCTAATTAAGCCTAAACCTTCCAGAAAATGTAATAAATCCAATTTAAATCCAAAAATTACATACAACCCCTCTAATTGACCAGAATCAAGTGCTTAACCAATGAAAATTAAAAGCCCTTTAAATTGACAACAAATTAAACCTTAATTTAATTTTAAGTAAAAATTAATATTTAATTAATATATTTAATTAATAATTATTAAAAATTCCAAAAACTTCCCAAACACTTGGGAATCTCTCCTTAGGACATTCCTGACCTTTGGAGCTGATTTTAAGGAGTTGGGATCTCATTTGGAGCAAAATCACAAAAATGCCCTTTAATTAAACCATTTTGAGAATTTAATAAATACATAAACTTCAAATATTCATAACTAATTCCAGAAAAATCCAAATCACCCAAACTCACTTGCATTCAACTCCTAATAATGTCTAATATTTGTTTAAAATATTAAATTCCAGAAATCTGTAATATTTCAAAAAGTCAACAAACCGGTCAAATCTAGGTCAAAACTAGTTCAAAACTTCAAACCTTCGTAACTAAATGTAGAAAAATCCGATTTCAACGTAATTACTGTCTAACTGATCGTAGTAAGCTCTAGTATTTTAATAAAATGTTAACTTTTCAGAAAACACTTTTAATCAAAAAGTCAATTTTCAACCCCTTAATTAAATGATTAAAATATTCAAAAAATTCATAAAACTCAAAATTATTCTAAAACTCCAGAAAATGTTAACTTAATGTTTAAAACATTCAACAAACCTTTTAAAACACAACAACCATCCTAAAGATGAAGTTTATTGGCTGGACTACTCCGGGCTGCGGGGCTAAGTGTCTTAAGGAGGCTGGTTCCTCGAGCCTGGTGGCACAACGCCACGAATGGATTCCAAGGGGTGTTAAACCTTAAAAATAGATTAATTATTAATTATCTAACCTTTTAAAACCTCTAGTTTAATTACATTAATTTGGTTTATCGGCTGGACTACTCCGGGCTGCGGGGCTAAGTGTCCTAAGGAGGCTGGTTCCTCGAGCCTGGTGGCACAACGCCACGAATCGATTAATGGCGAACTTAAATTAATCAATTTTGAAAATCAGCAACCAAACGTTTCTAATAAAAATTCATTAATTCTTAAGTCTTAATCAACCTAAAATACTTAATTATATCGGGTACCACTGGGTAACCCAGGCCTACGAGGCTATTAACTTAGCCCCAAGGAAGGTGAAATAAACTTCACGGCCTCGGTGTGAAACAAAGGTGATATCCAACAAATAACTAAATGAATCTTAAAATTAACCTTAAGCCATTAATACTTGAATTCAAACTTAAATCCCTTAAACCTTCCAACCAATCGAACCTTAGATAACTTTAACTAATAATCCTAATTAGGACACATCAAAACCACACGACCTACCTCACACACTTTAGATGGTTTGCTAGGACCACCGACTCTAGTTTTAGGATAGGCCGGTGTTTTACTTTCTGCAGTTGTGTGCCGGATTTTTGAGTTTTCACTGCATGCTGTTTGCTAGTTTAGAATTGATTGATTGTTTATTTATTTACTGCAATCTGTTGAGCACTTTAAATTTCAAATATATTAATTGCTTGAGATTCATATATCAACTGCTTGAGATCAAATATTAACTGCTTGGGAATGTATATATAACTGTTGATTATTAGGATAACCCTGCAGGATCGAGTCTAGATTTTTCAATTTTGATTAATATAAATTTGATTTGATTTGTGTTGTAATTTTAAGTGATTTGAGATGGGGTAACATCCAATTTGGAATCCAAAGAGGAAGGGACATCCCTCAGGGGAGAGTCCTTATCCATTTGGAGCTCCAAATTAGGATGGTTTTGAAATATCCAAAGAGAAAAGATAACACCCCGATCAAGGGGGAGTTTCTTTTCATTTGGATATCCGGACCCGACGATCTAAGAAGCAGCAGAAGGACGAAGAAGTGGATAACGAGAAGACCCATTCTCAAAGTCACTTGAGTCTTAGGATTAAAATCCGGGTTGTAGTCAGTGGTGCTCGACCACTTTAATTTTCTGCAAAATTCTGTGATGTAATAATAAAGGGCACTTTCCTACGGACATTCAATTTGATATATTTAATTTGATTGATTTATTTAAATTGATTGCGCATTAGAGATACCTGCTTTTCTAGTCTTTTTACCTGTGTGCCGATTTTGATTTGACCTGGAATTCGATCGTAGGCTCTTAAGGACTTAATAAAAAATTTCTACTTAAATCAAATTAAAAATATTTATGCTCACATAGAAACTCTAACGAATTTAAGAAGTAAGCCCGGGATCGCCGGAAGTTTTCATTTCATAGCATTCATTCAAATTCAAACTTTTAATTGAGTCGATTAGCATGCAACATATTAGCAACTAATTAAAAAAATCTTTAAATCTTTAATTACATTAGCTTAAGCATCAAACCCAACATAAGTTTAAGGGACCATTTAGGATCCGCTCTAGATGCCGGTCCCGTTCTCAAATACATTTCTTAAATAACATCCCGACCACTCTACATAAATTGACCGGACTCATAATTTTAAATCGTTTAGGTGGTTTAGCTGGCTCCCCAATTCAGGCCGGGGTAAGACCAGATTTGCACTGCATTAGCTAGGTTCGGGTCACCTTTTAGTGCCCAATTTAGACTTAGGTTCTGAGGCCGGCTCGGGCCATAAGACCTCAATTTTCGGGAATTGAATCCCAAATTTCTAATAAAATGAACCACTTAAACTAAAAAATTTCTTTCAATCAAATACAAGCCTAACACTTAGGATAGATTGGGGTGTTTCTGAAGTATTTCAGAATCTCAAAACACCTCCTACACTTCTTCCTTTGACTCCAGAAATAAGTGCTCAACATTGAACCAATCCCACTTGAACTTCCAACCCTTTTCTTCCTTTGATGTTAAACTTTGAAAATCTTAAATAAAATTTACACCGCTATTTTAATCGAGAGTTTTCGTAGGAAATTTCGATTTTCTACGATGTAATTAACTACGAGGGCTTGCGCTCGTAGGAGATTTAGAAACCCAGAATTGATTTTCAAAATTAATTTTTCAAAACCCTTAATTAATTCTCTTTGGGAAAATTCAGATTTCAACAATCATTATCTCTATTTTCAAACAATCAATAGTGATTGATAACTTCTTTCATCAGAGAGATATATCAATTTCTATTGTGATTTTGATCATGAAATTAACGGTCTCTTATTCAGATTATTGTAGTTAAACAATTGATTGAACATAATTTTGATCTTTCGAGATCATATGTTGTCTTTCATGAGTTCAACTACGATAATTTGGATAACTTTAAAGCTTTGAAATTCGGACCAATTAGTGAATGATACTCTCTCTATTTGAGATAATATATCGTTCCTAATGTTGTGTTCTATTTCAAAGTTAAAATTTAAAAATTTAATATATTCCCAAAGAAAATTAATATATTTTCAAAACTATACTTATATATATATTTTCAATCAAAACATACTTGAGCACCTGAGAAAGACTAAGAGCGGAGAACTATGGCGCTCCATGTTTACATGTGTCATTCCCCTGCTTGTGTTTGGGTGATTTGCACCTACAATTTTTTTTTTTATCGTACAATGATGTGACATTGTATACATGAGCACCTGAGAAAGATTAAGAGCGGAGAACTGTGGTGCTCCAAATCTTGGTGCTACAACGCTGCAGACCCCGACACGGCGGCCCTATCTGACATACTGGAAACAAATAGTTGGGCGCCACGACCCTCCAAACTGGCGCTCGGCTTTAGGAGATTGTCTAATAGTTTTCTTTCTCTTTTTTCATTAAGGGTTGTTTCCCTTGTTGGTTTAATACGTTTCTTTTCGTATGTTCTACTATGAAAACGGTGCAGGCATAAAGATAAGCAATGATAGACAAAGTGAGAAGAGAGATTTTTACTATTTCTCTCAAATTTTCATATTGAATTTCTGTGTTGTGTGGTTCCGTGATTTGTTACCGGTTTTAAGTTTTTCCACATTAAATCTTGATATTATTTGTTCCTATCTTATCTTTCTTATTTTTTTCGTTGCGTGTTTCACTTCCCCAACATTGTTTACCAGTGCCATTATTAATATCAACAGTAAGAATTTAAGAAAAACAGTTGAAGTTAAAGTCAAGAAAATGCTCATGTCTTTGCTCATTACTGCATCGTACAGTGTATGAAGTAATTGATTAATAAAATTCATTGCTTTCTGTTTATTTTGTTATATCCCCATTTCTCTTTTCTCAACCATAAGTCCTCGTCATCGTCTAAAGAATGTCTAAAGAAATGAAGCGTAAGAAACGACAACTCAACCTTATAATACAAATATTTAATAATCTAAATAAATATGCATATGTTGAAAGACACATAAAATGAATAAATAACTTATAATATGAAAATAAAGTATAAATAAAAGAGGAAAAATGTGTATGAATACGATTACAAGAGTTCACCTTTTATTGTACTAGTTGTGGACGCAATGTATTTTTTTTTTTTTTTTTAGTTGTGGACGCAATGTATGCGTGCACATTAAATAAAAAAATGAAAATATAAATATAAATAGTTGTACCTTCATTTGTGCAAAATTTTAGAAGGTGCTTCTGCAGTAAATGAAAAATTAATAAATAAAAGGCAAATGCAATACAATATGCGACATATATATATATATATATATATATATATATATATATATATATATATATATATATATATATATATATATATATATATATATATATATATATATATATATATCGGGGTGTCAATATTTGACACGATCCGAAAACCTGATTCGAATCCGACCCGAAAATTTAGGATTCGGGTCAACCCGAACCTGAAATGGGTCGGGTTCGGGTTCAACATTTCGACCCGTTTCAAAAATCGGGTCGCGTTCGGGTTAACCCTTTGACCCGGCAACCCAAGATTGACCCAATTATTGACCCGAAAAAGAGGAGATAGACCTGTTTTTGACCCGAAAAGAGGAGATAGACCCGTTTTTGACCTGAAAACTAGCAATTTTTTGTTGGAAACAGGTTATTCGGGTCGTGTCAGGTTGACCAGACTTGAAGCGGGTCGGGTTCGGGTCAGGAAAACGGACCCGTTTTCAAAAACGGGTCGGATTCGGGTTGACCCGAATAGTGCCGGGTCAGTTTCAGGTTCGACCCGAACTCGATTCGTGACCCGAAATTGACACCCATATATATATATATATATATATATATATATATATATATATATATATATATATATATATATATATATATATATATATATATATATATATATATATATATATATATATATATATATATATATATATATATATATATATATATATATATATATATATCATTTCAAATGTTATATTTCTTTTTTTTTGGGAAATTTTGGGGCCAAGGCCCATTTTATTCCAGGAAATTGTTCAGCAAAAATAATACAGCAATGAAGTTAACACTACCACAACCTACCAGTAGTGTTAACAAAAACTATCAGCATACAAAAAGCTGCTAAACAAAATAAAAACACCTTAATAACCTATCAGCATTACTGTTGAAATACAAAATAAAGATAAACAGTAAATTTTAGACAAAGCCAATCCAACCAAAATTCATGAAAAACAATGAATCCTGTTTATCCTGTGACAAAACTTTGCTAAATATGACCTGCAGATATCCGTCAAAAAGTAGAGCTCCCAAGTCAGCAAAGTCCTGGACTCAGATATGAAGTTCTCGATTTGAAGCATATTTCTTTTCCCTGGTTGCCCGTAGGCCCTCCAAGGGAAAATCATAAAAATTGGGAGCATCATCATCGTCCAGGGGGCTTCTTGAAACGATTTGGCAAAGTAGCGGCGACGAGTCCATGAAAACATGAATAGTATCAGGCACAAAGAGGACCTGCCAAACTATATTAACTCCAGTAAATCTATAGACTTCCCCCATTTTATAGCTTTCTCACATAAATTTCTCTTAATATTAACCAACAGAGAGGTGCTGTTGCTAAAGGAGTTACCAAATCTCCTACCATTCCTCTCTTTCCAAATATGGTAAATGGCACAGCAAACAATCACATAGCAGAAATTTTTAACTCTATTGTTTGCTTTATGTTGTACTTTAACCCAATGAAAAACCTGCATGATAGATGGCCTGAAGAGAAAATAATCCGTTCCCGGTAATAAAGCAGTAAGAATAGAAAAGGTATAAGAGCACTCAAAGAACAGATGAGATATGGATTCATTATGTTGATGGCACAGGCTGCAAGTGCTAGGAACATAAATATTTCTCAAATGAAGTGCATCACCTGTCTTTAATCCATCAACAAGTGCCAACCAAACGAATACCGAATGCTTTAAGATGTTTCTTTTAGCCCACACCATTTTGTGCCAAGAACAAGTTTGATAATCAGAATAGAATTCCTCTATATAGCTTTTGAACTTAAAAACACTACGATTTTTCCATAGCAGACAAGGTCCAACATCCCCAATAGTATTAAAGCCAGCAACCAAGTTCCTTAGATACATAGGGATATTATCAGGAAGAGCCCATCTGGTTCCAGAAATCATGTCTTTCAGAAAAATGTCCGGACAATCATCTAGAGAGGAACCCCCCAGATGTTCAGAGATAGTTTCATTATAAATCCAATGATCCCATTTCAATGAAATCGGAGCATTATGAGTAATTTTGAAATTAAAACAGTGTTTAACTTCAGTAGCAGTCTTACAAATTTGTTTCCAGCTTTTGGTTGCCTGGTTCGAAGGGGGGCACCAAGGTGATTTATAATGAGATAGCAGCCAGGAGGAGAGAGGGGATGTTCCATTGTACATCCTAACAATAACTGAACAATTAAAAGCAAATTGCATAGCCGGAATGGAAGGAATGCCAAGGCCCCCCTTATTTTTTGGCCTACAAATTTTATCCCATGAAACCATGTGAAGCTTTTTATCATTCATAGTGTCACCAAAAAACAAAAATCTAGAACTAGATTTGTTAATGAACTTATTAACAGTTTTTGGTAAAATTGATCCTCTAATCCAATAGGTTATTGTGTTTTGTATTGTGAATTTAATGTACTGCAGCCTTCCAGCAAAAGATAAAAGGTTGGCCTTCCAACCGTTCATTTTCTTATTCACATTGTCCAGCAGCGGAAGATAATCTTCTATTTTGAATCTGTAGTAAGATAAGGGAATGCCAAGATATGTGATATTATTAACAATGTTGTGTATAGAAAGAGCTTGGCAAATGTCCTGGGCTTGTCTAAGGTTTCTAGGGAACATTATAGCACATTTCTCATAATTAATGTGAAGACCCGTAGCATCAGCAAAATCCCTTAATATATTAACCAAAATACTGCAATTCTCCAAAGTGGCCTCCCCAAAAATTAACATATCATCCGCGTATAACAGATGAGAAAGAGAGTACTTATCAACATTAATCCCTCTAAAACCTCTACTCTCCAAGAGATTGGATAATACATCCATGACAATGCAGAATAAGTAGGGACTTAGAGGACAACCCTGGCGGTGACCTGCAGAAGAGGAGAAATATCCCTCTAGTGCCTCATTTAGCACAATAGAGAAATTAACATCAGTTATACATGATTTTATCCATTTAATAAAAAGATTAGGGAGTCCTTTTTGGACAAGTCTAGCAAGCAAAAATTCTCTACTGACAAAATCAAACGCCTTCCTTATGTCCAATTTAGCACAAAAAGAGTTGCCTCTTCTACTTTTACCAGCCAAAAAAAGAATTTCATTCGCTAGAAGTATATTGTCAGTAGAGATTCTGGATTTAACAAAACCCCCTTGATTATCCATAACTATCAAGTTCATCACTGGTTTTAATCTATCCGCAAGCACCTTGGCAATAATTTTGTAGAGCACATTACATAATGCAATAGGTCTATAATCAGTAATAGCAGTTGCATTTTTGTGCTTAGGAATGATAGCCAATGCAGTGGATTTGACACCATTTGGCATATAGCATTTAAGAAAAAAAGATTTTATAGCCTTACAGACATGAGGACCAATAATATGCCATGCAGATTTGTAGAAAAAGAAATTGAAACCATCAGGCCCGGGGGCTGAGTTAGAAGATCCTGAGAAAATCGCATTTTTAATCTCTTCATCCAGCACATTCAAAGATAAGCTTTGAGCAAGCATTTGCGGAAGAAGCAGCCCAGCAGGAAAACTATCCATATTCTGATTAGAGGGGGGCACAGGGTTGTAAAGATCTTGATAAAACTGAATAAGTGATTTAATCACTTCAGATCTAGGAGCAGAACAATTGTTAGAAAGAAGATTAACCACCGAATTAGAGGCTCCCCTTCTAGTTCTAATCTTTGCATAAATGCATTTTAAATCCTCCTCCCTATTTTTAATCCAATTCACTTTAGCCCTCTGAATAATCCAAGAGGCATACATGGAATTAAAATTTACTAACTCCATATTTAATTCTTTGAAAGAAAGATTGAGTGCAGGATTATTAGGATCCACCTGAAGATTACCTAACAGCTTAGCTTATTCATTATTTAATTTGTCCAAGTACCTAGAAATGCAGGTAGAGGAGGCCCACACCTCTTTTTTAACCATAGTTTTAATCTGCTTCAAAATTTTACTGAAGTGAGAGAGCGGGTTCCCATTAGTAGGAGTAGAAAAAGCCTCAAGAAGAATTGCCCAGTAACTGTCTAACTTGGACCAATAATTTTTGAAAATGAAGCGATGATTAACATGGACATTCATACCAGAGTGCAAAATAATTGGACAATGGTCCGAACAGGAAGGACTTTGAAAAGAGCAGAAAGAGTCCTGAAACATATTCAACCAACCCTCATTCACTAAAACACGATCCAGTTTTATATGAATAGGATTGTTAGTGTAATATTTCAAACTGCTCCAGTATCGTCCAGGCCGATCTGGGATCGTCCTGGGACGATCTGTGGATTTCAGCTCCAGGTTTTGTCCAGAATTTGCTCTAAGTGATTTCCTGTAGGGATCGTCCAGGCCGATCGAGGCATCGTCCCGGGACGATCAGTGGATGGCACAAGTCAGTGAGTAGAGGTTTTTATCGCCTATGAATAGTAAACATCGTCCTGAAAAATCGTCCCAGGACGATGGGTTTTGGTCTGATCGTCCAGGACGATCGGGACGATCGGCCAGGCCGATTGACACTGTTCATAAGGATCGGCCTGATCATCGCCTTGGAGTATCGGCCAGGCGATCTGTGGTTTGGTCTGATCGTCCAGGACGATCTGGACGATCGGCCAGGCCGATCTGAAGAGGATTTAAGGGATTCAGACGATTTGAAGAGAGAGAAAAGTTAAAAAAATAAATATCTGATTTTTCGTCTGAGGAGAGAGAAAAAGAGCAATTTGGAAAAGTTGATTTCGGGAAGACGCGGAGCCGTTTTCGAGCGAAGTGACTGTTGAAGAATTTGCTGTGCTCGAGGTAAGGCACATTCCGTCTTTCTCAATTTTCAGTTCCGTCGAGGTTGGCGGTATTTTTCTGTCCGGATTTAGTTTTCGTTACGGTTTTTCGTCCGTATCTTTCGATCGGTTCAGTTTTTACCGCGTAAGTTTCTGTATATCGTTGCCGTGCCGGGTGTGCACGTTTTGATTATATTTTGAAGATTTTCGTCCGGATATTTTTGATTCGACTGTGTTTTTAGTCGACCTGATTTTTCTGTGAAATTGGAAATTATCTGTTCAGTAGAATAAATGTTCTGGAATGTGAATATCTATGTTCTGTGCGAATTCGGTAAATTTTCTTTGCAGGAATTTTTGTGTAAATTCTATATACTGCCGTTGTGCTGCCCGATTTTTGAGTAATTTCTGAAATGTCCGAATTTCTTCTGAATTGAAATGCTATGTGATTAAGCTATAAAAAGGGAGTTATAAGGGGCCTGAATCCTATGAGATTCAGTTAGTGAAAAGGGAAATCTGAAATGAGCTCAAATCTGAAATCTGATATCTGTTTCGTTCCGGATCCGATGAATTCTGTTTTGGTGCTATAAGCACATTTGTTTTGGTGCCGTGAGCACAAAGGGAGACATAAGGGGCCTGGATCCTATGAGATTCAGTCAGTGTCTGGGAAGGGAGGCATAAGGGGCCGGAATCCGTAGAGATTCCGTCAGTGTCAGGGCATTTAGCTATATGTATCTGTTATGTTTTCGGTATCTGTTCTGTTCTGTACGAAATTGTGATTCTGATACGATATGCTCCGTACGATTCTGATTTCTGAATTCTGATTCTGACTCTGTTGATTTGTTCTGATATGATCTGTACGATTCCGATTCTGATTCGATATCTGTCCGTATACGTTCTGATTTCCGATTCTGTTCCGATTTCTGATCTGATTTCTGTCTGATGAGTTTGGTTTTGGTTTCTGAGAATTTAGATTGGTGGTTTGTTGCTTTACTGAGCTGTTGAGCTCACCCTTGCTTTCTGGTGGTTTTCAGGTTCTGGGAAGGGCAAGGAGGTCCAGGATTAGTTTCAGAGTCTGATCCGATTAGGTACTTTTGTACTTGTTGATTTTTGTACAGTCATGGCTTTCCTGTTCTGTCTTTCTTTCTGTTGAAAGCCATGTACTGTTCTGTAGATGATTATTTTGAGGAAATGAAAAGATAGATGTTTTGTTCCGCTGCATTTGATGTTTTTAGTAGCTCTGTTGTTCTGTGTGTTTTCTGTTGGGTTATGTATTTGGGAAGTTCAGTTCAGCAACCTAATCCAAAGCCAGATCCTGGATAAGCAAGTAAGTGTGCGCTCGCCGCGATCCGGCTCGGGCGGGATCCGTCCCCGTCGGGTCGGGTCGTGACAAGCTTTTGTGGTATCAGAGCACTGGTTTTGGAAACAGGTTGGATTGTAAAACAGAGCTTTAGGAAGTGATCAGTAAGTCTGTCTGGGAGGTAGTTTTGGGTCGTTTGGCTTTTTATTGTGTTATTTTCGTGTTGTTTTTGTGATAGTTTTCCGGATTTTCTGGATTTTTCTGTATGGATCAGCCAGACCCAGACATGACAGACGGTCAGAGTGATGATCAGGCAGCACCAGTGGGGAGTACAGCCCCAGTGGTTGGTGCTGATACGCTTTCACAGTTTGCGTCACTTGTTGCTCAGATGATGAGCGAGACTCAGAGCAGAGCTTCTACTGTTAGATCTGAGGACATTGATCGACACCTGCAGTTGTTTTTGAGGTTGAAGCCTCCGAGGTTTGAGGGCGCTGTTGAGCCCAGAGCAGCCGAGGAGTGGCTGAGGAGATTAGAGAAGACTTTTGACGGGATGCAGTGTCCGGCAGACAGGAAGGTTCCGTTGGCTGTTTTTCTGTTAGATGGAGAGGCTGAGCACTGGTGGGATGGCCAGCAGGCAGCCAGATTTCAGGGCAGATTGAACTCTTTGATCACTTGGGAAGAGTTCACTGAAGTGTTCAGAGACTGGTTTGTTCCCCCTTCTGCACGACAGCAGATGCAGGAGAGTTTTCTGAGGCTGGTTCAGGGGAGCAAGACGGTGATGCAGTACGAGGCTGAGTTTACTGCATTAGCCAGGTACGCTCCGCAGCTGGTTAGCACTTCTGCTGAGAGGTGTTACCGATTTCTGAGAGGCTTACGAGACACTTTGAGGCAGCCTTTGATACCGTTCCGGATTTCTGATTTCTCTGAGCTTGTGGAACGAGCTCGTCTGATTGAGAACGACATGACGACTACTCAGCAGCGGTGGTCTGCGAGTAGGAAGAGGTTTGGAGGTGATACTTCTGGCAGTGGTTCCTCTGGGAAGAGGAGATTTGTTCCTGGTTCTGGATCTGGAGATTCCAGAAGGAGCGGAGGATCGTCTGGTACTGTTACCAGTACGACTGGTTCTGGATCTGTCAGTTCGGCACCTGTGTGCCAGAGTTGTGGACGGCGACACCATGGCCAGTGCTACAGGATAGCTGGTCTTTGTTTCAGGTGTGGTCAGCCGGGACATAGGATTGCAGAATGTCCACAGATGGGATATGATCAGCGATCTGAGGGTTTAGTCAGACCTGTTGGTTCAGCAGCAGGAAGACCGAGGACTGTTCCTCCACGCTCTGAGGGATTTGCTGGTAGAGGTGGTGGTTCTAGTTCTGCACCACGGAGACCACCTACGATCCAGAGGGAGCAGAGTAGTTCTGTTGCTTCAGCTCCTGTTCCAGTTCAGCCCCGAGTTTACAGTCTGAGTCAGCAGGAGGCTCGAGATGCTCCGGATGTTGTGACAGGTACGGTTTACATTTCTGATCAGCCCTGTCGTGTTTTGTTTGACTCTGGAGCGAGTCATTCTTTTCTGTCCGAGCATTGTTTTGAGCTTTTACATTTGGATTCGATGGTTTTACCGGTTTCTTTGTCTGTGATTTTACCGGCTGGGAATCCATTGATTGCTCGACAGTTTTGTTTGTGTGAGGTCGAGATTTCTGGCAAGAAGTGGAAATCGAGTTTGATTCGATTGCCGATTTCTTCGTATGATGTGATTCTGGGAATGGATTGGCTGAGTCAGTATGAGGCTCAGATTGACTGTCTGAAGAAGCAAGTGAGTTTGCTTGTGGCTGGAGAGAGAGTTGTATTTCAGGGATTACGAGGTGTTCTCTCCAGTCTGATTTCTGCGTTAGAGGTGAGCAGAATGTGGAAGAAAGGATGCCCAGTATTTTTGGCTTCGGTGCGGGATCTGAACCTGGAGGTTGGTTCTGTTTCTGAGATCCCTGTGGTACGGGAGTTTACTGATGTTTTTCCTGAGGAATTGGTTGGTTTGCCTCCGGATAGAGATGTGGAGTTCTCTATCGATGTTTTTCCGGGTACCGCTCCGATATCGAAAGCTCCGTACAGGATGGCACCGAAAGAACTTTCTGAGTTGAAAGTTCAGCTTCAGGAGTTGGTTGACAGAGGTTTTGTGCGCCCTAGTGTTTCGCCCTGGGGAGCACCTGTTCTGTTTGTGAAGAAGAAGGACGGTACACTCCGTATGTGTATCGATTACAGAGATTTGAACAAGGCCACGATCAAGAACAAGTATCCTTTGCCTCGGATAGACGACTTGTTTGATCAGCTTTCCGGATCTTCGGTATTTTCGAAGATTGATTTGAGATCCGGATATTATCAGGTGAAGGTGAAGGAATCTGATGTGGTGAAGACTGCTTTCAGTACTCGGTACGGGCACTACGAGTTTTTGGTTATGCCTTTTGGGGTAACCAATGCGCCTGCTATTTTCATGGATCTGATGAACCGAGTATTCAGGGAGTATTTGGATCAGTTTGTGATCGTCTTCATTGACAATATTCTGGTATATTCTGCTTCTGAGGATGAGCATGCCAGACATTTGAGGATTGTATTGGAGACTCTGAGGAGGCATCAGCTGTATGCCAAGTTCTCCAAGTGTGAATTCTGGCTGAAGAGTATTTCATTTCTGGGGCACGTGATTAGCGGAGAAGGTATTTCTGTGGATCCCCAGAAGATTCAGGCGGTTGCTGATTGGCCAAGGCCGACTACGGTATTTGAGGTACGTAGTTTCTTAGGCATGGCCGGGTATTATAGGAAATTTGTGAAAGGATTTTCACAGATTTCGACTCCTCTGACGAGACTGACTCAGAAGTCAGTTCCTTTTGTTTGGACACCGGAGTGTGAAGCTAGTTTTCAGAGATTGAAGGATTGTTTGACTTCAGCTCCAGTGTTGGCACTTCCGTCAGGTACGGAAGGTTTTCAGGTGTTCAGTGATGCTTCACTGAAAGGACTGGGTTGTGTCCTGATGCAGCATGGTCAGGTAATTGCTTATGCTTCGAGACAGTTGAAACCACATGAGAAGAATTACCCGACACATGATTTGGAGTTAGCTGCAGTTGTTTTTGCTTTGAAGATTTGGCGGCATTACCTGTATGGCGTCACATGTGAGATGTTTACTGATCATAAGAGCCTGAAGTACATTTTTACTCAGAAGGATTTGAATCTGAGACAGAGGCGGTGGCTCGAGTTGATCAAGGACTATGACCTGACTATTCAGTATCAGCCTGGGAAGGCGAATGTGGTAGCAGATGCTTTGAGCAGGAAGTCTTCTGGATTCTCAGGTATTCAGCTTACCTGTGATGACTTTCTGATTCGTGATTTGGAGAGATTGCAGTTGGAGGTGATTTCCTCCAATGATTTGGAGTTGGCTCAGATGAGTATTCAGTCTTCTTTAGAAGCAAGGATTCAAGAAGCCCAGAAGTCAGATTCTGATTATTCGAAGTTGCTAGCTCAGATTAGATCTGGTAAGACTCCTGAACTTCGAATTTCTGATTCTGGTGCTATTTTCTGTAAGAACAGGTTGTGGGTACCTGTGTTTGGAGATTTGAGGCGGGAGATTCTGTATGAATCTCATCATTCAGGCTACACTGTTCATCCAGGCAGTGGTAAGATGTATGCTGATATGAAGCTTTTGTTCTGGTGGCCTGGGATGAAGAAGGATGTGGCGGAGTTTGTGTCGAGATGCGAAGCCTGTCAGTTGGTGAAGGCAGAGCATCAGCGACCAGGCGGACTGTTGCAGTCGTTGCCTATCCCTGAGTGGAAATGGGAGGAGGTAACGATGGATTTTGCTATGGGTTTTCCTCGATCACGACAAGGACATGATGCTATTTGGGTAGTTGTGGATCGATTGACGAAGTCAGCCCATTTTCTTCCGATCAGACAAACGGATTCAGTTGAACGCTTGGCACAGATATATGTGAAAGAGATAGTCAGATTACACGGAGTGCCTCGTGTGATTGTATCTGATCGAGATGGACGTTTTACTTCCAGACTTTGGAAAGGCATTCAGCAAGGCTTGGGTACGAAATTGCATTTCAGTACAGCCTTTCATCCTCAGACCGACGGACAGTCTGAGAGGACTATTCAGGTACTGGAAGATCTGTTGAGGCTTTGTGTTCTGGACTTTAGCGGAAGCTGGGAAGATCATATTCCGCTGATTGAGTTTGCCTATAACAATAGTTTTCAGTCCAGTATCGGTATGGCACCGTACGAGGCTCTGTATGGCAGGAAGTGCCGTACTCCTTTGACTCTGACGGAGGTCGGAGATAGACAGACTTTGGGTGCCACTTTTGCTGATGAAACTGCTCAGAAGATTCATTTGATAAGAGAGAGATTGAAAGCCGCTCAAGATCGTCAGCAGAAGTATTACAATCAGAAGCACAGGTTGGTTGAGTTTCAAGTTGGTGACTTTGTGTATGTCAAAGTCAGCCCGATGAAAGGTGTGAGCAGATTTGGTCAGGTAAGCAAGCTTAGTCCAAGGTATGTTGGACCATTTGAGATTTTGGAAAGAATTGGAAAAGCTGCTTATCGCCTATTGCTTTCTGATTCTATGCCTGATGTGCATAATGTGTTTCATGTATCCACTCTGAGGAAGTGGGTATCCGACTCTGGGAAGAAGATATCAGCTGAAGAGGTTGAGATTCAGGAGAATCTGGCGTACAAGGAAGAGCCAGAATTGATTTTAGCGTACGACGTCCGCAAGTTAAGAAATAAAGAGATTCCGATGGTTAAAGTCCAGTGGAAGCACCGGACTGCACGGGAAGCAACTTGGGAAAAGGAGTCTGATATGAGACGGTCGTACCCGTACTTGTTTTGACTGAGTTTGGATTGGATAATGTCGAGGACGACATTTTTCTGAGTTGGGGAGATTGTAATATTTCAAACTGCTCCAGTATCGTCCAGGCCGATCTGGGATCGTCCTGGGACGATCTGTGGATTTCAGCTCCAGGTTTTGTCCAGAATTTGCTCTAAGTGATTTCCTGTAGGGATCGTCCAGGCCGATCGAGGCATCGTCCCGGGACGATCAGTGGATGGCACAAGTCAGTGAGTAGAGGTTTTTATCGCCTATGAATAGTAAACATCGTCCTGAAAAATCGTCCCAGGACGATGGGTTTTGGTCTGATCGTCCAGGACGATCGGGACGATCGGCCAGGCCGATTGACACTGTTCATAAGGATCGGCCTGATCATCGCCCTGGAGTATCGGCCAGGCGATCTGTGGTTTGGTCTGATCGTCCAGGACGATCTGGACGATCGGCCAGGCCGATCTGAAGAGGATTTAAGGGATTCAGACGATTTGAAGAGAGAGAAAAGTTAAAAAAATAAATATCTGATTTTTCGTCTGAGGAGAGAGAAAAAGAGCAATTTGGAAAAGTTGATTTCGGGAAGACGCGGAGCCGTTTTCGAGCGAAGTGACTGTTGAAGAATTTGCTGTGCTCGAGGTAAGGCACATTCCGTCTTTCTCAATTTTCAGTTCCGTCGAGGTTGGCGGTATTTTTCTGTCCGGATTTAGTTTTCGTTACGGTTTTTCGTCCGTATCTTTCGATCGGTTCAGTTTTTACCGCGTAAGTTTCTGTATATCGTTGCCGTGCCGGGTGTGCACGTTTTGATTATATTTTGAAGATTTTCGTCCGGATATTTTTGATTCGACTGTGTTTTTAGTCGACCTGATTTTTCTGTGAAATTGGAAATTATCTGTTCAGTAGAATAAATGTTCTGGAATGTGAATATCTATGTTCTGTGCGAATTCGGTAAATTTTCTTTGCAGGAATTTTTGTGTAAATTCTATATACTGCCGTTGTGCTGCCCGATTTTTGAGTAATTTCTGAAATGTCCGAATTTCTTCTGAATTGAAATGCTATGTGATTAAGCTATAAAAAGGGAGTTATAAGGGGCCTGAATCCTATGAGATTCAGTTAGTGAAAAGGGAAATCTGAAATGAGCTCAAATCTGAAATCTGATATCTGTTTCGTTCCGGATCCGATGAATTCTGTTTTGGTGCTATAAGCACATTTGTTTTGGTGCCGTGAGCACAAAGGGAGACATAAGGGGCCTGGATCCTATGAGATTCAGTCAGTGTCTGGGAAGGGAGGCATAAGGGGCCGGAATCCGTAGAGATTCCGTCAGTGTCAGGGCATTTAGCTATATGTATCTGTTATGTTTTCGGTATCTGTTCTGTTCTGTACGAAATTGTGATTCTGATACGATATGCTCCGTACGATTCTGATTTCTGAATTCTGATTCTGACTCTGTTGATTTGTTCTGATATGATCTGTACGATTCCGATTCTGATTCGATATCTGTCCGTATACGTTCTGATTTCCGATTCTGTTCCGATTTCTGATCTGATTTCTGTCTGATGAGTTTGGTTTTGGTTTCTGAGAATTTAGATTGGTGGTTTGTTGCTTTACTGAGCTGTTGAGCTCACCCTTGCTTTCTGGTGGTTTTCAGGTTCTGGGAAGGGCAAGGAGGTCCAGGATTAGTTTCAGAGTCTGATCCGATTAGGTACTTTTGTACTTGTTGATTTTTGTACAGTCATGGCTTTCCTGTTCTGTCTTTCTTTCTGTTGAAAGCCATGTACTGTTCTGTAGATGATTATTTTGAGGAAATGAAAAGATAGATGTTTTGTTCCGCTGCATTTGATGTTTTTAGTAGCTCTGTTGTTCTGTGTGTTTTCTGTTGGGTTATGTATTTGGGAAGTTCAGTTCAGCAACCTAATCCAAAGCCAGATCCTGGATAAGCAAGTAAGTGTGCGCTCGCCGCGATCCGGCTCGGGCGGGATCCGTCCCCGTCGGGTCGGGTCGTGACAGTTAGCACGCTGATTGAACCACGTATATTTAAAGCCAACAGAGTTCAAGTCCACAAGGCTATTTCTAAAGATCATATTGTTGAAATCAAACAATGCAGATTGAGTTATAGGAGTACCTCCAGATTTTTCATTTGCATACCTACAACAGTTGTAATCCCCAATGAGAGCCCAAGGGAAGTTAGCGGCTGGAGCCAATTGTGCAATTGAATTCCATAGCTGTACCCTATCTGCATTGCTATTCGACGCGTAAATGGCTGATAGCTGAAACAGAGGAAGGTTAGCAACCCAGATAGTACCTGATATCACCTGAGACGAGATAAAGGAAGGCTTAAAGGTAAGTTTAGAGGCATTCCACTTTATCCAGATCCTTCCAGAGGCAGATAAATCAAAATTATTACAACTTTCTTCATTAGAAAAAAGGCAGTGAGAAGCTTGAAAAAAAGGATCAAGCAAAGAGTGAGATTGAATCATGTTCTCCAATATGCAAACCAAGTCTAGCTTGAAAGATTGAATGAGACGCTTGAAACACAGCACTTTATCAGGGTGGTTAAAACCCCTGATATTCCACGCAGCCATAGGTGGAAAAAACATTAGGAATTTGAGTGAGATTGGGGTTTTTTATTCTGCTTCCCCCTAGCAGGTTTTTTTGCTGCTGCACTCGCTTGAGACTGCTTATTTTTCTCCGAAACTTTACTTTGCCCACTAACATTAGTAGCTAGTTTTCCATCCAGAATTTCTAAATCAGCAGAGTAATTTGAGTTTTCTTCCTCAAGGTTGAGGGCTTCAAACTTATTTGGGGATATTATATCCTTTGGTTGCGAGGAGGTTTTTAAGTATTGAGAAGTAGACGAAGAGGATATTTCATCATTAGGTGAATTCAGATTTGGTATAGCAGACACAATAGCATCCTCTATATTCGGCAAAACTGGGATGTGCTTCCCCTACTAACATTTACTAAATTAGAAGGAGGATTGAGGGATGTTGGGGAATGCGGTTGAAAAATCATGGGTTGGCCTAAAGTATTAGCAATAGAAGTGGTGGCATGATTCAAGGTTTGCTCAGCTTTGTTTTGCTGGACTTGTTGCACCACATTAGTGGGCGGAGGTCTAGAGAGATTCTGACTCCTAGACTTGTTTCTGCTCCGAGCATTCCTACTTTGGCTTCTACCCCGATTAGCAGTTTTATTTTTCTCCAGTTCATCTGAGTCAGTCTTAGGCTTTTCAATACAAGATGCAGAAAAATGCATTAAAGACTTACAGTATTCGCAGGGGAGCGGTCGCCACTCATACTGAACTTTTAAGCTTACCACATCACCGTCTAAAGATACTTGAATCTCATCCGGATATGTGGCTTTGTTGTCAACTAGCACACAGATTCGAGCGTACGTTAGCCTGGACTTTTGCTCAGTTAGCTTATCTGCCGCCACCGGAACTCCTATTTTGCTAGCTATTCGAGAGATACCCTCCGAATTCCAACATGCAAGGGGTAGATCGTGTATCTTCACCCAGATCGGGACGGACGAAAATTCTTCCTTCTTCGGTATGAACTTGGGATGCCATTTTTGAAGCACAAAAGGCTTACCCAGCAGGAACCAAACTCCTCTCGACCATACCGTATCAAAATCTTCTTGGCAAGTAAACCTAAGAAGGAAAAAACCATCATTGAGAGAGAGCAACTTAAAAGTACCTTTTAAACTCCAGGTCTTGTTCATAGCCCCCAGCAAAGCCTCATAAAATGGTCTACGCCCGATCGAGTACCCGACCAGGCAAAGATCCCATTCTTCACCTCCCTTGCACAACTTTTCACTCGAAAAAGGTATTATGTCAGGCTCGGATGGATGATGTGAGAACTCAAGAGATTTTGGGGAGTTATTGTCTGGAGCAAAGATCTTGCTCCAGTTTCTCGGGAGAGAAGACGAAAGACCTTCAGAAGCCGGGCCTAGAGGAGGGAAATCCGACTTACTAAAGGATGTATCCATGGCGAAGGGGTCCTCCGGCCTCGCCGGAGGAGGAGAACGAGGAAAATCTTTAGGAGGCGGCGACGCAGAGGGGAAACCCTAGCAGAGCACCTTTCCTAAAATATCTCCTGCCACTTGATTTTGAAACAAAGTCATATATGTTAAATATAAGAGGAAGTTTATTGAATGTGATTTTATGTATGTATAAATGGCATGCGTAATTTGTGGTTATTCGTTGAGTTTATTAGGTAAACTAAACTGTTAATTAATTTTTCAGGTAAACTTTCTAATAAATATAAATGGCTGAAAGACAGGAATATCAAATCACCAAAACTTCATACCAAAAAACAGTTATTGCGCAAACCAAAGAAAGTCCTCTTTGGTAAGCATCTTAGCAAGATTATGTTCCATGCATATATTTTGAATTGAAACCTCATTATCTTGAACTTTATAACTAAAATTGATATGCTTAGTTCATGTATGTCCAATACATGTATAGGCAAGTAACACTTTGTGTATCACAATAAATTATTAAGCTATTATTGTGCAACCTCGAAATTTCAACTCGAAATTTCAACTAAGGTTTCATTTGGGACAGCTTTTTTACTGCTTTCTAAAACGACTTTTTTTTTTTTTACAAAATTTTCTAATTCAAGAAATTGTTGTATAAAAATTTATTAAAAAAGTTACAAAAATTAAGTTTGTTATATTATATACACATCAAAATTAAGTTTTAAAATTCAAACAAAATAAATAAAACTTAAAGAGAGCCAAAATTTTAAATTGTCAATTAATATTTTTTATAATTATTTTTTTAAATGTAATAATTTTAATTAAAATTAATAGTTTTCCTTATTGTACAAACTAATTTCATATACACTATGGTTTTAAATAAACATTAATATAAATATTTCATAACTAAATTAAACAAATAAACAATTAATTTGAGTATAAAAATTTAAAATATATATATTTTTTCATAAAAAGTATGAAATTAATAATTATATGGTAAAGAACTTTTCTACTTCAAAAAGTAGAACAAAAAAACCCTGAAGCAATCGCACGAATTTTGACGGATAAGAAAGGGGACATAACAAATCGCACCTTCAATCTCACCCTCCACAACTCCACCCTAACATCTGTGGGTGTGTGTGGTGCGGGTGCCGTCCATTCGGTGTTGGCTACTACTTTCCGGCCTCCTTCGATCCTCGCCGGCGGCGACGAAACCCTAAACCCTGACTCTCCCTAACTCTTACCCTCTCTATACCTTTCTTACCGTTTGCTCGAAATCCCTAAATAGAATTCCAATTGATAGTTCATTTCCTGCAGCTGATTTCCAATTCTCGTTAGATCCTGTTAGTTCTCTTCTTCTTCACTTGAGACGGAACGACGAAGTTGCGCCGTTGATTTTACGGCCGGCGCTCCTTTCCCATCTCGATTTTTCTCACTCGACGCCATTTCCGTACTCAGCAAGTCTAAAATATAGGTTTGTCGTTTATACGATGTATATAATTTTCGAGACTATTTGATATTGCATTGATGGATACAATTTTCCTTTCGAACGCTTTTTTTTATGCTTCATATTGAGAAAGCTGTCGACTTTTGTCTGTGTTTTTGCTGTTCAAGATAATGGCGGATGAGCCCATACTGGAAGAGGAACTGGTTGAAGAAAATGATGTGATTTCAGAGAAAGGTTATGCTTACACTGATAAACAACTTGATAAGTGTGGGAAGATTGGGGACCTGAGCATTGGAAAGCATGTTTCATCCAAGGTGAGTATGATGCTTGTAACTTGTTACTTTCAACTGTTTGTTGTTGTTTATTAAGTTGATTTTGTCAGGTTATTCCAGCCAATTGTATAAATGAAGGAGCAACTGATAGTAAAGAAGTGGCTAACTTACATGATGGTGATACTGGTTGTGATAGTAAAAGGGACAAGATTGAGATGGCTATGGATGATAAAGTGGTTGCCATGGATGGTAGAACTCCACAAGTGGGAATGGTGTTCAAATCTTATGAAGAAGTTGTTAGCTTTTATAAGCTATATGCTCTAAGAGTGGGCTTTGGAGTAGCTGTAAAGAAGTCATCATTTACAACATATGGCCTTTGTCGGCGGTTGGTACTTGTATGCACTAAGGGAGGAAAAGGAAGAGAAAATGCTTGCTATCAATCCCGACCCACTGCAAAGACGGACTGCCGGGCTATGATTGTGGTGAAGTTATGGGGTGATGGGTTGTTGCATTTGATGGAAGCACATGTCGAGCATAACCATCCTACCAATCCTTCTTCGGCTCGGTTCTTGAAATGCTACAAGAAGATGTCTTGTAGAATGACTAATATGATTGCGAGAGCAAGTGGGCATGAGGGTATATCGCTCGATGATAGGGAAAGTTTGAACTTTATGGATGGAGGTAGATTGAAGCTTGAAGAAGGTGACAATGAAGCTATACATCAATTTTTTGCCAGAATGCAAGCGAAGAATCCGAACTTCTTTTACTTGATGGATCTTGATACTGAAGGCCATTTGAGGAATGTTTTCTGGGCTGATGCTAGGTCCAGGGCTTCATACCAGCACTTTGGTGACGTTATTTCATTTGATACTTCCTGCCTGAAATACAAATTCAATATTCCTCTTGTTTTATTTCTTGGAACAAACCATCATGGACAGTCAATATTGTTGGGTTGTGGTTTGGTTGCTGAACAAATAGTGGAGAATTATACTTGGCTATTGAAAACATGGTTGACGTGCATGAATGGGTTAGTTCCAAATGCTGTAATAACTGATGAGTCTGAAATGATCAAAGAAGCCATTTCTGATGTTTTTCCTAAAGCACGCCATCGGATTTGCTTATGGAGGATGATGAAAAGTGTTAAGGAAAAACTGAAAGAGTACGCGGAACATAAAACCATTAAAAGAGCGCTGAACAGAGTAGTATTTGAGTCCTGTAAAGTTGATGAATTCGAAGAAAATTGGAGTGAATTGATCAAGGGATTTGGACTCAAAGGTGATGATTTATTTAGCTCATTATATGAACTTAGAAGCTTTTGGATTCCTGCTTTTTTGAAGGACACTTTTTGGGCTGGTATGTCCATCACCCGCTACAAGGAGAGGATAAATTCATTCTTTGAAGGCTACCTGTATCTTGAGACATGTTTGAAAGAATTTTTAAGCAAGTATGAAGTGGCTTTACAAAGCAAATACGAAACGGAAGCACAGGCAGATTATGAGTCATTCTACAATGCTGGTATTTTTGTGTCAAAATATCACATGGAAGAACAGCTATCAAAATTATATTCCTTAAATATTTTCAAAGTATTCCAGGATGAGCTGAAGGGAGGGCTTTATTGCCAAGTCTCACTAATCAAGGTTGATGCTTCAAGCTCTACATATAAAGTTAGAGAGTGTGCATTTATCAATGAAATTGAAAGGACAGAAAACAAAGACTATGATGTGTTATACATTGTTGATGGTTTCCAAGTGCATTGTTCTTGTGGATTCTTCCAGTTTAGGGGCATTTTATGTAGACATGCATTGTCAGTTCTCAAGCTACAGCAAGTTTATGACATCCCTGCACGGTATATCATTGATCGTTGGAGGAAAGATTTCAAGCAACTCAACTTGATTTCTCGAAAATTAAAAGATGGTTTGAACAACTATAATACAATGGAGCGCTATGACAATCTATCAATACGTTGCCTGAGCCTTGTCGATATTGGAGTCATGTCAGATGAGAAGTACCAGCTTGCATTGAAATTAATTAGGGAAGTAGAGAAGTCCCTTCTAGATGATAACTTGTTCCGCGACCTACAACGGAAACTTCTTCCTTTTGACAATAGGTTAAGTGAGTGCGATGAGAATCATGCATCACACGAGTATGGTATGTATGAGGAGAGCAAGAATTCTCCAGCCTTACCAATGAAACGCAGAGGCCGGCCACCTAAAAAGGTAAAAGAGGCCAGCTTGGAGACATTACCAAGCTCAAGCAAGAGGAAGGTATTTGTTTGTGTTTTGATTTCCTTTGTTTCAAATCTACTGTTTTGATGGTAAATCCTTTTGACGATGCATGTGTAGGATAACTTGGGAACATCATTGATAGATAATCAGAATAGCTTTCTTCCAGCTTCCCCAAATGCTTCACAACTCGGCGCTCAAATAAGAATGCCTAGCGGCGTCAATCTGGTGGTTCTCAAAATCTCAATCAGTTATTCATATATTACTTTTTCTACTTTATAGAAGCTTTAATTTTGGTTACCTTTGGTGATATTAATTTTAGGAGGAAGTCAATCCAAATGAATTATCATTTGGCAACCATTACGGAATCCATGCTACTCCCCCAGATATCATGAGTAACCATTCCACTTTGCAATCCGCCAATGCATTACAGGTTTGTGAAACTATTCTAATCTTATTGGAAAGAGGGAATCAGAGTGGCCTTTGTGCCTGCATTCATTACTTGGAGCTATTTTAGACTGAATATTGCCCTTTTATCTTACAGGGCTTGTAATAGCATATGTTTTCTTCAATTAGATGCTGAGGGTTGACAATTTACAGTAGATTTGCTATGATATCCGTTTTTCCTAACATTGCTGCTTTCAAATTGCAGAATCAGTTTGGCCAGCAGAACCTTGGCAACCAACAAGCGGTGCAATGGTTCTACCAACCGTTTTTTCAGGTATTAAAGTTGCTTTGCTTTCTTTGTTTCATTCTTGTATACCTCTATTAGCTGTATTGAAGGAATTGGAGACATATTCATGATGGTTTATATTGGTCTTGAAGTAGTGAATTGGGTTATCATAAATAATATACAATGCAGGAAGATCAATCACCTTTTGGTCGGAGACCTGGATGAGAACTGGGACCGCCAGACTTCCAATCCTGATTTTTTCTAAGTTACACGACATTCTTTCTGTTTCTGGGATGCTGGTGAATATAAGGTTTGTTGAGTTTAAGATGGTGGGAACCTCTAATGTTTCTCTTATCCACAAACTGAATTATATTTGATGTCATCTGGAATCTATAGTTGCTTACTAGTTTGATGCTGGTCCGATTTGACAAATATTATGCCATCTTCTTAGACTTAGGTTTCATTTGGGACGGCTTTCTTCCTGTTTCTTAAAATAATTTTTTAGTTAAAAAATTAAATTTTTGGTATTAAAAAACTGCTTTAAGAATCATTGAAAAAGCCATACCAAACGAAGCCTTTTTCCTTATATTTTGTTTTTATCGTTTTACTGTTGTTAAGTTTGAATTAGTTTATATAGATTAATGCTATAGGTTGAACTAAATGTCAATTTGTACAAGTAGATCAATAGCTGTGCAGATTTTGTTAATTTATATACTGCGCACAATTGAAGAAGTGAAGGAATGAATGTTTGTCTATGTAACGACATTGAGGGAACATGGGCATGAACATTGGAAGGATTCCTAAAGGGTCGGGGGATTTCGACACATTTTGCACCACTGTAGATCACTGTATCACCTCTGCTTTTAAGATACGGTTCTATTGATAACTGATCCCAGTTTTCATCGAAACTTTTGAATTATTCATTTTTTTTCCTATCTTGCTGATCCATAGCTAACCTGACTGCCCATAATGAGAGGCAAGAATGGATTCAAAAAGGTGTTAGAATTCTTCCGGAGGTTCTCTATTAATCTATCATTAATTAATTAAAGGTACCATGAGCTCTTTTTCATGCTTTAGATTACGTTTTCTTCTCTGATATCACTTCTTGCTGAAAGCTGCAAAAACTCTCCATTTTGAATTCCTTCTTGTTGGATTGCAACAACTTCCCTTCATATTGACTTCCCCTTCTTGCAAATGGTAATTGGTTTTGCTTTGCTGTTCTTTCTCTAAAAAAACCACCAGCAGTAAATTTTGTAACCAGTTAATTTTAGCTTGAATCAGGTAGACATAACCATTTTTTTGAGACATTGAGTCTACTCTAGATGCTGCACTCTAAACTTAATTTGCAAATAATTGAATTGATTAATTAGCCAGTCACCAGCCTCGAAGAATCGTACCTTCTAACCTTAACTGGATGCAAACAATCCATGAACATGGAATGATAGGAGCTTGTCTTGTAACTCTATCAATTCAAAATCCAATTCCTTTTGTGTATTTATTATGTTCTAATTGCCTAGAAACCCAAGTGATGTAATGCTGTGCATTTCTCCCAACCCTTGGTAATTACTTTTCTGACAAGTATAAATACCAATGCTTCTCTTTAATGATCTAAGAACTACCAAGGAAAATACTTAGCACAACGATACTTACCTTTTGGACGAGCACTTTTATCACCATGCTCTGGGATGATGGTGATAGGAAATACTTGAGTTCACAAGTAACCCTAAGGGTAATACTTGAGTTCGCAAGCAAACCTCCCACGAATTGGTGAAAAAACAGCGATAATAGCACAAAATCTGGGAGAAAAACAGCACCAATGATAGATTGCAATACGAAAATCAAAACTAAACAAGCACGGAAACAAGATACAAGTGATCCTCAATTCGAGAGGAGGATCGTCTCTCCCAAATCTCTAGACAAGAGAGTTAGGGCCCAAGTCGCCAAGAAACCATAATGGAGAACCAAACAAAACATGCATAACCTAACCCTAAAACAACTCATACTATTAATACATTGATTTCCTAATTCAAATTCTTTCCCTCTCTCCCTAGAAGCGGGGCCCACGGCATAGGGCTGCACATTAATGGGAGGCGGCACTTGTCCGCCTCCTGTAAACAATAGCCGGCCTCTGGGCCGGTTCAAGATGAACCGGCCTAAAAGATGGCTTAGCCATGATCAACTGAATATGCCATAGAAAAAATAAACTAAGCAGAATGATGGAATATAAGAAAGAATGCTCAGAGATGTTATAGGGGAGATCGAAGATCATATGTGCTTGTTCGTCTTGTGAGGGTATGTTTAGGCCTGTAAAAGCGACCAACATCATATGACCTTCAATAACTTCATATGGCCAGTCAAAAAGTTGTGGAGGGAAAAGACTACTCACTAAAGCCCTCCTACCATGCGACCCTTGAACTTGACCGTTAAAGCTGCTGAAATAATATATGGTCTTTGTCCCATTAAACTGTTAAGGCATCCACTCTTAAAACTTTAGCGGAGAGCTTCTATTTTTACATTTAGAAAGAAAACATTCCAAACCCCTCCCCACCTGTCTCTTCCATTCTCCTATCTCCCTGTGGCTTGCATTAAGTCCTGATTACATAATTAAAAAGCACTAAAATGCTTTAATTATTCAAAATTGTTTTGTCAAGTAGCTTGTGTCAACTAGTATTTAATAGTGTAGCTCAAATGTGATATAGATGATCAAAACTTTGGCTTCGTTTGTTAATGTTTGCCAAACAATGCCATTATTTTCTCACCAAAATGGACAAAATGTTCTTCAAAGTGTCTAGTAATGTTACCGCGGTACCGAGCGGTGGGCTTAGGCATCCGGAAAGGTTCTGCTTACGCATAGAATAACTTTTCCTAGTTAGTTAGTAATGGCAGTGAAGCGTTTGTCGAATAATGTTTGTTCGTATCATTTTCTGCAAAAATGGAATTTGAATTACCTTTAGATTTTACCAGGAAGGAAAAATATCTGAAAAGCATTACCAAATGAGCCTTAATTACTATGTTTTTAGAAAACTCATTCATATATACCAGAAAAAGAAAAATAAGAAGATCAATGCAAAAAAGCTCAATATTTTCTAGAAGGTTTATGTAATTGATGGCTACCTCTTGATTTTCACATTATTTACAGAACTCTTCATTCAACTACTACTGATATGTCAGCCTTCAATTCTCTTTTTCTTGAAGGTATCTTTCAAGACTGTGGAGCTGCAACCTTTACATCCTATTTTGCATAAGTCCCCATCAAGTTAACATTCCAGATTCCACAGCTGCATCCTTCAATTTATGGAAACTAATCAAAGTACCCTTCTAAGTCCAGATTTTGCACTGCCCATTTTTTTTTGTACATGTTGTGCAATTCTTCTTCAACTGAATATGATATCTTCATTGATTTGTTTCCTTTGTTGCTGTCTCATAGCTTTTATGTTTTTTATTATTTAGGCTTCGTTTGGAATGGCATTTTTGTTGCTTTTTAAATCAACTTTTTAGTAAAAAAGTTATTTTAAGAAGTTGTTTTGCTGCTTCTTAACTTTTGCACTAAGGTTTCGTTTGAGATGACTTTCTTATTGCTTCTTAAAGCAGCTTCCTAGTACAAAAATTTAAATTTTTGTACTAGAAAAATGCTTTAAGAAGCAAAAAGAAAATAGTCCAAAACGAAACTTAAAAAAGTTGTTTTAAGAAGCAACAAGAAAGCTGCCCCAAAAGAGACCTTAGTTTTTTATCTGGCTAAGCTTATAAGTTGTATCTGATTCTCTTATCATTCGCCACTGTACAGTACAGCTGATATTAGATAGTATTAATTAATTGTTGATTAAGCTTTGTTCATAGAAATAGAATATTTTATTTGTTTTTTTTTTTTTTTTTCAGAATTTTGATTGTTACATTTGTGGCAGATAAGTCATTTTCAAGACCGTTGTGCAAAAATGCAACTTTAAACTTACTTTTTGGAAAATTACAAACCTACCTTAACTGTTATCAATCACAGAATATGCACTGGGTTTCTTTATTTTTGTCATTTATTTGTCCTTAATAAAATATTGAATTTCTTGATAGAAATATATTGCAAGAATATCTGTACAAGAATGGTTATTGTTATGGGAATATGATCAGACTTGTTTGATTTTGAAGAGCCTTAATGGGCATTGCATGCATCCATCATGCATAAATTTTGGCCGTCGATTTAATCTTGAATGGCTAAGATTTTTAATTGGGAATTAGGATGGGTGATTTTCTTGAAATCGTTATAAATTTAAATTATAGAATTATTTTCATTAATTTTGAATTAAATGATTAGCATTAGGTATTAATACATTTACTGAGTGTCTTATTTTTATTTGCTTTATTTTTTGTTTTATATATTTTTTTATATTTTGATTTGAAACAAAAATATATTTTATATATTAAATATATATTTTTTATTTTGATTGAATATCATAAAATAAATTTATGTGAGGTGACAATAGTGGCTGGCGGTAATGCTGGTGAGCAGGGGCGAAACCAGCCATAATTTTCATGGGTGTAAATTTATAAGTAAATGTTGGCAGATATGTCGGGGGTTCAAGGGGCGAAACCAGCCATAATTTTCATGGGTTTAAATTTATAAGTAAAAAATTTAAAATGATTTTAAATGACTCTTCAGATGATTTCACACATAGACAAGCAATAGATGCTAACTGTTCTTTAAGGCATTAATATTCTGAATGACTAATTAGTCAGCGAAAAAACAATCAAAATCATGTTATGTTATTAGTTTGAATGACTCAGGCAACATCTTTACTGGTCTAATAGGACAATATCTTACAATTAGCACATCAGTAATTTGCTGATAGATAGAAGGAAATAAATGAATCTCGAACAAGATTTTTGAAAGTCACAATTGGTATCTCAAAATGTAGAACATTTCATAAGGAACTAAGGCTTCGTTTGGGATGACTTTTTTGTTGCTTCTTTAATTTTTATACTAAAATCTGCTTTAAGAAGCAACAAAAAAGTCGTCACAAACGAAGCCTAAGAAACACAGAAAAATAGTAAATGACCACGGTAAGTTGGAGTTACCTCCGAAGAAACAATTTTAAGTCAGATATACACTATCCAACACTGCAAATCCAGTAGCCACTCCACCTTCATTTGAAGAGGAATCCTTTGTTCGCATCAGGTAACCACAATGATCATTTATAATCACCTTATCATTATTCCTATCAAATTAAGCAAATTAGTCGTTTCATGTTTTGCTTCTTAGAAAAGAAATTAGTTATGATTTCAAAATGACAAAAACAGAACTTAGAACAACACTTACCTTAGATAGGCTCCATATATGCCGAGTTCTGAAATGGCATTATTTTGGTGACAAATTCCTTCCCTAATGAGGTAGGAAAGAGAAGCAGTAGGAAATATCCTCTGCATCAAAATGTAGGCCGCTTGCTCTTGACTTTTCTCATGTTGCAGCTTCAGTAGCATTTCTTTCACGTCATCACCATAAATATTATTTCCTGGAAGGAAACACTACAATGAGAAGAATAGCCGGAAGAAAAAGAAGGTAAATATTCAAAATGGTCTCCTTTAATCCAACCTCCGCCTTCTCTCTGTGGCTTGAGCACAAATAATTCAGGTCTGTCAATGGCGGTCTTGACAACTTCCGAGTCATCCAAACTCCATAAGCCTGCAAAGCATTTTCGTAGTTTTGCAGCATCCTCATCTTCAAGGAACCTTTAGTTAAAGGAGACATAATACTTAAACTTACTGGAAGAATTTCTTTTAGCATATTAAAACAACGCATAGTATGCGAATTTTTACCATATAAAATCCACCATGAAACTAAAACTTATTTTCATATTATAAGTTCTAAGTTTATGTTCTGTTCAAGGTGGCATCACTAAAATTATAACCATAATCATCTATTATGTTAAACAAACGTCCAAAATGGCTAATAAAGAGGCAAAATTAAGGTTTAAGCAATAAGAATCAATGAAAATATGTACAGAATGCGAGGCCATGAAAATGAGAAGTTCTTTCAATATATATATATATATATATATATATATATATATATATATATATATATATATATATATATATATATATATATATATATATAAAACATGTCTAACAGCTGTAGTGAAGAAATAGTTAGCCACAGTAAGTAAAAAAAGAATTTGAAAAATAACAGTGGTTCATAAATTTCCAAAAAAGCAGAACGAGGATAGAGTTACAGATTTTTTTAACAAATAAAGGTCTGGTCCAGTTTGGAACCCTCTAAAACCCATGGCCGAACACCTTCAAGGCACTATCCCTGGCACAATTGAGAGCACAGGTCACATTCCTCATTCATACCTTTCCATATAATCCACCTTTCTGTAGATGATAAATTTATAATGCTCGCCACAACAAAAAAATTGTTAGAAGCCACCCAAAAACATTGGAGAAAAAATAATTACATAAAGGAGGAGGTCTGCGTTAAGGCATTTTGGAAATATTACTCTTATAATTGAGAAACAGCTTAACAAGTTCAATGTCATTTTTTTTTCGTTTCCTAATTTACCTTTTCTGCTTTTGCTAAAACGCTCGTGTTGAGAGATTGAAGCAAAGTTCATTTAGAACAATCTAATGAAATCAAAAGTTACATTACTATTCATAAGTTTAATTTAAATTCGTGCATCGGCCTCTCCGCAGACCCTCTCTTTCTTCTTCCGGGTCGTCGTGGAGAGTTTTAACAAGTTCCGAAGCAAATCTTTAGAAAGTAGATTGGGTTTTAAATAAGACACCACTAGAAATTTCACCCTCATTTTGCGAGGACTATATGATCTGAGTTGATTTTCTGATCGCTTTCACCACAATTGTGGGCTCCAAAAATTTGCGCATCGGCCTCTCCACGGACCCTTTATTTCTTCTTCCGGGTTGTTGTGGAGAGTTTTAACAAGTAAGTTCCGAGGAAAATCTTTAGAAAGCAGATTGAGTTTTAAATAAGACACTACTAGAGATTTCGCGCTGATTTTGCGAGGACTTTATGATCTGAGTTCAGGTTTCCTATAGGCGCAAGCCCCTATAGTTAATTAACATCCCGATAACGAGAGATAACTTTCGATTAAGGCTAAATGCTAAACAAATACGTACTATCCAACGTATAGTATCAACATGATTTGGTATTTGAAATTTTGATATTTAAAATTAGAAATTCACTACCTTGCGCTGAAAGCATATGGTGGGGGGAGTGATGATAGACCCGATCAAATCCCATGATTTCGTCGTCCCGGGTCATCATGGTCCCTAGTCCACTTAGTCAAAGGAGACAGTCAACCAAATCTGACAGAAGGATTCTTGTCGGCGGCCATGGGTTGCTTCGTACAAGGGTACCTTCTAAACCTGGGGTGAATATTTGTCTAAAGGAACAAATTTGAATCTATCTTAACTAACAGAGGGCTTTGTGCCCTATCGATTATATTCTATTGATTCATATCTTAAGAATTTAACGCCATTGGGGAACATACTGGCTATGACCGTAATATAGTGGTGTCATTTGACGACAAAACCACCCGGTTAGAGGGTCTTGGTCATAATTGTTTATCAGCGGTGCCATTTAGCCGCGAAAACATCGGTGTGGTGCCATTTAGATCCGAAACCACCGGTTCGAGGACACGTGCCATATCATTACTAGCAATAGAAAAATTGAGAATAAATCATAGCGATATTCTCGACTAGACATTTGCTCTTTGTAAGCTGAAGTAATTTTCATAGCAAACTGTTGCAGAGAGTTGATGAATTTTGCTTTAAGTATTTAAATGTTTTATTTCAATTTTAAATAATTCAGGTTTTGACATTTTTGGAATTTTGAATTTTTATAGGCATTTAGGAACTTGGGAGGCATTTTCACATATTTAGGGTCCCCACCGATTGAGATTTTTTATCATCATGGACATTATCGGGGTTTTTATGGGTCATTTCACTTTATCTGTCGAACCTTGTCGACTTTTCGTCAACTTGCTAATGGAGGATCGGGTTTATCGTCGATTTTTTTGCCTTTGTTAGTAAATTTTATTTGTTATGGACCTTGAATATCTAATATGAATGTATAAAATAAATATCTCGGTTGATGTCGCGACCGTATATTTGTTTGATAGTCTGAGCCGTGTCGACTCCTATTCGTTCATATAGAAGGATCAAGCTCGAACTTAAGTTCATTTTTGACCCGCGCGACATTCTTTGATGTCACGTGTATGTATACATCACGCTCGTCGGGGCCCATGCAGACGTGGGTATGTTTTTGAAACGTAATGCATGTTGTGATACTGAGTGACATGTTTACATGAATTTTTTTGTCTATTTCTATGCTTGTACAAGGGCATCTTAAAATATTTGACACTAGTCAAATATGTGGGTAACTATCATTTGAATGTGTGCAACGTTCTATTTAGAAGCTTGTAGATGCCTTCTGTCTGCTTGTACAAGTATTGCATATCCGGTAGTGTGGCGTTGCGCTGTAGGTGTTTGTATTTATCACCATTCTTTTGCATCCGCTTGTAGATACCATGTGGCGTGCATGGCGTGTTTCATATAGTTGCTTGCGAGAGCTTGAATTTGCTATATATCGACCTCCTTGCTTGCAAGGGATCAATATATTTGACTACCATTAAGTGGTTGTCAACTACAGAGGCATTGTAACATTCATTGCTTATTATTGATTATCAACTGTAAACATGCTATTGTGAGTACAACAAAATCCTCTACCACTGCCAGCAGGTGTTTGCATTTATCATATGTTATACTGTATATGCGTGCAAGGGACTGTTATGTTGGTTGCATGTTGCTAACCATCACCCATAGGCCATAGGTGGACTATTGTATAAATGAGGAGTCTCCTTCAGTTGCCTATAGATACTTGCACTTGTCGTAGTCATACCTGTTAACGGCGAATGGCGCACCATGGCGCAAAGGTCCATTTGGAGCCATGGCGCATAGCGCACGGCGCGGCGCGCGCTATTTTGAACATGGCGCAAGATATATAAAAAATATAAAATAATAAGCATGAATATGAAATATTATTAAAAATGAAAGACAAGCTATCATAATAATAAAAGACAATTATGACATATATAAGTTCGACTAAGTAATATCCAAATATCTCATAATTCAAATATTACAATATTTTTTAAAAAGATCAAATATGAATTTAATCTACTCTTCTTGGGAATCATCATCATCAACAAATGTTAAAAAAGCTTCATTATCTTCTTCAACATTGTCTCCTACTTCATAATCCTCTTCATCACCCTCCTCATCATCATTCTCAATAGCAACATCATGCCTAATTGAAGATTCTTTCTCTTTCCCTTTAGATCTTTCCCTAATATTATAGCTTTTATCATAAACACCAGTAGCTTTAGCAACACTTGTCCAAGTTAAATCTTCCTCTTCAGCAATAAAGTTATTTTCTTCATCAGACTCATCATCTAATTTTCCTGTTAGCCATTCATTTGCATCATCTATCTCAGTCAAAAAAATAGGATCAATGACATCACGATGATTGAATCTCCGAATCAGTGCTCTATTGATGCAATCAAAAATTTGGGAGAGGGCCCCAAATTTTTGACCACAAAAAGAAACTAAAACTACTCTTTCTAAGAACAAAATAAAGACATATAAAAAGACAAATAAACTAAAAACAACATCTTTACTTTATAATATAAAAACTATTACAACTTAGACAAGACTTACAAACGACTCTTGCAAGACACTTACAATTTGGACGCTTCAAACTTTGACACAAACAAAATGACACCCTAAACTTGCTTACTTTGAGAAGAAGGATACAATGGAATGGTTACTATGGAGAGAAGAAAGAGATTAGAAGCCAAGAAGAAGAGTGGAAAGAGCCCGCAGGATTTCCATAGAAGAAGAAGAAGAAATGGAACAAAGCTCTCAAGCTTTTTCCAAGAAAAACCTCTCAGGTTTTGTCTCCAAAAATTACATCATATCTCTCTCTTTTAACAGCTACAAAACATCTACTATTTATAGACCTAAGAAAGAAATACAAATAGCCACTAAAACTTAATTAAAAGCTAATTAAAATAGGAAGATAAAAGGCCAAAAGGCACCTAAAACTGTAGTAGGAATCTTCCCAAAAATCTGTCCAAAAACAGCCCAAAAACTGTTCAATTTCTGTCCCAAAAATCTGTTCATTTTCCCATATAAAAGCCTTAAATTTCATGCACAGGAATTCCAAACAGCAAAGCAGAAAAAGTCACGGTTTCAGCATGGAGAAACTAAACAGCACCACAGGAATTAAGGCCACGGTTCCCAGCACAGCAACAGGGAATTAATGCCCCACGGTTTCAGCACAGCTTGGGAAAACAAGGCTGGCTGCTGAATCCCAAGAGCCAAAGAACAAAGCCACGGAACCAGCCAGGGACAGCACAAACCGCAGATTCAGCACAGGAAACCAGGCAGCACTTAATTCACGGTCAACAGAGATGATGCCAAGGCGGTAAAGAAGACAGCACCCGAAGAGGCACATCACACCCGAAGCAGCCAGCCGTGAGGGAACTTTCCAGAGAAGAAAAAAGGGCTGCAGCAACTTAATTTCAAGAAGAATGTGAAAGAGCAAATTCCACCCACCAAATCTTGTTCCCAATTCATAATTTTATAGCAAGTCATTAGCTCATAATGAGCTACTTCTCCATTAGATATTAATGAGCTTGGCACAACTAAAGTTTTAACTACTTAAGCTCAAACCGAAACAGCCAATGCCTTCATGAAACCAACAAACATCCAAAGACAAAAAGGAGAGTGGAAATATGAAAAGACACCAGGCAAAAAAAACTCAACTTGAGTTGACCCCCCCTTTGTCTACATCATCTATTATATTTCACATTAACTAAATCCTTTAAGCGACCATGATCCAATTTGCTTCTTCGTTTACTATGAAGCTGCAATTAAAATATTATTACATTACTATATTATGAACATATATAAAAAATCAACACATACATTGTAAAATACTTACATGTTCAAAAATACTCCAATTGCGTTCGCATCCAGATGAACTACATGTTAAACTTAAGACTTTGATAGCAAAGCTTTGTAAATTGGGAGCTCCTTGTCCATATGCCAACCACCAATCAGCTGGAAGAAATGATTTTTTTTTTCAATTGTTAACCTCTATACAAAGAAACAAAAATCGCAAAAATCTGTACGTACCTCGGACTGAAATCCCGCGAATTCTGCCGCAAATCGCGCCGATTCGGCGCCGTTCGCGTCGCTTTTCCGAGAATCCTGCGACGAGTTCTCGATCGCTGCCCCATTCGCGGCTATAAAACGAAGCCGATCACTCACGATCCCTCACACACTCCCTCTGCTTTCCCGATCTTCCTCCGACCGAGCTCCTCTCCCGCTCGGACGACCTCCCCGTCACTGCTTCCCATCTCCACAGCCGAGCCCGACGGATCCTAGCCGACCCCAGTCCCGACTCTGACGGGATCTCCCGAGCTCTCCGATCAAATCCCGACCTCACTCCCTTACCCCGTCAAGCTCCAACCTAGCTTCACTGTGCCGAAGCTCAACCCGACGGGAGCTCTGTCCTTTGCCGACGTCCGACCTCCTCTGATCGTGAGAGAGAAAGAGAGAGAGAGAGAGAGAGAGAGAGAGGCGATACCCTACCTTGCTCCAGCCGAAGTCCCTCCACCGATCTCCCCTTCTTGTTAAAATCGAAAGTTCCGACATTTTGATCGAAGCAACCACGGGAGCTCACTTACTGTGAAGGTAACTTCTCCCTCTCGCGTGCAACTTCGGCCAAATCCCGTAAACCCCCAAACCGAGAGCTGATTTAATTAATATTAATTATATTAATTATTATTTAATCATAATTATAATTAATTAGTTAATTATAATTAATTATTAATTAGTAGTTAATTATTAGTTATAATTGTTTGATTAATTATAATTAACTCTGTTTAATTATAATTAATTATTAACTAATTATAATCATAATTAACTTATTAATTATAATTAATTATTAAATTATAATTACCTAATAATTATTATAATTAATGAATAAGATACCTTCTTCTGCTTCTTGCCCCCGCCTCGATCCCCGAGCCTTCACCGCCGGTCGCCGAAGGTATAACCCCTAAACTCAGGCTTCCGTCCTCGACGTGTACGACGGACCGGAAAACCGCCTATACACGCCTTTATTGCGCGTGGTGGGATGGGACCCCGGTCCGACGCCTACGACGAGGCGGACAGTCGCCTCCACTCTCTCTCCCTCGATCCTCGTGCCACACCGTCAAAGCTCGCAAAGGTATGGATCTTCTAAACTCAGATTTCTCGCGTCGTTGTTTGCAGCAGACCGGAAAAACTCCTATACACGCCTTTATTGCGCGTGGTGGGATGGGACGCCGGTCTGATGCTTACGACGAAGCGAGCAATCGCCTAAACTCTACTTCGACGTTCGTGGCGCACCGGAAAAACGCCTATACATGTCTTTATTGCACATGGTGGGAAGGGACCCCGGTGCGGCACCTACGGCGAGGTGGGGTCACTCATAAGTACCCCCGAGCGGGGGGAAAGCAAATTGTGTCATTCATAAGTACCCCCGAGCGGGGGGAAAGCAAACTGTGCATTTAAACAGGTACCGTCAAAGACCCCATACACGCCTTTATTGCGCGTGGTGGGATGAACAAAAAATATCACGGCCGCGGTGCCCTCGCAAGAGGACACCTACCATACACGCCTTTATTGCGCGTGGTGGGAAAGGCCCAGTTTTCTCGTAGTTTTCCCCTAAACGGGGGAGACGCCGGGAGGCTGCCGAAATTTCGGGTGAAGACGGACCGTACTTGGACTTGATTTGCACATCTAATGAGACTCGTACTTGGACCTATTTGAACTCAAAAAGAACAAAATTTGGACTTAAATGAACAATGAAATGAAATTGAACTAAAAATCAATCCTAAACTTGCAAGGACCTTAAATGAATTTGGACTCGAACAAAACTACGAGAACTTGAAATTGAACTTGTAAGCTTTTGAACATCAAAGGATCTATGAGCTTGAACACTTGGAACATGTGCAAGAGAACTTGAACTCAGGTCTGAACTAAGTGCACTAGGACTTGTGATAAAAGCAAAGTCATACAAATCGTGTGCAAAACAATGATACAAACTCACCATACAAACTACAAATCATTTTTGAAGATACTGAATGATTTATAATGTTCACTATAGCCCACATGCAAGCAATTATGGTAAGAAAGTTGTAAGTATGGTACACATGCAATGTTGCATACGATAGGCTTTTTAGCACTTGCAATGATCCCCGCATATATTGAAATGCATATAATGGAATGTGGTAACTAATCAACACACATATGGAAGACCAAGAATGAATGCAACAACATCTTGTAAGCACATTGGTCTTATGCAAGCAAAAAAAAAAAAAAAAAAGTACAAAATGAATGCAAGTTCCTACTAGTAGTAGGAGCTCCTCCATGAACATAATATGTCATCTACAAGAATGATACAAGGAGCCTACGACAAATACACGGATCTTCTACCACTAGAAGTAGAGGATGCTTAACAAGTACAAATAACTACAAATCCCTATGGATCGCCATAAAAGACTTGTTATATACTCGGCATGTCAACCACAACCAAATATAGATGAGTTCCCACTCATATAGTAGTCCATTTATGGGTAATGACGATTAATGTATAGTGGGTGCTGAATAGTTCATACAGTTGATAAAAAACAGCATTAGTCAAATATATCAACTTCCTACAAGCAAGGATCAAAGATCTGCAAACACATACGATCTTTCTACAAAGACAAATGTATGTGTAACATGCCACCCAGGGGTAGATACAAAAAGACTTCAGTAAATGCAGTATCCTGAAGTCAATTTCAGTCTGTGAAAGAAGATATCTACCTACCTAATACAGCAATAGCGGATGTACTAAAAAGACCAAAAAAAAAAAAAAAAAAAAAATCACAACAAAACACATGAAGAATACGACAAGAGCAAGCTCATACGATCTAAGGCAGGAGATTAGTTAGTGCACTGTGATCCGCCTACTAAAATCAACAAGTAGTGCACGACAGTCTACCTGTACGAAGTAGCGAACAAACTCCATTTAGAAGCTGCTACGCCACGCCACCGGATCTGCAACATTCGTACAAGCAGACAGAAGGCGTTTATTCCAAGAATACCCCCGCACGTGCACCGTAGTTTGTATACACATAGGTACACTAAGGGGAAAAATATAATCAAATACCCGCATGGGCCTCGGCGAGCGTGTTATTGATACACACGTGACGTCCAGGGATGCTACGCGGGTCAACAAGTGAATTCATGTTCGAACCTGATCCTTCTATACTGATCAATAGGAGTCGACAGGGTTCGAACAATTGAACAAATATACGGTTGCGACGACCGGTATATTTATCTTAATACATTCATATTAGGACTTTAATGCCTATAACGATGAGAATTCACTAATAAGGGCACAAAGCCAACAAAACCCAATCCTCTGTCGACAGCCCGACAGAGTTGACAAGGTTCAATCCATAAAAAGAAATAACCCCCAAACACCCCGATGATGGCCGTGTTGAATGCAGATCTCAACCGGAGGGGTTCACAAACATTTTCAAATGTCTCCCAAATATCCAAATGCCTATCAAAATCCAAAGCTCCACCCAAAATCCAAAAAAATCCAAAAACCCAAAAAACTTCACAAAAATCTAAAAAATCCCAAAATATATTTAAAAATGAAATAAATCCATCAACGCATTTAAAGCAAAAATCATCCGCCCTCCGCAAAAGTTTGTCGAGGCGGACAAATATGAAATATTACTTCAGCTCACAAAGAGCGAAATGCCTAGTCGAAAATATCACTAGGATTCATTCTCAAACAATCTCTTGCCAGTAAGGACGTGGTACGTGTCCTCTAACCGGCAGTTTCGCCGCCAAATGGTACTGCAGGTAAACGGTTATGACCCGGGGCCCTCTGAACCGAGTGGTTTTGCCGCCAAATGGCACCACAGATAGCGGTTATGGCCAGAGCCAATACGCTCCTTAATGGTGTTAAATCCTTGAGATATGAATCAATAGGATATGATCGATAGGGCACAAAGCCCTCTGTTAGCTAAGGTGGATTCAAATTTGTCCCCTTAGACAAACATTCAACCCCGGTCTATAAGGTCCCCTTGGATGAAGCAACCCATGGCTGCCGACAAGGATCCTTCTGTCAGGTTGGGTCGACTACCTCCTCTGACTAAGTAGACCAGGGACCACGATGGCCCGGGACGACGAAACCATGGGATCTTGATCGGGCCCATCATCCATTCCCCCACCATCCGCTTTAAGTGTTAGGTGGTGAAATTTCACATTTTAAATATCAAACTTTTCAATGCTTTCCAAATTTCCAAATCCAAACTCAATTTCCAAATCAAATTTCTACCAATATCCAAACCATTGCTGCTACTATATGCCAGATAACACGTATCTTTACGTATCTGATCGACGACTAGCCTTAATCGAAAGTTCTCTCTCGTTTTCGGGAGGGGTAATTAACTATAGGGGCTTGCGCCTATAAGAAACCAGAACTCAGATCATAAAGTCCTCACCAAATGAGGGCGAAATCTCTGGGTAGTGTCTTATCTACAAACCCATCTGCCTTCCAAAATTTACCTCGGAACTTAGCTCGTTAAAACTCCCTCGCCGAAAAAGAAAAGCGAGTGGAGGCCGGGGCCGAATTTTCGGAGCCCACATCAATATTATATAACAAATCAGTCTTAATTTTTTTGTAAATAATGATACCTAGAGATCGGGTAGTTCTTTGTCTTACAGCTTGAGGAATACCAAAAAGTCCTTCACCCCTAATGTACAAACTTAATTCATTACTGATTTTATCTTCTTCAGCTACATCTTGAGATAATCTTCCAATACATTGATAAAGACCATCAACTATTTCCTTATCCTTGGCAATATCAGGGTTATTGAAGAAATATTCATGATTTAAAAAATGTCCCGCTGCATGTAGAGGCCGATGTAATTGCACTTCCCATCTTCTATCAATCATTTTAAAAATTTGATCATACTTATCACTGTTATTGAAGCTTGCAGCAATTGCCTCTTTTGCTCTATCCATTGCTTCATATATGTAAGTCATTGGGGGCTTCTTCTCTCCATCAACCAATCTAAGAACCTTTAATAAAGGACCAGCTATTTTTAAGGCATACACTATAGTGTTCCAAAATGATTGTTGTAAGATTGTATGTTGAGATTGTTTTGCTTTAGCCTCTTTCGCATAAGGACCCAAGATAAATTCCTCACAAGTGAACATTTTCTTCAAGTTCAGTTGTTGTTGATGAAAACGTTGTAAAGTTAAGAAAGCTGTTGCAAAGCGAGTCTTTGCGGGTTTGACTAGTGCTCTTTGATTTGTGCACATTCTCATTAACTCAAGTAAGCGAGGCCTAGAATATATAAAACTGTGTACTGCCACTGCTTTCTCAAAGCATCGTCTTAGCTTTTGAATTTTAAAAATGTCCTCCATTAATAAATCCAAACAGTGAGCAGCACAAGGAGTCCAATAAATGTGAGGATATTTGTCCATCAATAATTTTCCTGTTATGTCATTATAATTTAAGTTAAGATGTAAACAAATTCTTCATGAAATAACATAACTTTAGAATAAAAGTTGTGACAAACCTGCAAGAACATTTTCGGATGCATTATCAGTGACTACTTGGATCACATTATGTGGTCCAATAACCTCGATATACTTGCAAAAAAGTTCAAACATTTTCACAGCATTCTTGGAGAAAGAACTAGCATCAATTGATTCTATGAATGCACTACCTCTTGGACAATTAACAAGAAAATTGATTAAAATTTTCCCATTCCTTGACGTCCATCCATCTGCCATTAGAGAACAACCATATCATACACAATCTTCTTGATGGCGTCGCAATAGCTCATGTGTATGTCCAACCTCTTTCTTCAAACAAGTAACTCGTACCTCATGATAACAAGGAGGTTTCATTCCAGGTCCAAACTACCCAAGTGCCTCCACCATAGCAGGAAAACTATCATAGTTCACAGCATTAAATGGAATCCGCAAGGGCGCTGCCCCCTGGCGGGGTTCGACCTGCCCGGTCAGGTCGCGGGGTCAAGGGGCAGCGCCCCTGGAACAAAATTTATTTATAAGAGGAATTTTGAAGTTCGTTTGTATGGAAATTAGGAAGCGATACCGAGCTGTACCGAGCAGTACCGAGCATTAACATAGCAATACCGAGCGGTATCATGCATGTACTTAGCAATACCGAGTGTGTACCGAGCGTGTACCTAGTTGTACCGAGCTGGTACCTAGTTGTACCGAGCTGGTACCTAGTTGTACCGAGCTTGTACCTAGTTGTACCGAGCTGGTACCTAGTTGTACCGAGCTGGTACCTAGTTGTACCGAGCTGTTACCTAGTTGTACCGAGCTTGTACCTAGTTGTACTGAGCTTGTACCTAGTTGTACCGAGCTTGTACCGAGCTTGTACCTAGTTGTACCGAGCTGGTACCTAGTTGTACCGAACAAGTAACTAGCGGTACCGAGCGGTATCTAGCATATACATAGCTGTACCGAGCATTTACTTAGCGGTACCGAGTATACCTGTTAAGTTGTAAATTCTTGTAAGAAATAGCCGTGCAAAACAACAGAACTGTGCGAAATAGTTGGAGGTTGCAAATTAGAGTCAGCTGGTAAGATTTTTTATTGGAACAGACGAAGGAGGGGGCGGATTTGGCAGAAGCACTGCTCTGCGGGACGATTCGGCGGAAACAATGACTTCAACTTCTGGACAGATTCGGCTGGATTCGACGGAAGTAGCGAATGCAGCAAATAAAAAACAAAAAACCTTCGACTTCGGGATAGATTCAGCGACCTCGACTTAGGGACTGCGGGATGTGTTCGGCGGATGCAGCAAACAAAAAATCTTTCGTGAAATTAGGGCAATGAATAGTCGTTTATCTTAAAAAATATATATATTTTTAAATATAAAAAACATTCATAAGTATACGGAAATTTAAAAATAATTTGGCGCGCTATTTTGCGCCGTGCGCAATGTGCCATGGCTCACATGTGGCGCAAATAGCGCGCGCTATTTTAAACACATGCGCCTCGCCATGAACATGGCGCCGTAGGTGCGCCGCGCCGCGCCGTGCGCCATGGCGCACGCTATTTTGCGCCATTGACAGGTATGGTCGTAGTCCTTCTGTAGCATATCTAATATCATTACTTATATGTGAATTTATGTATTCATTTGTAAGTTAATGGCTTAATGCTAATTGCTGGGTAAGTCAAGTTCATTGCAAATTTGTCAACAACTTACTACACTCATTATATTTTGAGTTCCAATGTTCATGGGTAACTACCACGCTTGTCTAGGAACTGTTTTACCATTGATTGGACGGTTATCATAATATCCACTACACGTTCCTTATAGTCGCTACTTCTCTCTCCGCTTGTAGGCTAGATGTCGTATGCATGGTAGACCTCTTGGAATGATTTATATGAGCTCATATGTAACACGAATGTGTCGCCCTCCGATTGTTGGTTGTGTGTTCATCTATTTGTAAGCTTAGATCGATCACATGGAAATTATTGTACTAGTTGCATATTCCCCATTATCATTTATAAGTAATATGTTGTATACATCATAGACTTTTTTTTATGTTGCTAGATGACTTGTAAATGAAACTATCATTGTTAATTGAAGGCGTTTGACCTTAATTGATACAATTGCTATATTCATTAAATGTTCACGATGTTACTTGTGAAAATGTCGGCATCTCAATTGTTCATTCTCTTCTGAACAAATCATATTCATTGAGATTTTAGCACAAGTCCACTATTATTTATAACGGGATTTATTACCCAGCATTTACATTTTAATTAAGTTTTTGCATTTATCAATTTAATGTTCGGTTCCCTGTGGTTCTAACTACAAGTTCGATTCCCAGTTTAATTGTTCAAGTCAAGTTCCTTGTGGTTCATTTAAGTCACATGTTCACTGAAAAATTAGGCAACCTCCCGACATCTCCCTAGTTTAGGGAAAGTTTAGGAGTCAGGCCTTTCCGCCATGCTAGAGAAAAGCGTGTACGGTAGGTGTCGAATGACATCACAGTCGTGATCTTTAATCCCAACACGTCAGAGAAAGGCGTGTATGGATCTTCAGGGTACTTGTTTGAAAGAATTGAGATTTTTCTTTCCCCGCAAGCACTGAGGCAAGTATGCGGATACTTAAAGTTGTTCCCGTCATGCTAGAGAAAAACGTATACAGGGTCTGCCCACCTCGCCACAAGTTTCGCACAAGATTCCCTCCTACCACGCTAGAGAAAAGCGCGTATGGGTGATTTTCCGGTTTGCTGCGAGCGCTGAAAGCGGGATTTAAAGTTTAGAGAGCATTATACATTCATGAGGCAACATCAACGGTGTTGATAATTGCAAAAATGCGTAAATACATTTCTTCCTTTTTTCTCTTTTTTTTTTAATAATAACAATGATAGTAATAATAATAATTATTATTATTATTATCATCATTACAATCAATAATGATAATAATAATTATTATTATGATTAATAATAACCATAAAAATAACTAACTAATGATATTAACCGGAAATAGATCAATAAAGAAAGATTAAGAGTTTTTTACCTGTTAATAAGCTATTTTGATGGTTGTTGGAAGGGTTGTCTGTGGTCTGTAGATGGATTGAGGCCAGTTGGAGAATGGAAGAAGAAGAATATGACTTATCAGTCAAGCAGGGAGGTTGGAAGAGGGTGCTAGATCAATAGCTGGAGTTGGGTTGTGGACTAGGGCTTGCAAATGGGAAAGTAGTCAGGTAGGCTCGCTTCTTGCTAATAAAAATCGGGTTTGGATCAAGATTATATAGAGGGAGACGAGAGTTGGGTGTCTTGGCATAGAGGATTCAATCGGGCTTGTGGTTGACTGGAGGTTTGGCACAGTGATGGTTGTGGCTAGGGTAAGCGAGTTGTTGCAGTTGGGGAATTGACACAGTGGAGTTACGGGAGTCGTGGCTCGATTGAATGTGTTCGTTGGATTTAGCTCGCTAACGGAGGAAGGATCGGTTGATCTAACAGGTTGTTTAATCGAAGAGGGAGAGACGGAACAGGCTAGGGCAGGGACTTGCTCGGGCTTACGAATGGGATGGAGCTGTCAGATAGGGATGAAGGATAGTAGGTTGGAGGCTGGGAGGTCCAACGGTGAGGGTGGCGGCTTGCTGTGGGAGATCGGGGTAGTGTGAATTGGGAGGATCAGATGTGGGGCTCAGCTGCTGTGGCTCGATTGAGTAGAGGGAGAAGGTAGGAAGATGTGTGGAGGGGGCACGGGAATGACAGGCTGAGTTTACGGTAGAGGAAGATGAGAATATCGGGAGAGGAGCAAATGAGGGAAACGAGCGATCATCTGCGTGAAATGGAGAGGGAGTGCGTGTGAAGAGACAGCTTCGGCGTCATTTTGCAAAATCCGACCAGGATTTTTGGCAGGAAATCAGGATGGGTCGCCGGCTCTACAGGGATTTCGGCAGATTTTTTTTTTTTTTTATTTATATTTTACATGGAGGTCAACAACAATGTTCTTCATTTTTCTGCTATGTGAGATCATAAGCCAGATAATTTAAAAATTATTTTCCATGTGCGGGCAAACATGGACACAATTAGCTAGTGATCTAATATTTATGTCATGACCTCTATTCTGATGCTATATTGCCCCTCTAAAGCTCTGACAATCTTGCTTCACCGCTCTTTTCTAGACATCCTTCAGCTAAACAAACCTGCTTTAAGAAATTTGTATTGTTATACTCAATTACATATAACAGAACTTTACTGGACATTCTGTTATCACATTCTAGTGTGGTCTGAGCATGGAAAGCTAAAATCCTAGAATTGTGATTTTGATATTTTGTTCTTTGCAACGGTATGGCTAAACAGTTGGAAAATGCTATCCAAGCCCAGTTAGCTTTGGTTGTTTCATACCAGAAAAGAGAAAAAAAAAATCCAGGTGTAACTCATGAGTAGACGAGAAGAAACCAAGTAGAGCAAGAATAAAACGCATTAGGGGGCTCAGATCAGAGTTCGTTTGGGATTCAAATGAAACAGACATGAATGATTTAGAAATGCCAAAAAAGGTACGAAATAAAATCAAAGGCCCTCTGAAGTTAACAGCTATCTGAATAATATTTTGCCCGTATATAGATCAAATATACATTTTTCAGAGAATCTAAAGAAAGAAGAAGGAAGTGAGAAACTACCCCAGAATCAAAACTCACAATGAATTTTGAAAAAATAGCATGTCCAAAAAAGACAGTATTGCGGTCTACATTATAGTAATTGATGCCCAAACTCCCCTAAGCCACAGTATTTGGTAAAGCGTTAGTTCAAAAGAGTACATATATCCAAGAAGAAATTATAATAAATTAAACCAAAATTATTGTTCCAATATGCCATAAACCAATGCAAAGCTAATGTTCCACAGACAAACCAATAATTGACAGTTTCAAAGTGCAGGACCCATAATTTTCCAGTAATACTCAGATAGAAGTTTGAAGGTTTCACCTCTCAAGTACCAAGGGTTTTGCAAGTTCTTGCTGAATCTTTTTTGTTCCTACCAGATGGTAAGATATTGATGGGCACTTGATAGCGGTGGACCGCTCCATCATAAGTCTAGCATTCCATTCCTAAAGGATAACAATATATTCATTGAAGAAACAAAATGAGGTTAACAGGATAATATTAAATATTGAGTTGAAATTGCAGAAATAGCACTTAGGATAATTTGATTAACAACAATATCACATATAGCATAAGCATAGTAACATATATCACATACTGATTCTGAGGGATAATCATTAGGTGAATAACCAGCTCGAAAATACACAACTGCAACAATTTGGCCCCTTCTGCAAGTATAAATTTGTATATTCGAAATTGTAACGGTATAATCCTCCAGATTCAATAAAAGCTAAAAAAACTTTGTTGCATATGAATGTGCCTTCGATTCCTATCATCCTACGAAATGATCATACTTTTAAGATTAGGGTTTCCATACATAGCTAGTGATCCATCAAGTAGCAGCTGTCCTTCCCTATCTATTTCTGCCAAGGTCTTGCGTATAGTATTTACACCATGTGTATTGTGAAGTTAAGAAAACGATATATAGGTATTGAGTGTGGAAAACGAACAAACGTAATTGTTGCTAAAAAAGCACAACATATATTCAACTAGCAAATTAATAAAAACCTCATTTTTAATCTCTGTTCAAATTTACTACAATTGATGCCGTTAGAGCTGAAATTTTCTTTGATTTTGTTAGCAATAAGGTAAAAGTCATGGAAAAACAGGAATTACAAGAATAAATGCAAAATCTATCCATCTAATGTACCACTTTTTCACGTTGTTACAGTTGTGTAACAAGTGTGAAAAGGAGGGAAGGAAATTTCCGACCAGTTTCAACAGTGAACCAAATATAACAAACATTTGATGCTTCTGATGATAACTGCCTGAAATTTATGAAGTAAGCATTTCAACATTATAGTGAAAGAGCGAAAAATCAAAGAGAACAGGATATATCTCCTTCAGCAGAAATGAGAGCCAATGCTGGTCATACATATTGCGCTCTTCAGGTTGCACAACGAACATAACAACAGCTCTGCACTAGACAATTCAAAAGTTTGTAGATGATTAACGAGGATGGAAAAAAATTACAACAATTACACAGAATTGATTAACCTTTTATTGTCGAATTCATTCCAAGCTTTGGCCAGCGCTTCTGCAAATTGTCTGACTGCTGTATTTCCAGGAACTCTTTTTGGATTTAATCCAAGGTCCTTACCATGTTGATTAAGCAAGTGTCTACAGGAGGACAAATCACGATCAGTTTTGCATGTAGAAATAGCACAACTTTATGTAAGAGCTTCAATAAAGTCATAAATCCCATTCTGTTTGTTGACCTCTGATATTAAAAAAGAAAAGAAAAAAAAAAAATCAAATCTTACCTGCCCACTGCCAAGGCCACGACGCACGTCGCCTGCACGCCGAAGAAGTCACATCCTGCACGTCGCTCCCACGTCGCCTATACGACGCTCTCGCGTCGTTAAAAGCCAGCGGAGAAGAGGCCTTCGGCCTCCTCTCGCGATCTCTCTCGCTCTCTCCTCTTCCCGTCGCTGCTGCCCTTCTCCGATCCCACAAGCCGAGAACAACGAGCAGCTCCCTCCTCTCATACGAACACCAAACCCTACCTCCGATCGTTGCTTCGATCCTTCGTGGCCAGTCGACTTCGCTCCTTCGATCAACCTTCCCTTCCTGTCGAGATCGGAAGTTACGACAGTTTGATCGGAAGTGAGAACAGGAGCTCGCTCGACCATGAAGTTAACTTTCTGCCCTTCGCACGCTCCTTCGACCCCCTTCTAGCTGTCCGACCTCGCTCCTTCCACGGCTTTCCCTCTCGGTCGGTTCGGAAGCGACGACATTTTGATCGAGAGGAAGAACAGGAGCTCACGGGTTGTGAAGGTAAATTTCAACCTTTCGGGTGCTTCTTCGACCAAATCCCGTAAATTTCAAAAAAAAAAAATGATTTTTTATATTAATTTTAATTAATTGAAATTAATCCTAATTAATTAGGTTAATTATAATCTAATTATTCTTAATTATAATTAATTAAAAATAACTTCTAATTAATTATGATTAATTAAATCATAATTAATTATGTTATTTTTAATTATTTATCATTAATTATAATTAATTATAATTAATTTTAATTTAATTATTATTAATTGAAATTAATTAAGATTAATGATAAAAAGAGAGATTGCTTCCCGCCTCGGTCCCCGAGCCTTCACCGCCGATCCGCCGGTCCACCGGCCCCGAAGGTATAACCCTCTGAACTCAGGCTTCCGTCCTCGACGTGTACGACGGACCGAAAAACCGCCTATACACGCCTTTATTGCGCGTGGTGGGATGGGACCCCGGTCCGACGCCTACGACGAGGCGGACAGTCGCCTCCCATGCTTTCTTAGCTCGTCATGCGTGGCGAGTCAGTGGTCCACCCATGCACGCTTTTCTTAGCGTGGTGGGAAGGGCAATTGGCGCGACACCTGCGATAAGGTGAGCGAGCAACCTCCGCTCTTTTGTCTCGACTAACGTGTCGGGCCGGTGGTCTACCTATGCACACCTTTATTGAGCGTGGTAGGAGGGGCAACCGGTACGACACCTGTGTTGAGTTAAACGAGCAACCTTCGCCCTCTTATCTCGACTAACGTGTCAGACCAGCGGTCTACCTATGCACGCCTTTATTGAGCGTGGTAGGAGGGGCAACCGGCACGACATCTGTGTTGAGGTAAGCGAGCGACCCACGCCATCCTGTCTCGACATGTGTGTCGGACCGGCAAACCACCTAAGCACGCCTTTAGTGGCCGTGGTAGGAGGGAAACCGGTTCGACGCACACGGCGAGGCCAGGTGAGCCTGGTGTACCCTTTTCTTTGCGCGGCCGGAACCATTTATAAGTACCCCCGGGCGGGGGGAAAGCAACTGCTCTTCTTGTAACAGGTACCGTCAAAGACCCCATGCACGCCTTTATTGGCCGTGGTGGGAAGAAAAATTACGGCCGAGGTGTCCTCGAAAGAGGGCACCTACCATGCACGCCTTTATTGGCCGTGGTGGGAAGGCCCAGTTTTCTCGTAATTTTCCCCTAAACGGGGGAGACGCCGGGAGGCTGCCGAAATTTCGGGTGAAATACTACTACACTCGGACCTGTTTTGAACTCAAAAGAACAAAGATTTGGACCAAACAAGAAAGAGCAGTGAACTTTGAACATGAACAAGAGCAGTGGACCGTTGAACTTGATTGAACATGTGCAGAGGACTTGAACAAAATCTAAATGACTAATAAGGGTCCGAACCAAATAAAAAAAGTGAAATCAAATTTGAACCAAATTCAAGTCAATCTGAACATGAAATTGGACATATAAAGACTCCAGAGGACTTTGAACAAAAAGAAAGTGAACATCCAAATGAACTTGCAAAGAATTTCAAAGGACCCTGAACAATCAGTTTGAGTTTGAATGGAGTCAGAAATCAAGAGGGGAATAAGGAATCCAGATAAGAATTGCACTTGATCTGACCAAAGAACTTAAATCCGTTCTTGAACTCATGATATACAACATCAAGTGAGAGTTGTGGATTCGATGAACTCGAGTCTAAATGAGACTTAATCCGGACTCAAACATATGCAAAGAACAAAACTCGTATCATACACGAGAAAATTCAAACTACAAGAACATCTGTATGAACTCCTACGACAATCCCTACAACGCCTGTTGATTGAGAAGGCGGCGTTGGAGATCAATCGTCAAAGAGCCGCCCCTTGCGAGCAAATGCAATCATCAAATCACCTGAGATCGGTGAAAGGTGGAGATGGCAAAGTTGACGACAACTCCCCTACGAATACTCCTACGAGCTCGTAGTGGCTACAACCGGTGTCCTTCCTACATATACTGTTGGAATCTCCTACGACAGTTCCTACAAACGCCTGTTAATTGAGATGGCGATACGGGAGACCAATGATGTAGGACCCACTTCTACAAACAAATGCAGCCCGACAAAACCACCTGAGATTGGTGAAAGGTGGTTTCAATGCAAAAGCAAGGGTTCTCCTACGAATACTACCAAAAGGTCGTAGCGGATACAACCGATCTCCAGCAAATGAATACTTGTGGATAACAACAGTGTGTTGCAAGTACAATGAACCACTGTGGGCACAAGTATAAATATCTCCTACGACAATTTCTACAACTGTCTGTTGACTGAGAAGGCAATATTGGAGATCAGCAATCAAAGACCCGTCCTATATAAACAAATCCAGACATCAAACCACCCGAGATTGGTGAAAGAGGTGGGCGCAATACCAATGTCAATGGGTTTCCTACAAATATCTTCAGGAGGTTGTAGTGAGTACAGCAGTCCCCTGCAAATGACTATAAATAACTCGTGGATAACAACAGTGCGTACATCGTATGTATGACGAACCACTGTGGACACAAGTACATATATCACCTACGACAGCGGTGATCAAAATCTATAAGTATACTGAGTACAACGACAACCCGATGTACGAAAAAGTCTACTACACTAAAGATCTTGAAAGGAGATATTCTCAAAGCAAAGTGACAATCAGTGGACTTCAAAGTCCAAAAGAAGGAATCCTTCCCCGGTGAATGAGAAAGGGGGAGTCAATATCAAGTCCAATACTCCAAAGTTCAGAAAGACCCATCCCCGGTGATTGAGAAAGGGGGAGGGGGTCAACATCAAGACCAAATCGCCACCGGATCTGCAACACTGATACAAGCAGACAGAAGGCGTCTACGATCTACAACTCATCGCCACCGGATCTGCAACACTGATACAAGCAGACAGAAGGCGTCTACAATCTACAACGCCACGCCACCGGATCTGCAACACTGATACAAGCAGACAGAAGGCGTCTACAATCTACAACGTCACGCCACCGGATCTGCAACACTTATGCAAGCAGACAGAAGGCGTTCACAAATTATAACGTCACGCCACCGGATCTGCAACATTCATAGAAGCAGACAGAAGGAGTCTATTCCAAGAATACCCCCGCATATGCACTTTAATTTGTATACACATAGGTACACTAAGGGGGAAAATACAATCCAAACCCGCATGGGCCCCGGCGAACGTGCTATAGAAATACACGCGACGTCTAGGGACGCTGCGCGAGTTATCAAATTTGAACCTAATCCTCCTAAGAAGATAAAAGGAATGGACAGAGTTCAATTATAAAATGCCCCAAACACCCGCATGGGCCCCGATGAGCGTGTTATTGATACACACGTGACGCTTAGGGATGCTGCGCGGGTTGACAAGTGAATTCAAGTTCGAATCCGATCCTTCTATAAGGATCAATAGAAGTCGACAAGATTCGAACTACCTAACAAAATACACGGTTGTAGCGACCGGTGTATTTGTTTAAATACATTCTTTTTAGGCCTTCAATGCCTAAAATCAAGAAAATTCATGAACAAAGGCACGAAGCCTACGAGAAACCCGATCCTCGAGCAAAAGCTTGATCGAGTTGACAAGGTTCAATCAACAAATGGAAATGACCCCAAAACACCCCGATGATGGCCGTGTTGATTGCTTATTTCAACCGGAGGGGTCCACAAAATATTTCAAAATGCCCTCAAACTTCTACAAAATCCAAATATTTTTCAAGTGACCTGGAGGTCACCCCGATGATGGCCGTGTTGAATGATGATCTCAATCGGAGGGGTTAATTTCAGGCATTCTCAAATGCCTCCCAAAAAAGTCCAATCAAAATCCAAAGCTCCACAAATCCCAAAGCTCCACAAATCCCAAATCCAGATATTTAAATCTGAAATCAATTCATCAATTACTTAAAGCAAAATCCATCCACCCTCCGCAACTGTTTGTCGGGGTGGACAAATTCAAATCAACTTCAGCTCACAAAGAGTCAAATGCCTAGTCGAAAATATCACTAGGATCCATTCTCAAACAATCTCATGCCAGTAAGGACGTGGTACGTGTCCTCTAACCGGCGGTCTGCCGCTAAATGGCACCGCAGGATAAACGGTTATGACGACCCGGGGCCCTCTGAACCGCGTGGTTTCGCCGCCAAATGGCACCACGATATCTCGGTTATGGCCAGAGCCAATACGCTCCTTACTGACATTAAATCCTTGAGATATGAATCAATAGGATATGATCGATAGGGCACAAAGCTCTCTGTCAGCTAAGGTGGATTCAAATTTGTCCCCTTAGACAAACATTCAACCCCGGTCTACAAGGTCCCCTTGGACGAAGCAACCCATGGCTGCCGACAATGATCCTTCTGTCAGGTTGGGTCGACTACCTCCTCTGACTAAGTAGACCAGGGACCACGATGGTCCGGGACGACGGAACCATGGGATCTTGATCGGGTCCATCATCCATTCCCCCACCATCCGCTTTAAGTGCAAGATAGTGCAATTTCCTATTTTAAATATCAAATATACCCAAATCCAAATCCAGTTTCCAAATTCTCAAACTTTTCAAACCCTTCCAAACCCAATTTCCAAATCCAATCAATTCTCAAATCCAATTTCTACCAATATCAAAATCCATTGCTGCTACTATATGCCAGATAACACGTATCTCTATACGTATCTGATCGACGACTAGCCTTAATCGAAAGTTCTCTCTCGTGATCGGGAGGGGTAATTAACTATAGGGGCTTGCGCCTATAGGAAACCAGAACTCAGATTATAAAGTCCTCACAAGATGAGGGCGAAATCTCTGGGTAGTGTCTTATCTACAAACCCATCTGCCTTCCAAAATTTACCTCGGAACTTAGTTCGTTAAAACTCCCTCGCCGAATAAATAAGAGAAGCAGCGAGCGGAGGCCGAGGCCGAATTTTCGGAGCCCACACTGTTATAAGAACCATAATTAATTTTTATCTTGTAGCTTGCAGCCAAACAAAAGTCAATCCAAACCGTGGGATATAAAACATATATCCAATAAAAAACTCTTCATATCATGGAAATAATGATGAAACTTTAACTAAAAGAAATTTGAAAAAACATAGACGTCTTCTATTATTTGAGCAATCATGTACTGTATCTCCCGTTTATTTTGCACATCCAAGCAGTACAGGAAATAGTTAAGCAGAAAATTTTATAATCAAATAAGGCTACGTTAGGGATGGCTTTTTTATTGCTTCTTGAAGCAGCTTTCTAGTACAAAAATTTTAATTTTATAACTAAAAAACTGCTTCAAGAAGTAATAAAAAGCCGTCCCAAACGAAGCTTAAGAAAGCATGTGAAACGAAAAATTACTATCTGGCACAATCTTGATAAATAACATGTGCATGGGTTCTCAATATTGCAGATCTCATATAATAAATTAATAAAAACAAAGGAAACAAAATGTGGTCATGAATGAATCAAATGTCAAAAGAATTTTATCTAAAAGATACTTAACCTGTGAAGATTGCTAACGAGACTGCCAAGACCTGCAAATGAAGATGATATGGTGTTGAGCTCTATTTGGTAGAGTAGGGCAGTTTCAGCATCAAGCATATAGTCCGATCGATGCAAGCCCAAACGAATAACCTATTATAGAAAACAAGACCTCACTTAAATTATACACCACCAATCAAAAAAATAAAGAGTTCAATATTGTGTCCATTAAACATATTGACATTCAATCCAATATGCATCATATATCTTAAACTATTCGATAAATCAAAATTAGACATTCAGAAAGTCACCTCCTTCTTATTAATCTCCAGCATCTTTGAATGAATGTCTAAAAGCCTACTAGTAAAAGCATCAACCTTCTTCGTTCTGAAATTTCAGCAGAACACCAAAGTTAGAGCAAACAGCAGAAACTTAAGGCTGAACAAGAAGATGTTGCCAAAAAGAAGTACAACAAAAAATTATCCTATTGATTACCAACTTATAATATAGAAGAAGTGAAAATTAAAAAATAATAAAAGATGGTGAAGGAATCAGGATATATGAAAATCACAAATGTATTGTCAAATGAGTGCAGGCATGGAGCAATGGTTAAGTCATAAAATTGAGCCATGAAAATAGCCTTTCTACAAATGCAAGGATAAGGCTACATATATCAACATCGTTGGACAATGAAAAAAGCGGCCATCAAAATGTGGCTAAGTTGTCTCCATTGTAATCAGAAGGTCAGAGGTTTAAGCCATGCAAACAGCTTCCCTGCAAATGAAGCTTTGATTTGGAGGAAAAATTCAAATTAAGGGCTGTTTAGGGATTAATGATTTGTCCTTTTGCAGTAGTTTTCTTCTGGTTAGGGTTAGGGTTTATCTTGAAATTGAAATTGAAATTTGGGATCTCTGTTTTGGTGTTGGGCTCTAGACCTCAGCTAAAGATTGGAGAGCTGAATCTTCCTCTCGAATCGAAGATTCATTGTATCGGATCATCTCTTTTCATTTCCTACTCAATTCTAAGAGCTAGTCTTTGAGATTTCTCTACAGGAATTGTGAAAACTGCTGGGTCCTTGCTGAATTTTCTCAGAAATTCTGCACAGTTTCGCATAATTTTGTGTTATTTCCTATCAGCCAACTCTAAATATCACTTCGAGATGGATTGCATCTGCCACACTTTTCACTAATTGTCGCATCAAGAACCGCCTTCCATTGATAGCCACACCAACTCGCCTCCTAAAAAAAACTTTCACCCTTCTCCATCATTCCTCTCTTTGCATCAAGTACGAAGGTCATGACGAAAGCATAGAATCTCCCAGTTAAAGGATCTCATAGCCACCACAAAACTCTTGCATTCACCCCAATCTCAAAAATGATGCCACAAAAAGCCCTTGCCTCGATGCAATATAGTGGCCATTAAGAGCAACCTTTCCATCATTAAGCTACTCGATTTCCTAACCCCTAACTGCACCCCTTACCTTTCCAAAAATTCAATCATGCATTAACCATTTTTGCATCCACGACAATCCCTACACCAACATCAAGAAGATGCAATACATTTGTTAAAAGCTGTCAAAGGGAAGATGTTAACTATGGTATTGATGGTAGTATCAAACTTAGGGATGAGACTATCACCAAAATCGAGGCTTACAAAGGCAATTGTGTACAAGTGTGTGGAGATTTTAGCAACTGTCAGTACACTGGCTGTAAAGTTGATAAGCAAGCCTGTGAGCCTCTGTGGGGAGGTTAACCAAGAAACAATGCATGGTTAGTTTAGAGCATCATAGGGCACTCATATACAAATACTAGAGAGGTGTAATCCTAGTGGGAATGCTCCATGAAGGAATCATAACAAGTGTTGAGCATAATTATTAATATTGAAGTTGCACGCTGCACCATCCAAGTGAATATCACCCCTCTCCAAAGCGACATAACTAATGGTTCTGTAACTTTATAGCAGCATGAAAGTTCTCAATCATTAAAGGTTTGCATGGTCGCGCCACCATTCATGGCTATTGAGACAATGATTAATTTGGCTTACTTGTACAACTGGAAAGATTTGTTTGAAATGTGGTATTACAGTCACTTGACAAGACCTAACCACAAGGACTTATTTTCTTTATTTTGAAAACAAGAAAAACAAGTTGCATGGTTTCTGAAAATTGTCAGACAAAGTTAAAAATTAGGCAATACAGTACGATCAAATTACAAAATTCCTAAAGCATAAACATAATCAATATGCCTCAAACTTGCATATACATATACTATTGGCAACCTAAGTAGATTAGTCAAAAAAATAATAAATTATGCAGATGAAGTAATGTTGTCTCTGAAGTATAACTAATAGCAGTAAAATAACAAGAACCATAAATTGACAGCATTGGAGAAGAACCTGGATAGGGAATCTTGTAAGAATTTTCCATCCAAGCTTACACGATCCACAAGTTCATTGAAAATTGGTGCTAATTCACATGCTTGTTTCCAAAAACCTTCTTGAATTGGCATAGGCAATAAAGCAAATGGAGCATGAACCATACCAACACCAGGAGAAGTTCCTGATCTCTGCAAGGCAATTATTCACTTCTAAAATAACAAGGTACACAACATCTTGAGCATATTACCATGCTGTTGAAAAACATAGAAGAGAAAAGACATTCAATTTCTTATCCAATAAGATGAGTCGACTGTAGTTTATATAGAGGATACAAGTACCCAAAAAGGGAAGTGTTACAACTTAGTTTTCAAAACTATGTTTTTATATCATGTGAGTTTTTGATGATACCAAAATATTATTGTGTTGATTATTATTTCTCCTAACATATATTGAAAAATTTTGTTTGTGTTTTTTTTTTGTACTAACGTTTTAGGGAAATCATACTCCAGACTGCTGAAGACTTCAAGACAGATTAGATTAGGGCTCATTGTAATTGAAGTATGTACTTTTTTTTTAATTTTTATTGACTCTGAGCGAGTGTGATTGTAATTGGGTAACCATGCACACACACTGAGGGAGTGAGTCAAAATTTTTTTAAAACTAATCATACTGTACAATTCTTGAATCGTAATGGACGATATGTCCTGAGTGTTCCTCCTGAAAGAAGTCAATCGAATCATGCCTTAGAAAATTCTTTTGTACTGTTCATACTGTAAGAAGTTGGATTCGTACAGACGAAGTCCAGAGTACGAAATGGATACATACCAGTTCGTAGCAAACGAACTCAAATTTTTTTGAATTGATCGTACTGTAAGAAATTATTTTCGTACAGACGACATCCAACGTATGAATGGGTATTTACCAGTTCGTCCTATATGAACAGGTAATTTTTTTGAACTGTTCGTACTGTGCGAAATTAGTTTCATACAGACGAAGTCCAAAGTACGAAATGGGCTCGTCCACGTTTGTACCAAAAGAAGCATGATTTGGTTAAACTGATCGTACTGTACGAAATTCATTTCGTACAGTATGTTGACCAATGTACGAAATGCATTCGTAAAGAAGCGTACCTAACGAGCTTGTTTATTTTTGAGCAGTTCGTACAGTACAATGTAAGTTCGTACATACGGCTGACAAAGCACGAAAGCAAGTTCGTACATACGGCTGACAGAGCATGAAAACAGGTTCGTACAAGATCGTATATGGATTTTTGAACTATTCGTATGTATGAAGTACAATCGAACTGTACGATCCAAATACATTTAACTTGAAATTTTCAATCTTCTGAACGGTTTTTCTTGTCCTTCGTATTTATTAGTCCTAAAAACTGACTAACATAATTCCTACTGTGAATTTCTTTTTAGAGTGCACTTGGAGAGTGTTTGAGAGAGTGTCTTGGGATTGGAGAGTGAGAGATCTCTTAAGAGGAATTTGTGAGCGGATTCACAAGGTTGCCCAACGGTGAGGACCTCTTGCTTATTCTTCAAAGTTGTTTTCTACTTTCTTGAAGACTCTTGAAAGAAGATTTTCAAAGGAGGTCTGGTACTTTGCCGTCACCAGGAGGGTGGGAAAGGACGTTGGTTCTCTGCCATCACCAGGAGGATGAGAAAGGACACCGGTACTCTGCCATCACTAGGAGGGTGAGAAAGGACGCCGGTACTCTGCCGTCACTAGAAGGGTGAGAAAAGACGCTGGTACTCTGCCGTCACCAGAAGGGTGAGAATGGACATCGGTTCTCTGCCGTCACCATGAGGGTGAGAAAGGACGACGGAACTCTGCCGCACTTGGGTTGGTGGAAGAGAGGTTATTGTAAAGGCTTCTTCGTCATACTGTGGGAGTAAAATGAGAGTCACTTTGGTATAGTGTAATACCTAAAGAGGGAGTCTTCAGGGAGTGCACGTAGATCCAGTTGGACTGAACCATTATAAAATTTTGTGTTTTTCTGTCTTTACTTTTATTGCATTTCTATTTTCTGCAAGTTTTAATTTTGTGGTTGAAAAAATAATTTTGAGAAAGTTTGTCATTGTGATAAAATATAAAATCGGTTTTCTAATTTACCAATTCACCCCCCTCCCCTCTTGGTTAGCTTTGGATAAATCTTTAGGTCTAACAACCTATTCGGACTTTCAGGAAGGATGAATAAACTAGGAATAAGAGACAAAGTGGAAACACAATAATAACATAATATTATTCTCTTTCATATGGAAGGAACTAACTAAGAATTTAGGAGCATATGATTGTTTTTCTTGCTTGGACTGGGCAGTGAGGAAAATTCAACTTTAGCATTTCAACCAAGCATTATCCATCTAAGAAAGGGGAAAGGAAAGATAACCATGAATGTTCTCATCTTAATGTGCTTCTAGATTATTTATTACAAGCATGCTTTATATTAGCAAATAGCCGATTTAGATCATAAAAGTTGGCGAGCGCTTAGATACTTGAGCTCCAATTATAATTTATGAATAAGATCCATTGATGAAAAGTACCAAACCTACCACCCCAAAATACATGTCAAAGACATCATGAAGAAGTATGAAAGATTGTATTCTGCAAACCAATATCTCTCCTGACAAAAATTTGATCATCTGGTTAACCTAAATAGCAAAATAGCCAGAAATAACATGGTTTTCAATTACTTGTGTGGAAAGAAAATCAATCCCACTGAATAACCATCGTGAGAAAGCTCTCTCAACGACGCTCTTCTTATATGATTGGAAAACTGGTGGCTAACCACTAGTCGGGTCCTAGTTTCAAAGTCTGATAATGTTATTAAACAATCTATGGGCCTGATTTGTAATCAGCTGTGATCAAGGATGGAAAAGATCAACAGACTATGTGGACTCTCAAGCGGAAAATTTATTGAACTCCTTGAAAGCTCCTTCCTGATTAACTCCCATTCCAATCAGGGCAGTTCCTGATTTTGGAAGTAATATAAATAATCTGTGTTGTACAGTCATTATACTCCTTATTGATTACCGCCAACTGAAACAAAATGTCATCTAAATGTCCTGACCCAAATTTGTATTCTACAATCCAATAGTACTATCGCCATAAAGGCCTTAAAAAGGCACATTTCTAAGAAGATTATTTTATTCCTTCGTGAATAATTGGCATCCTGTATAACCATTCTTAAGAACTCGCATTCCACCCCGCAAGTTGCGTAATTTAAAAAAATTTCAAAAACATTAAGAAATAAGGCCAAAATCGGCAAACATTTAAAAGATAACCATCCTAGAAAATTAGGTCAAGCGGATTCGAATTCGCACTACCTTAACACTTTTATCCCCAACAACCAGCCCGTTCAGCGAACTCCAAACCAAAGCATCGTACACCAAGTTCTCCAGCAACGCCGGCGAGATGCTGAGAGAGGTTGGGAAGGGTTTGAGAATCACCTCCTCTTGCACTTCTTCGGTTTCGTCTGATTGACTGAATCCCAATGAAACGGGCGGAGAGGAGGAGGAAGGCTTCATCATTCGGCAGCCGACGACTTGGAGGGTGGTTTGAGAAAATCCAGCGCGATATGTAGGTAAAGTGGCGATGATATTGGATATCAAGTTGGGGCTGTAGTGTAAAAAAGAAGTGGCGGCAGAAGAAGAAAGATACGATACGGCGATAGAGCTGTGAGTGACTGCGAGAGAAGAACAAATAGCGCCCATGATCTGATAAAATTATTAGATGCTGGTAATGAACAGACGGGTGGAGCAAAGATAGAAATTTTGGATCTTTAAAAATTTATTGCCAATTTCATGCTTTAATGGGAGGGAATTTTAAAGTAAAATTTTACTTCGTATGCCATATAATGTATACAATTAGAATAATAAGTTGATTGCTTTTAGAAAAACATCAAAAAAATAAATAAATAAATTCTGATCAAAATATTCTTAGAATGTGAAGATATAATTATATGCATGTGGCATAATGGAGAAAATTGTTAAGTAATTTGAGATATTATTATGCTGAATATGAGGGCAAATTATTGTATCCGGTCACCGGACGCGGAAAATAAGTTCGGACATACAATAAAAATTTGCCGCGTCACCTGCACTTTTGACTTGCGCTTTATCTGCGCTTTTCCTGCGCTTTACTTGCGCTTTTTGACTTGCGCTTTACCTGCTCTTAATTTAAAATAATATTTTATTAATATCCGGACCTATCTCCGCTTCCGGTGACCGGATGCAATAATTTGTCGAATATGAGAGGCATTACACGGCTTTATTGAATGTGCTATTCCTTTCAATAGATGTCGGACTGAAGATCAATGCAATGTTTGGTGGCTTTAATTCCTAATACAAATTAAAAATGCATCCACTATTATTTGATGAAAATGGTTTTTACTCTTAAAGATATTTAAGATTATATAGATTTTATAAAATAGTCAAATTTAGGTCATTTTACGTGCGTGATCAAATTAAGCCTATATTATTGTTACATGCTAGAGTATTGGTGGTGATAGAGAGAAAAGCTTAATGTCTTCGCTTTATATGAAGATCCTTTACACACATGCAAAATTGGGTTGTAAATCGTCTCGAGTTTTTATGTGAAAACCCTAAAAAAAAATCATGAGACATAACCTAGTTGAATTAATTTCATTGCTGTTTATCATCAAATATAATGATATCATTCCTTAAAATTAGGGAATGTGTTGATATAATATAGTAGACATAAAATTTATAAAATGGATTCCATGGTGAAAGTTTGAAGAGCCTTTTACATAGAAGCTGTCAACAAGATATCATTTACTATTTATTTGGTTGTTGTTCTTCAAGGAGGGGAGACCCCAAAGTAAGAACTCTAACATAAATTTTAGTGTTGATGTTGGATCAGAGTTTGTTTCAATGATATGCATTGATCTTATAAGCATCTATGTTGGTGGCATGGAAGCGGATGGACATCAACCCTTATGATGATGGTGCATCAACCTTATAGGTAATAATGTATGTCAAAATTATTGGTCATGGGGGGAAACAAAGTTTACGAGTGTTGATGTAGTCAAACAATAATAATCGAGAAAATGTAGTGGGATCACAGTGGTTGGAAGATCATACTCAGGCATCGGTGCTCAAAGGACCAGAGTTAAGCAATGGTGGTTGAATGATTACAAATTAATGGGCGAAAATGGTCAAAATAATTGTAGTTAAGCAATAGTAATCAAATGATTTTAGTCGGGTGTGTGAAACCCCTTAAGAAAATAAAGTTAACTCTTAAAAATTGAAGTGCTTTAGCCTAACCGCCTCACGATTGAAATTTTATTAGAAACTCAAAATTAAGTTTGCTTGTACAGAAGATCCCTTAGATGGGTGACCTCCTAGGAAGTTACACCAATAGGATAAAAACATGAAGCTGTTTGGTCAAAGTGAATAATATCTCAATAATTATTGAGTTTTTATGTGGTATTAGAGCAATACACTGGTTGGAAGATGAGAACTCTTCCTCCATAATCTTATATTCCTGATGGATGATTCTCGATTAAGGAAACTTTTGAGGATGTCGATTATCTAAGTGGGAAAGATTGTCAGAAAATAAAGTTAAACTTTTAAACATTGAGACATATTTTAGTATAATGATTAGAATTTCATTAAAAACTATGAAGTTAAGCGTGCTCATATAGGAGTGGTCCTTGGATGGATGATCTTCGGGGAACTTATACCAACAGGATAAAATCAGTAGATTATTTGGTCAAAGTGGACAATATCTCGATAGTTAATAGTTTGAGTTGTTATGGGGGTGATAGTGTTTGGAGGATTGTAGTCTAAAAATGCTAGGCAAAGAATCACAATCAAATACTGATGGTTAGAAAATTGTAGTCGGGAAAAGATAATAAAATGATTACAGTCAAGGGATTGCAGTCGAGTAACTACAATAGAAATATCGTAATGGGGAAATTGTGATCGAAGGATTGCAGTCGAGCGATGGTGAACAAAGAACCATAATTGAATAGTGGTGATTGAAGAGCCATAGTTGGGTGATTGTGGTTAAAGGATCATTGTCAAGGGATGATGATTGGAGTACCATAGTTGTGTCATGGTGGTTGAATGTTCATAATATGATGGTCAAAGGACAACATGTAATACACCTAAATATAAAAATATTTTAAAATAAAGCTTTAAACTTATGTTAGAATTGTAGCGTTTCGGCACTATGCTTGGTAGAGCTATGATACTAGACTTGAGAGCACAGCGGTGCTGGAAATCGCCACCGCGACATTGAAGTCTTTGTTCTGTAGTACTTCTTAATACAACATGACACGCTGTGACGCTGAGTTGGAGTGCTACGATGCTAGGCTACTAATAATGTATATATATATATATATATATATATATATATATATATATATATATATATATATATATAATTCTAAAAACCCTAAGCATTAAGCCTCCTCCCCTTAGTGTCGTGACTTGGTAAGGAAGGAAAACAAGATAGAGAAAGGGAGAGGAAGAGGAGAGAGTGAAGAGAGAGAAAGTCAATTTTGGTCATTTTCATTTGTTTCTTTAGTTAGGAAAAGTTTTATGATCTTTAAAAGTGACCTGAATCTTACTTTGATTGTCAATGATTTTGAATTTGATGAATTTAATCTCTTATAAATTGATAAAAATATATTTTGCTTTAAGATAATATTTTATATAGCTCAAAAAAATTATCTATGTATTGTAGGTCATTTTTAAAATATATTTTTTTTAAAAAAAATTAATAATATTATAAAAAAATTAATATATTAAAAATACTTAAATATTTTTATTTAATTATTTATATTTTTAATACATATAATATTTTTAAAAAAATTTAATTAAAATTGTAACTTCAAATTTGAAATCATTAATAATATATTACAAATATTAAAATTAAACTTTATTTAAAATTTTATTAATTATTTTAAAAAATCAGGCCTATAGGACAAATAATTTTTTTAAAAAAAGATGAACGCAGTTTTAAGAGCGACTTGCATTTCATTTTAATTCCCGCCGCGCATTCGGTCCATATTCCTTCAGAGTCTCTCCACCAGCAGGCCTCTGTTTTTCTGCGGATACTAGTTGGCGTTGGTACTAAGCGAAGCCTCTTTACTTCTGTATATAAATATGGTTTCCTCGCTCTACTTCTGAACCGTTCTCTTTTCTCTTGCTCACTTCACCGCACCTTCGCTTTGCGGCATATATCAATTGGTTCATTTTCCTGCTTCATTCACCCTGGAAATTAAAAAAAAAAAAATTCATCTTTTACGGTTATTCGGGTAAGATCCACGAGGCTTCTTATTGTTTTCTAGGTAGTTTCCTTCGGCAGTTTCTTTACAGTTAGTGCATGGCAGTTATTTTTATTATTATTATTTACTTTCACTTGTTAATTTCTTCGTCCCTGTTCTGTTCTTCGTGCCCAGTCGTAGAGTCGCTGCTTGGTTAAACTTTTGATGCTAGTAAGATAAGGATTTAGAGCGCTTTATTTGATCGAAAAGTCTCTCCTTTTGTCTTCATTTTGCTTCTTCAGATTCATTTTCTTCTTGTTGTGGACATGATAAGTTAATGATAATTGGCTTTGCTTAGTGAATAAGTATTGCTTTTACCCTGAATTATAGACGATTTTCTTTTAACAAGTAAAAAAGTAATAATTTTGCAAGTTGTGTAGATTACACTGGAATATATCTTATTTTTTGTTGAAAGACGTTGTATGAAGTTCAGCGACTCAGTTTTTGAGGCTTAGTCCAGTATAAGTTAATGAGATCAGATGGTATTTGATTTTATTCTTTTGTGACAGGAAGAAAGTTAAGATCTTAACTTGAGAAGTCTTAATTCCTTGGATTCATGGAGGAGAAGCCGTTTCAAGCATGGTCGTGGCCGGTTGAGCAATGCTTGAAGGAGTACGGTGTCAAGTTAGAGAAGGGTTTGAATTTCTATGAAGTTGAGAAGAGGCGCGAGAGATATGGGTGGAATGAGCTCAGGAAAGAGAAGGGAAAGCCATCATGGCAGCTCATCTTGGAACAATTTGATGATGTTCTTGTGAAGATTCTCCTAGTTGCAGCATTTATCTCTTTTGTTTTAGCATATCTGCAAGGAAGTGAATCTGGACATTCAGGTTTTGAGGTGTATGTGGAACCCGTAGTGATCATCTTGATTCTTATTCTAAATGCTGTTGTTGGAGTTTGGCAAGAGAGCAATGCCGAGAAAGCTCTTGAAGCTCTCAAAGAGATGCAATGTGAACATGCTAAGGTTCTTCGAGATGGCTATTTTGTACCAGACTTGCCTGCAAGGGAGCTGGTACCTGGTGACATTGTTGAATTAAGAGTTGGTGATAAGGTCCCTGCTGACATGAGAATTGCAGCTCTGAAAACTTCTACCTTAAGAATTGAACAAAGCTCATTGACTGGAGAGAGCATGCCAGTGATAAAAACTACAAGCCCTGTGCTTATTGATGACTGTGAGCTGCAAGCAAAAGAGTGTATGGTGTTTTCAGGAACTACTGTTGTTAATGGCAGTTGCTTATGTGTTGTTACCAGTGTAGGAATGAACACCGAAATCGGAATGATTCAGACTCAAATACACGAAGCGTCGCTGGAGGAACACGACACTCCTCTGAAGAAGAAGCTTGATGAATTTGGAGAAAGGCTGACCTTTGCAATTGGTGTGGTTTGTCTTGTAGTATGGGCCATCAACTACAGAAATTTCATTACATGGGATGCTTCCAATGCTTCCATATGGGATTTCCGCTTCTCATTTGAAAAATGCACTTACTACTTCAAAATAGCAGTTGCACTGGCTGTGGCAGCCATTCCTGAGGGCCTTCCTGCTGTGATAACTACTTGTTTAGCTCTGGGAACAAGAAAGATGGCGCAGAAGAATGCAATAGTAAGAAAGCTTCCAAGTGTAGAGACCTTAGGATGTACAACTGTAATATGCTCGGATAAGACAGGAACTCTTACAACTAATCAGATGTCAGTGAATGAGTTTTTTACTCTAGGAGGGAGTTCAATGTCTTGTCAGGTGTTTCATGTTGAAGGTTCAACGTACAATCCAAAGGATGGAGGAATTGGTAAGTGGATCTATGGAAATATGGAGGCAAATATGCAAACATTAGCAGAGATATGTGCAATCTGCAATGATGCAGGGGTATATTGCAAAGATTACTTGTTCCGAGCTACAGGATTGCCTACTGAGGCAGCTCTCAAGGTGTGTTATTACATTAATTTTTTTGTTGTCTTTGTGATGGTTTGCTCGTATAATTTCTTGAACAGGGAATAAAAGAAAAATAAGCCATAAGAGAACGGTGAAAAGCAAAAGGCAAAATTCTGAATTTACATTTGTCATCATATGTACGAGTGAGGATGCTTAGGTGGATGAGTGGCTTTACCCTTAGAGATAGGATACGAAATGTGCATATACGTGAAAAGGTTGGAATAGCTCCAGTAGAAGATAAGATTAGAGAGAGTTGTCTTAGATGGTTTGGTCACATAAAACGGCGGCCTTCCGATGACCCGGTTAGGAAAGTAGAGGTATTAGATTTGACTTATGTTAAGAAAAGTAAAGGAGGACCTAAAATGACTTGGTTAGAAAGTATTAGAAATGATCTTTCTCTATTAGATTTAAATGAAAATTTAACTTTTAATAGGATACAATGGAGAAAAATGATTCATGTAGCTGACCTCATGTAGTGGGATAAAGGCTTGATGTTGTTGTTGTATCAAATGTACGAGTGAATGTAGCTATAAAAAATTAATACAACTGAATGTGAACACCAAGCATGCTTGATGGAATTTTATTAATGCTTGCGAAAACAGTAGGATTCATATCCTGTTCATCGAATTCTGAGGATTAAAGTGAACAAGATTTCATGAAGATGGATTTTATTTTGTAAATACATCTTTACTGTTTCATAATTTCCCTTCTCCGGACTGAATCTGATGTTCTGAGTTTCTTTTTGTTTGGTGCATTTGATATTTCTGAAGGTGTTGGTTGAGAAGATGGGAATTCCTGTTACAAAGACCAGAAGAAGGTTTTATGATTCAAAGTTTGCTACTGAACATTCCATTGGTCATAACACGGTCAAGCTAGGTTTGTTTTAGCTTGATTTCTGCATTTTCTTATTATGTGATTGCATGTATGTCAATCTGCAAGCCTGCACACTTATGCTGTTCAAATTAGGATTGGTTTCCATTACATAATTATGTATATAAGTTTGTTTTAACAATGTTCGTAGGATGCTGTGACTGGTGGATAAAGAGATCAAAAAGAATTGCCACATTGGAGTTTGACAGAGTTCGAAAATCTATGAGTGTAATTGTCAGTGAGCCAACTGGAGCTAATCGTCTTCTTGTCAAGGTATGTAATTTGATAATATGTTATAAAGATTTATGCTTCGTTTGGGACGACTTTTTTACTGCTTCTTCAATCAGCTTTTTAGTAAAAAAATAAAATTTTTGTACTACATAGCTGCTTTAAGAAGCAGTAAGAAAGCCGTCCCAAACGAAGTCTTAATTTCTGATCAAACTTGATGAAGAAATGGACTATGGTAAATGCCTCAGGCTAAAAAAGTTACTTCTAGTAATGTTTTTGAGATCAATCCATTAAACTTGTTTTAGTGTATTTTTGCATGCTAAAAAATTTTAATTTGACTTGTACTCTTCACTATGACAATGATGAATCATCTCTCAATATCTAGATAGGCAATTGGTTGAAGTTTTATTTTTATATATTTGATGAATGATCAAATCATCTTAAATTTTTTAACAATTTTGCATCATAGTAACTTATATGGTGAGGTTTAAAACAAATGATCTTAATTTGCCACTTGGTTGTTATATGATTGAACAATAAAGCAAAATAAAATCGCATGGAAAATATCTATCATTATGTGGAGAATGTTCATTCTCCACACAAATAGTTTTCTACGTTACTATCTCCAAATACAAGATCAAGATAGTTGATGTTGATATGCAACCTTAAAACAGTTTGATGATTTAATTTTATAACTTTTTATGAAGATTAGTGACGCCGACGGAGGGGGGTGATGCGGCGACAGATACAACATGCGAGCTACCGGAACTGGCAGTCCACACATGTCCCAAGAACTCTTCCTTGGGAGGGGGATCACCACCTGAAATTCTTTAGGATACAAAAATCCAAGACAGAGTAAAAACTACTAAAAGATTATTCATCTAAAAACCCGCATATTATAAGTGTTGGCTAGGTATTTATAGACAATTGTAGCAACATAATAGGCTACACCAACAAAAGAAAGCATTACACCTATACAATCCTATAACTACCAAATGGAATTACACTAGCCTAAAGCTAAACAAGATTAAGCATCTCAGCTCGGACGCCAATTAGCCGGATGATCAACCTTGAATACACACTTGAAAAGTGCTACTTTCACTCTTAGATGTAATGCAAATTAGCCAATTTTTACTTGTGATGTAATATGTTTGATTACTATGTAGCGGTTCTCAAATATATTTAGAGAGGGTAGTTCGAGTCTGTAATGCAAGGGTAATGTTAGGTACATCAATCTCTCCTTATACTCTACTTTGGCTGGAGTTTGACGTATTAAGATGCTTTAAAATTTCAGCAAATCATATTAAATATCATGGCATTTTTCTTTTGATGTTGCTCTCATTTTTCTTTTTTATCTGTTTTACATATTTAGGGTGCTGTTGAATGTGTTCTGGAAAGAAGTACTCATGTGCAGCTCTCAGATGATTCAGTTGTGCCAGCGGACGAACAATGCAGGCAATTGATACTTCTTAAAGTTCATGAGATGAGTTCAAAGGGCTTACGCTGCTTAGGTTTTGCATACAAAGATGATCTAGGAGAGTTTTCCGATTACTTCACAGACACTCATCCGGCACATAAGAAGCTCCTTGATCCAAACAACTACTCTGAAATCGAAAGCAATTTAATATTCGCTGGAGTTGTTGGTCTTAGAGTAAGTTACCTTTTCGTAACCAGTAAGGTTTTGTTTGGGACGGCTTTCTTATTACTTCTTAAAGCAGCTTTCTAGTTCAAAATTTTTAATTTTTGAACTAGAATGCTGCTTTGAGAAGAAATAAAAAAGCCGTCTCAAACGAAACCTAAATCTCCCATTCAACGCTTACTATGAATTGATATTTGGTTAGGATCCCATTCAACAATTGCTGTGAATTTTTATTTGGTTAGGATCCTCCTCGTGCTGAAGTTTATAAAGCAATTGAAGATTGTAGAGGAGCAGGGATTAAGGTGATTGTCATAACTGGAGATAACAAGTCTACTGCAGAAGCAATCTGTCAAGAAATTGGATTGTTTCCTAACCTGCAAAGTGTAAAGTGGAGAAGTTTCACTGGCAAAGAATTTACTGGCCTTCATATTAGTCAGAAAGTTGAAATTCTGTCAAAGCCTGGAGGCTTAGTTTTCTCTCGTGCCGAGCCTAGGCACAAACAAGAAATTGTGAGGCTCCTGCAGGAAATGGGTGAGGTTGTTGCCATGACAGGAGATGGTGTTAACGATGCACCTGCCCTCAAACTTGCTGACATTGGAATTTCTATGGGTATTACTGGAACTGAGGTATTATTCTCATGTCTCTGAGACCTTGATATAGCCTTAGATATAATGAGATGTTTGATAGGGAGTACTTGAGTTCGCAAGTAACCCCAAGGGTAATACTTGAGTTCGCAAGCAAATCTAGCAAGAATCGGCAAAAACAACGAGTAAAAGGGCTGATTTCAATGAGAAATCAGCAAGAACAAAGCAGGAATTTTAGTGGATTGGAGAAGAAAATGCAAGGAAAATACTTTGATTCAAATAACAACAAGAAACACAAAGCAAGATAGAATTTTTTTCAATTCTAGAGAAAGAAATACTCTCTAAATCTCTAGCAAATCTAGAGCCCAAGCACACAAACCCTAGATCTCAAAATTGCATTCAATCTCAAGATATCCTAACCCTAACCTCCAAAAGACTAATTAAAGTCAAAGGAAGTTTACAAAATTTCTAAACAGCCCCTAATTCAAATTTTCCCTCCTAATCGCTGTTTAAAACAGCAAGTGGGTCCCATTAAAGCTTCTGCCCCCCTCCCTGTTTCTGCCCCATGTTGGGCCGCTAGCTGTAGACCTGACCCGGTCTATGTTGGACCGGTTCAGCCGGCCCATCCGGGGCTGTCCACGTAACAATGTCACCTTGTTTTCTAATATCGACTATTGACATTATGAGTGTCTTTCCCCATTTCCACTAATTATATTTCTTGCATTTTTTTACCCATTCAAGGTTGCGAAGGAGGCTTCTGATATGGTTCTGGCCGATGACAATTTTAGCACAATTGTTGCTGCCGTTGCAGAAGGACGTGCAATATACAATAACATGAAATCTTTTATTAGGTGCTGTAATTTCTTCTCCTTGCTTCCTCCACACACACAAAAAGGAAGAAAACTTTGAAGCTTTTTGATAACATGTGCTTCATTTTTCTCCTTGTGCAGGTACATGATATCATCTAATGTTGGTGAAGTGATCTCCATCTTTCTTACTGCTGCTCTTGGTATACCAGAATGCTTGATACCAGTCCAGCTACTATGGGTCAATTTGGTTACTGATGGCCCTCCTGCCACTGCCCTTGGCTTCAATCCTGCTGATGTTGATATCATGCAAAAACCTCCTCGCAAGAGTGATGATGCTCTTATTAGTTATTGGGTCCTTTTCCGCTACATGGTATGGCTTAGACTTTCATAAAATTATTGTGATTGTTGCGTCCTGGAGTATTCGTGGAGGTAGAGAAAGATAAAGTTCAATGTCTTAGTTTTGTATGAAGATCCTGCACGCATACAGATAAAGAGAGAGGGTGCAGCAATAACTGATGCCTAAGGTTGAAGCAAAAATTGCCCCCCAGTCAGGAACCAGGTTCCCACACATGACGTCAAACTGTATGTGTGCTGGATCTTCGTACAAAGCTAAGACGCTAAACTTTATATTTCTCTACCGCAGCGAATACTCCAGGACGCAACAACGATTATATCAGAACTTGTACATACATATGGAAATTGACATGGTAGATACTATTTCTCATGAGATAAGACATTCATTTGCAGGTGATTGGTTCTTATGTAGGCTTGGCTACCGTTGGCATTTTCATTTTATGGTACACACAGCCCTCCTTTATAGGCATCGATCTCACAAGTGATGGCCACACCCTGGTTTCACTTGCTGAGCTCAGATCATGGAGTGAATGCCACACATGGACAGATTTCTCTCCAGATCCATTCTTGGCTGGAAGCAATGTCATATCTTTTTCAAACCCCTGTGAATACTTCACAATAGGAAAGATCAAGGCTTCTACGCTTTCGCTCTCCGTTCTCGTCGCAATTGAGATGTTCAATTCTCTGAACGCATTGTCAGAGGAGAACAGTTTGCTTAGGATGCCTCCATGGAGAAATCCTTGGCTTCTTGTTGCAATGGTGGTTTCACTAAGCCTTCATGCTTTCATTCTATATGTTCCCTTTTTTGCAAGAGTGTTTGGTGTTGTTCCTCTTAATCTGAAGGAGTGGCTTCTGGTTATATTGCTATCTTTCCCTGTGGTGCTCATTGATGAAGTTCTGAAGTTTGTTGGAAGGAGCTTATGGTCAGTAGATCACCACAAGCGGAAGCCAGAGTAGAAGCTTTTGATCGTAGATATTTAAGGTGTTAAATTGCATTTGTATGTTTACTATATACAGATTTGTTTTGAAGTTGTGGTGATTGTGTTGAATTTGCAGCCATCGTTGAAAAATGTTACAGGAATGGTGTTGCTGCACTAAAGAAGAATATCGATAGCAATTATAATGAAAACAGTAAATAGTGTTTACTATTATATTGAACTTCTTATGTGACGCTCTTTGTGAAAATGACAAAAAATAAGATTGATATTGTGAAGGTGGCGACGCTGGGTTGAAATGGAACCCTGGATGGATGCCCATCAGCATTAAACCAATGAAAAAAAGCCATTTTTGTGCAGTAAGAACTTATTTTCATTTTTTAAGTGGGGTTAGTCCAGCCACATGATCTCTCATGCAAATCTCAATCCCGTTAGCCATAGCTTCCCTTGGAACAGTTTTTTTACTGCTTTCTAAAATAATTTTTAGTACAAAAATTTTTTGAACTATAAATTTTGTGCGAAAAAAATTGTTTAAAAAGCAATGATAAAGCTGTGCCAAACGAAGCCTTACTCTCCCACACGACTTTGCATTGCAACATTGGAGATCAATAGTATATTAGGTATGTGCTTGAAGGCTATGGAAGTAACAAAGTCGAACGCAACAAGTTTTGCATGATCTTGAACAGAGATGGTGTGGCGGGGTTTTGATTGTAAGATTTGATGGATCTTCACAGGTTTAGGTTTTGTTTGGGATAATTTTTTTGTTATTTTGCTTTTCAGATCGTAAACACAATTTTTTTTTGGTCATTGCTTTTTTGCTACTTTCAAAAAAAAAATGTACTGATAATTTGTTTTCTATGATAGTAATATTAATAATAAAGATAATGATAATGACATAATGATGCAATGAATACATATGAAATGATTAAAACACCACATTAAAGCTAGATGTCATACCTCGTTGAACCATGTACTGATACATATATTAATTATATTTCTAACATTGATATCATTGATATAACTAATTGATAGATAGATAAATGTGTGTATATTACATGTACTAATTTCACAATAATAATAATTGAAAAGATAAATAAGACTCATATCGTTGATGATATTGACACCTGCATGTTTGTGTTATATTATCGATTTATTGATTTTTGATGTATTTATGTTCTTGCACATGTAATTGATTTATTTACTTAAACATGACGTTGCTCAATTTTCATTATTGATCATATTGAATCTTACAAGTGATGACTGAGCATTGATAATATTAAATACTATTGAGTTTATTGATTGAGATTAGCGTATATTTTGATTTCTTAGATATTGTATTGAAAGCTTTAGTCAGTTTTTAGTTTTTGCTGTGCTTTGTAAACTCATTATGCAGTTTTAATTGATTTTAGGTCAGGGAAGGGACCAAGACTATATGGAGTAAGATTGATTGAGATCTACAGGTTCTTCTTTTATTTTGCTATGTATTTTATTTTATTCTTTATAGTTAGAAGGTTGGGATAAATTATTAATTGTAAGTGATCTCCTGACTATTATAAATATAATTTTGCGGAAAGAATAGTGAAATATTTTGATGTATATGATTTTAGTTATTTCCACTTGATTAATTTATAGTAATGAATTCATAGAATCCCGTTGATTATTTAAGTGATTAAAATAGATAATTTTTTCAAATTTGATCTTTGGATGTGACAGCCTAACCCATCAGGAAGAAAGTGCAGAAAGCCCTTTGGTACATGAAAAATAAAAACAAAAAATATGGAGAACAAACATTGATAGGTAGGTGAGCTATCAACAAAATGAAACCACCTCTTTTATGAACTATAAGCCATTATTGATTCACTAGCATGCATGTGACACATACAACCAACTTAAAAGAGTAAGATATAGGGATGCATACTGTAACAACTTCTCTCAGAGCAAGACCAGTACATAAAGCAATGGCTGGAATAAAGTTCCGTTTGCGATGCTTTTTTTTTTTTTTTTTTTTAAATAGTATTTTAGTACAAAATTTTTTGGAACTTAGAATTTTGTACTAAAAAACTGCTTTAAAAAGCAATAAGAAAGTAATCCCGAATCAAGTCTATGGCTTCGTTTGGGACGGCTTTCTTACTACTTCTTAAAGTCGCTTTGTAGTACAAAAAAATTAATTTTTTCTAAAAAGTTGTTTTAAGAAGTAGTAAGAAAGTCGTCCCAAACAAAGCATAAGTTTTTATTTGAGACAATTTTCTTACTTATTAAGTTAAAGTACTTAATTTTTTCCACTTAAAGCAATTAAGATTAAGGCTTCGTTTGGGATGGCTTTTTTATTGCTTTCTAAAACGAAGTTTTAGTACAAAAATAAAAAAATTTGTACTAAAACTCCGTTTTAAAAAGCAGTAAAAAAGCGGTCCCAAACGAAGCCTAAATAAATTCATATGAAAGCAAGTGGAAGCGCACTTGATATGACTCTGTATGCATCAATCTCAAGGAAGTCTTTGAATTGGAAGCTTTTGAAATTAATTTATAGAACCACTACAGGAAAAATAGCTATTACCGGCGGTTTCAACTGGCGGTTCATGGACCGTCGGTGTTACCGGCGGTTAAACCGCCGTCTGTTAACAGCGGTCTGCCGGTGTTTTTTATACGTTAAACCGCCGGTATTAACGGCGGTCCAAAAACCGCCGGCAAACCGCCATATTCTAATATTCACCGGCGGTTTAGCGGCGGTCTGGACCGCCGTTGATAAGTAATTTTGTACCGGCGGTTTGGACCGCCGGTTAGTGCCCTAAAACGACCAGGCCCGCAACTCGCATTTCATTCTTTCTCGTTCTTTCTCTCTCGTTTCCCTCGCCTCCGCTCGCCTCTGCTCGTCCGATCACGACCGACGAAGGTTCTCCGACCGCCGCCGACGAAACTTCTCCTACCGCCGACCCAGATCCGACCGGCACTTCGACATCCGACCTCGCTGACCCGGTCTGACCGCCGGAAACGACGATACCGGACGGCTTATCCACGACCGCCGGTAACTAGCTTAAACCGCCGGTACATAACTGGCGGTCATCCGACGGTACCCGGCGGTTAGGCGTCGGACTACCGGTGGTCACGACCGCCATTATTACCGACGGACATGACCGCCGGTCATCGCCGGTAACGTGCCGACGGCTTACCTACGATTTACGGCGGTTTCACAACAACTGCCGACGCCATAATTCCGTCGGTCCGCCGTCGGTATCATGGCCGTCGGTAAGCCGTCGGTATCATGACCGGCGGTTAATCGGCCGATACACCGTCGGTGTATAGTTGTGGAATTGCCTGCGGCATTAACCGTCGGCAAACCGTCGCCGCCTTTGACCGTCGGTACGTGTCAGGCCTGGTTATCGGATACCCGGTCGACCTTGAAGCAAGCATTAGTCGTTCATCCCCTATTCGAATGCGAAGTGTTGAGATATCCGGATTTTCTAGCTCGACTGAAATCGTTGCAGACTTTTTAGCCGCTCACCCCATTCCTGTCGTCGAAAAGGCGTCACTGGTTCCTTTTTGGCGCCCACCCTTTCTTTCTTTTCCGCAGCTGCTGCAGGGGAGGAGAGAGTTACTCGGATAGCTAGCACTCCGTTTAGCCCAGTGGAGTTCTCCTCTCCTTCCCTTTTCGGGGAAAGTAGCCATTCAGTGTGATCTCATAAGGGCGCATCGGCCAGTAGATAACCGCCGGTTTTTGAATTTCCTACGCAGAATATTCCGGCAGTCCATTTCCCGCCGGATGACCGCCGGTAAAGGTAAAAACCGCCGGTAAATATGCGTAAACCGCCGGTAAAAACCGTCGGTTTTGGGTCATTTTCCTGTAGTGAACATTCAAATTTTAGTTTTAGCAAATTTGTAGTCGAATTGAACATCTTAATAAGATGAACCTACCAATACGACAAATGATCATATCTGACTCTAAATGAGCTTAAATTAGGCACTTAAATGATATTTGAAAATTTCTAAACTTTAATAGACGGACCTAGCAACCTCCAGTTATGACATGCTTATAGTCAAATCTAGCAGGGAACAAGACACATCTAATGAGCCAAAGACCACTCCATTCTAACTTCATTAAAACAATCATATATTTGATAAATGATATACGATCAATTAGATCAACATTGGCCATAGATCGAGTATTTTAGATTTTAGCTAAATTTATTAAATGCCATCTTAAAAATCCTATAAATAGAGCTCCATTCCATGCAAAGGAGGAGGTTGAAATGCTAAGAGAACTAACGAGCTTTATTGCATTTTCCGGCTATCACCGTTGAAGACCCCACCAGCAATTTCCATCATCGTCTTAAAACTTCTGTGAAGATATAACCTTTTGTGGGTTTCTTAACAATCATCCTATGAATAACATGCAGATTTATGTAATTCCCTCAATGAAACTCTGATGATCGTTCTCAATTGTAAATAATCCTATCTAAGAAAAGAAGGTTCTTGTATAAAGTCAGGCCTTGTGATTTTGTCCTTCAAGATTTTTCACATTGACTGCTAAATTTTTGTTAAAAGTTAAGATGAATTTAATCTATGTAATTTTCTTAGCACATAACAAGATTGATGATTGGGACGATATCCACCGTACCTGTATTGATATCAAAAGAAATATTTTGCAAAATCCCTTTCGTTAGGGGCGAAACTAGTCCCTCTTTTGAGAGAGAAATTATTCTGTGCAGAGACCGGATGCAGAATATCGTCCGGAGACTAGTCAAAATGAGTCACATCAGCAGTACCGAGCACATGCAGGGGTGACGTGGTGCATTCTGATTGGTCTCCAGACGGCGTTCGACATCCGGATAGAATAATTTTTTCTTTTGAGAGTGAGCAAAATAGGATTGTAAATGCATATCTTATATATGGAATTAAAAAAAAAAAGAATTTTTTTTCTTAGAACTTCCACAATTATACTTACGGAAAGTGAGCAGAATAGTTAAAACATTTACTCTTTTACTTTAAAAAGAAAAAAAAAAAACACGTAAGATGGGTAATTACATGGCTCCGCCCCTGCCCTTCATTGGAACTTTTATTCGGTCATGACACCTGACGTAGCTCTACATCCAGACGCTAATAAAATGTCGTCACGTGCCTTTACTCTTTACCGTGCGGCCCGACGACTTGGCCCGAACTGGAACCCGGTATTGCTATGTATTAGCTGATTTGTGCAAACCAGGGTATTGCTAGGTATTGCTCGATATTGCTCGGTAACGAGAAATACTATTCTGTCAAGACCAATACCGAGCAATACCCTGATTTTGCTAGGTATTGCTCGGTATTGGTAGGTATTGCTCGGTATTAGTCTTGAAAGAGCGGTATTTCTCGTTATTGCGAAGCAATATCTAGCAATACACGAACATAGCAATACCGGGTTCCGGTCCGGGTCAGGTCGTCGGTCCGCACGGTAAAGAGTAAGGGCATGTGGCGACATTTTATTGATGTCCGGATGTAGAGCTAAGTCAGGTTTCCTGACCTAATAAAAGTTCCATTCGTTGAACGTAAATCAACGTGGAGGACGAATAAAGATTGTTTGGTGAGACATCAACAAAAGTAAACCATCACTTTTATAAAGTATATATGCCATTATTAGCGCACTGGCGTGTGATACGCCCAGCTGTGCATATAAAAGAATAACAAATACTCTCTGAGCAGAAGCATAGAGAAAGCCATGGAAATGGAGCTAAGATAAGCCAGTTCTCTACCTGATGTTATGGTAGTTCTTCTTCTATCATTTCTCTGCACCACCTGTAGTGCTGAAACAGTCATGGAAGCTTATATCCATAGCTACTGTTAGTCATCTTTCACAGAATTTTTATTTATCAGAGTGGGGTTTAGAGTCGTCAGAGCATGGAAGAGGGCTTCTTCAGACAATCGGAACCCTAGTTTACCCTGCTTTGAATCCAAATAAGCCAGCTGCGAGCCCTCCCAAGCCTGTGGGTAGGGCTGCAAGCGAACCAAACGTTAAATGAGCTACTCGTTGCTCCGATTAAAACTCGTTTGTGATCGTTTAACTAACTAAACAAACAAACTTGAACAACATTTTTAATACTCGATCACTAAATAAACAAGCTTGAACACTAATGTGTTCGGTTCATTTATGTTCACGAACAACATTATTTGAAGCTCATGAACGTGCTCAATATATACGTGTTCAATTCAGAACTCGTGAATAAGCTTAATAAAAACTTGATTAAAATTTAATTATAAATTTAATAAATATACATAATAGAAATATTTTAATTTATTATAATATAATGATATAATTATTTTTAATTAATAAATTTTAAATTAATTAAATATTAAAATATATGTTGCCGTTTTAATTTCCTTACAATTGCTAATTTACTATATTACATTGTTAGATCTTCTTGCTCATTTGAGCTCAAGAATACTTATTGGATTTGTTCATGAACATGCTTGTTTGATAGTTTAAAAAAATTCTCTAAATATATTCACGAACAGAACTTGTTAAAGCTCGATAAGCGCTAAAAGAACTGAACATGAACACCATTAATTTAAACGAATCAAACATGAACGCAAACAATAAAGCTCGAATCAAACACGAACCAAACTTGAACAAGTTAATAATAAACGAACACAAACATGAGCACTCATATACTCGATTCGATTCGGTTTGTTTGCAGCCCTACCTGGGGGTCCATACACACCAGGTTGCAAATTAGCTATCTATGGTTGCACATGAGATCTTGACCACCTGGTAACTATTCAGGGTTGGAGCTCTTGCTTTCTGAGCTTTCTTATGTAAGATCACAATCACTTTTTTAATTTTAGAAGTTTAAGGTCGCAAATAAAATGTGACTTTTTCATGTTTATTGCAGCTTTGTAACCACATATTCTCATAAATGCATTGCTATAGTTAAAGCGAGTTTACTTTTTGTTTAACTTAAAATGATTATAATTAAGTTTTAGGCTTTGTTTGGAACAGCTTAAGGCTTTGTTTATGATAATTTTCTTACTGTTTTGCTTTTTAAATGTAATATTAATATTTTTGATGTTAGATATTGGTTGGTTGATAGGCATGTAATATTAATATTTTTTATGTTAGATATATAAATGTTATGAAATAAATTGGTATGTATCTAAATTTCTCTTAATATTAATAATGAAAAATATTAAATGATTAATATGAAAATGTTAAGTTTAAATAAATTATTAAAGAAATTATTTAGGCTCTGAAAAAAAAAATCCTCCTTTCTTTAAGAATATTTAGATCAATTAAGGAAAATTCATACATACATCGCACACATAATACTCGAATTCAAAATGGCCTAATTTTAGAAAGCAGCAGGTTTAAAACAGTATTATGTAAAAGGAGTGTTATTAGCAAAAAAATTAAAAATGACAGATACGCTAAATACGCCAATCTAATTGGCGTATTTGCCGAGAGAGAGAAAAAGAGAGAGGGAGGGGTGAAGAGGGGAAGAGAGAAAAGAGAGAGAGCGAGCATGAAGAGCTCACAAGGAGAGAGAGTATATTAATTAAAATAACAGTTAAATTAATACTTAAATATTTTAAATAATAAGTATAGTTAATTGATATATATATATATATATATAAATAATTATTTCAATGATAAAATATTATTAATTTTTTTTATTTAAAGATATATTAATTTTATTTTATAATTTTCTATTTTGATTATTTATACTCGACATATTTTTTATCATTTTTCAAATAGCAACCGAGTTGAATTTGATAAAAAAGGGATTGTTTAAATTTTAAAAAAAAAGTGAGAGAGATACTTTAGTTCTATTGATACATTTTTTTTTTACTATTATGATCTCTAAATTATCAAATTTATACAATTTTCAAATTTGAAAGAATTTCTTTATTCTTAAATATTTGCTATTATTTTAAATATTTTTAATCAAACTCAAGACAATTAAATATTTAAAGTTTATAATGTACTATAAATATTACTTAAGTAATTAATATTTAAATATATATATATATATATATATATATATATATATATATATATATATATATATTTATGCTAATATTTAAATATTAATTAGTATTATAAATTTTACTTAAATACTTTATTTTTTAATTAATATTAATTAAATATTAATTTAAATGTTATTTTAATTAATATATAACTCTCTCCCCTATTAGCTTTAACTCTCTCCTATTAAATATTTACTATCTCCACCCTCCCTCTCTACTCTCCTTTCTCTCTCTCTCACGGGAATTTTTATTGCCTCCTCCCACCTGACGCATCTCTACGTTCGGTACGCCTTTATAACGCGACATCTGGCAGCTACAAAACTCGATACCCGACCCGGAGATGATTGGGTATATGGCACGTGCGAAATTTAAAATAATGGCCCGAACGCGGACCCGAATTTTATTGCGCGGACCCGAAAAAAACGGCTATGTTTTCGAACAGCCTTACCGTCTTTCACTTCATTCATTATACGCGACGATATTCTTCATCTTCTCCAACCGGCAGTTCAGCTTCTTCCATTTCTGCGAATCTTCAAGCGCTGCATATTTGATTTTACGATGCCTCAGGTTAGATACTTCTTCAATATATATATGTTAGGGTTTACGAAGTGTACCGAGCGGTACAGCTCGGTATTGCTCGGTTTAGCTCGGTATAGAACTGCTCCATGCTCGGTACAGCTCGGTATTGAGCATATCCTGAGTAGTTTTCCGAGCGGTACTGCTCGGTATTGCTCGGTATTGATCAGTACAGAGCAATGTTGATCTATACCGAGCGGTATTGCTTGGAAGTTGTCGGTATAGCTAGGTATTCCTCGGTACCGAGCAACGTTGATCTATACCGAGCGCTACTGCTCTGTATTGGTAAGTATAGTTCGGTATTGCTCGGTATTGCTAGGTAATGCTCCATCTTGAAGCGAATCCGAGTATTATACCGTGCTGTTCTGCTCGGTATTGCTCGGTATTGATTAGTACCGAGCAATGTTGATCTATACCGAGCGGTACTGCTCGGAATTTGTCGGTATAGCTAGGTATTGCTCGGTACCGAGCAATGTTGATCTATACCGAGCAACTCTGCTCGGTATTGCTCGGTATTGTTTGGTATTGCTCGGTATAGCTCGGAAATGCTCCATGCTGAAGTGTACCCGAGTAGTATACCGAGCGGGACTGCTCGGTATTGCTCGGTATCGCTAGTTATTGCTCGGTACAACGCGGTAATGAGTAGTACCTGAGCAGCATTAGTAATAATTTTGCTCGGTATTGCTCGGTACAGCTCGGTATTGATCTGTACCGAGTAGAATTAGTAACAATTATGCTTTGTGTTGCTCTTTACTGCTCGGTATTGAGCTGTACCGAGCAGAGTTGATAATTGTTATGCTTGGAACTGATCGGTATTGCTCGGTACTGCTCGGTATTGATCTGTACCGAGCAATGTTGCGATTTGTTATGATCAGTAATGTTCGCTACTGCTCGGTACTGCGCAGTACCGAGCAATAAATATTAGTCAGTATAAGTAAATGATTTTTATTAATAGTAGCATTATTGACAATTTGATTTTACTCAGGGTTATACTCCAAAGATTCATTTTCGATGCAGGTTCTCGACGTTCAGAGAAGTTTGTAATGACCTCGTTCAGAGGTTTGGAGATACTTTGGTTGTTAGATTGGGTCAGTTGCATGTAAACCAGTTCCTTAGGCTACCTGTGATGCCTCAAAATGTTCCACTCGTACATATGCTAATTTCGAAGTGGGATAGGAAAACAGAAAGTTTCATTATTAAAGGACGAAGTATTAAATTTTCAACTGAAGAAGTAGCAATGTTGATAGGCATGCCAAGCAGGGGAATTATTTTTAACGTTGGAAGTGCGAGATCCAGTGGCAAAACATCAAATGACATTCGCCACGACATTGAGAAGTTGGATAGTAGCACAAGAATGGATGACGTTGTGAAATGCTTCCTCCTATATCTGCTATCGAATATATTTTTTCCGATGGCTAACTTTCGGATTCCAGTATCCATCTTTGAACTTCTCAACAGTCTAGAATTGTTTAATCAATACAATTGGCCAGAATCCATTAGAGGTTTCCTTGTAGAAGAATTCAATGTTGTTGCAACCAAAAAAGCTAAGGGAATGGGTTTGGGCTATGTAAATGGTTTTGTAATGATTTTAATTGTAAGTATTGTTTTATTGTTCAATTAATATATGATTATTGTACAAATTCTAAAGCAAACATAAATTACCTTCATTTGTACAGATTTGGTTCCTTGAACATACAACAATACATGCTGTACAGGATGATATTTCCCGGCCTCGTTTTACTCGCTGGGATGACAACTTCATTTACAATGAGAAAGAAGTTAATAATATATTTGCTAACCTTGAAGAACATGAGGTATGTAAACTACGTTTTTTAATTCAACTAACTCTTAAAATTATATGTATTTATGTTTTAATTGAATGAAATGTTATATTTTTTGCAGATACTAACGGAATTGCAAGGAATAACTGATGCTGAGAAAGATTTATTGCTTCATCTTTCTCCAGCATCCAGTCCAATAAAGGAGGCAAGCCCTAGTAGGGTACCATGCCCCACAACTGACGAGTCAACTGAAACCATTCCTGCTTCTCCAGTGGGGATGTCGAGTCCACCCAAACATGACTCACCTACACCTACTCCAGTCAGACCACAGCTGTTTACAAGTAGAAGTCAACCTGAGTCATCTGGACAACCTGAATTTACAAATGTAGACGATCAGGCTAACTTGGTAATAATAAATAAATCAATATTCGAGCTTTTCAGCAAGTACAACTTCATCCAGAAGAAGGTAGCTGAGCTGGAAGCAACCAATCAGGTACAAGAACATCGCATTCATTATTTGGAGGATTCATTGTTTGATTTGGAGAAAGAAAATTCAAATTTAAAAGAAGAAATTAAAAAGAAAGATCAATTCTTGATGCAATTCTTTGAAGATCAATTTCCTTCATATTTCAAAAATTACAAGAAAGAAAGGTGTGTTCAATCTTCTTTATCTCCAAGTGCATCTGAAGAAACGACCTTAAGTGAGTATGAGGTTGATCCTTCCATATTGACTGGAATTGCACAAAGAGTACAAAGGAGAAATGATCGAAAAAGAAAACTTGTTACCACACCATTTACTACTGGTGTTAGGAAGAAGAAAATTAAAAAACAAGTGCAACCCGAAGACTCGGCATCAGCTGCCAGTGCTGCTGATCGTCCTGATGAAGCGCCTAATAAAGCTGCAGTTGATACAACAACTACTGCAGCACAACCAACACCAGAACCTACACCTACTGCAGCTGTACTCCCAGAACCACTTATACAAGAAGAAGTTCCTGTAGTTGATCAAACTGTTGGTAAAGAGGTGGTTATTTATGAAGTGGATGAAAATTTAGAAATTCCAAGGTCTCCTGCACCAGAAATGTTAGATTACCCTGGCAGAGATTTAATTGCCGAAGAAAAACGCATCATAATAGATAATGCACTTCAACAATTCAAGTTTAAGTAAGTACTTGTTGATTTATATCAATTTGCATATTGAGATCTTCATTTTATACCAAATTAAGAACTTCATTTTGTAGTTAAGTGTTTATTATGCTCGGTACAGATCAATACCGAGCACTACCGAGCATAAGCAATAGTAATTAAGGTCGGTACAGATCAATACCGAGCAGTAACCAGCAATACCGAGCAATACCGAGCATAAATATTATGATCTCTGCTCGGTATTGATCAAAACCGAGCAGTACCGAGAAGTACCGAACATAATTTGTAGTTATTATGCTCGGTACAGATCAATACCGAGCAGTACCGAGCATAATTTGTAGTTACTATGCTCGGTACAGATCAATACCGAGCAGTACCGAGCATAATTTGTAGTTATTATGCACGGTACAGATCAATACCGAGCAGTACCGAGCAGTACCGAGCATAATTTGTAGTTATTATGCTCGGTACAGATCAATACCGAGCAGTACCGAGCATAAATTGGAGCATCTCTGCTCGGTATTGATCATTACCGAGAAGTACAGAGCAGCACAGAGCATAATTACTAGTTATTAAGATCAATACCGAGCAATACCGAGCAAGTCCGACCTTATTTCACAATTGAGAACTTCTTTTACTACTAATTTGTTTTTTTTTTCTATACAGGACTGATTCAATATTCGAGTTTGGAAATATATCAATAAATAGAAGCCAATTGGACGAATTATTAATGTCGGAAGAGCTTGATAATAACCACATAGACGCGTTTGCTCATTTATTAACGCAAAAGGAAGCAGCAAATCCTGGTCGTAATCAACCTTTTGTATTTGTTACAAGCTTTCATTGGGTATGTAGTTTACATTTTCTTATTTATTCGGTTTAACTATATGTTCGAACTAATCACACAACTTTTTCTATCTTTTTTACCAGCTATACTACAAACAATACAATGATTCGAACACAAAAACGTTCGTATCAAATATAGACAAAAACATTATCAAGAATGTAAATTTGATCTTTGTTCCAATAGTATACGGAGAACATTGGACATTACTACTGTGCAACTTGGTTAAAAAAAGGTGGGAATTTTATGATTCGTTACCGAAGAAGACACATAAAGCGATACTCCCAGAAGTTGTAAGTTAAATCTAATTTTTTTGTTACCATTTAGACTCTTATCAATATTCTATGCTAATTTGAATTTTTTTTTCCAGATTTCTCATTTCTACAAAGATATGGAGGACGCCTTCGACACTAATATAACGAAATGGCCAATTAAAGGATTTCGAAACGTGCCAACACAAGATAACAGCGTTGATTGCGGAATGTATCTTTGTAAATATATTGAAGTTCTAATTCAAAAAGAACCAATTAAATGGTATAGATATTTGGACTGGCATTCTAATATGCCATTGTATAGAGCTGAATTTGCTTATGACTTGCTATGTACTAAAATTCATTAGATTATGGGAGTAATGTTAAACTTTGTTTATATTGTGAAATATTTTCTTAAACGAAATGGTGCATATTACTTTAGAATATGAATAATACAGTGCAATAGCCTTCTAGGTATTGCTCGGTACAGATCGATATTAATCTATGCCGGTTACAATTACCAAAAGTTTTGGTCGGATCTTCTCGGTATTGGTCGGATCTGCTCGGTACTGCTCGGTATTAATCTGTACCGAGCATAATAACTACTAATTATTATCGGTGCTGCTCTGTACTTCTCGGTTATGATCAATACCGAGCAGAGATTATCATATTTATGCAAGGATCTGCTCGGTATTGCTCGGTATTGATCTGTACCGAGCATAATAACTACAAATTATGCTCGGTACTGCATGGTACTGCTCGGTAATGATCAATACCGAGCAGAAACGATTGGTATCGGTCGGTGTGCATAGGTCTTGCTCGCTATTAATGGATTTATATGGCTCGGTATAGTTCTGTATAGCGAGTTAATTGCTTGGTATTGATTGGTATTACTCGGTATTACACAAACTAACTCCAAAATCAATTATACATTCAGAAAATCATATTAATGTCATAAATTTCATGCAAAATTAACTAGTTACATGAAAGACGATTGACTACCAGATTCTGTATTTGTAAAGTGTAAGCTTGTTGAAGGTATCGTGGCGGTTTGTTTCGATTTTTTCGGCTTCTTCTTCTCCCAGTGATCCTTCAATCTAGCATTTGAAACTCCCTTAGGCCGACATTTCTTTGGATCTTTAATTGTTTCATTACCAGCTCCAGAATATGGTGTGTTTTTACTACCCAGCTTGATGGAATGAACTTTTTGAGCCAAAGTACTCAAATCATCTATGACACACTTCTCAGCTTCTTTATTACCTTGTGCTTCTGTGCTAATTTTATATGCAAAATGGCATGCATAATTTCTGAAAATCAAGTTGCTATCACCCGAAATTAGTTGAAAGGCATTACTACAAAGAGTTGGGATCTTACCTCCAGAATATAAATCTTTTCGAGCATTGACGGACCATCTAGGGAGTAAATATTTAATGGGAATATTAATAATGTCTAACTGTCTCATTACTCTCATGCAATGTGCACATAATATTCCCATCATTTCAAACTTAGCACATGTGCATTCAATGGTACCTTCAATTGAACTGATTTTAACTATCCATCTGTGTGAGTCAATGGAGCTGTCAATGTTACAAACAGAAAACATTGATAAATCTGATGAAGTACTATCAACGCATAATCCACCAACTCCATGTAAGAACTCCTCTTCAAAAAATCCATACAATTTCCTTGTATAAAATTTTGCAGCTTGCTTCAATACTGAACTACTTTTCATATATGGAACTATATCAGTTTGACTACATTTGAATTCTTCATCTTGTTCATTTCGACGCCAAATCCTCATAATCTTCTCCAAACCGAGGAAGCACTCCGTGATAGTACTTGTTGGCTTGGAATAACCATGGCATACATGATTGGTTGACTCACTCCTTTGGGTTGATAAAATACCAAGATTAAAACAATCTTTATTGAATGCAGTTGACCACTTCTCCTTGATTTTATAAAGATCACTCAACCATTGATTATTTTGGAGTTCTCCTTCTGATATCATTTCCGTCCATTTGCTCTCAAATTCCTCAGCTGAATCACAATTTCTGAAACAGTAATAAAATAAGCATTTAACTCTGTTGTTACTGTTAAAGCACCATACCTTTGAAGGTGCTTTCTTGTATAGATGCCATTGGCACAATCTATGCCGTGTATTAGGCAATGCAATCTCTATTGCCCTAGCCATGGCTTGGTCCTGATCAGTAAAAATGGTAATGGGATATTTGTTATCCATGATTCTTATAAATGTCTGAAAAAGCCAGGTAAAAGAAGCTATTGTCTCATCAGATAAAAAAGCAACTCCTAAAAGAACATTTTGTCAGTGATTGTTCACTCCGACAATTGGGGCACAACATAAGTTATATTTATTTAAACGGTAACTAGTATCAAATATAATCACATCTCCAAAACAGTCATAATCGATTCTACCCAAACCATCAATCCAAAAGAAATTCAACAAACATCCGTCTTCATCTGTTTCAACATCCCATGCAAACATATGATCATCTAACGACCTCTCTTTAAACAACTTGATCAGTGAGTTAGTGTCTCCACTTTCAAACTTCGCTCTTCTTTCTTTTTGGATATGGTTGTACGCATCGCGCTTCGTAAATCCAAGATTAGCCACACCTCCAACTTCATCAGATAGGTACGTAAATGCATCAACAGTTCTTATACCTGCTTCTGTCATAGATTTCAAAACAGCTGCATTATCATCACTAATTGACCTTGCCGACCGGAGCAAATGTTGATCATCCGGCCTAGCTAGTTCGTGATTGTGACTATCTACAGATTTATGCACTGACCAAAGCCCTTCTTTACTCACCGAAAATCTAACCATTGCTGGACATCCTGTTCTTGTAGATGATCTCCGATATTTTAATTTAGTACCACTTTCATTCTCCTTCTTGAAACCTGCTCTAGAACACACAAAATCCTTTGATTTGATTAACCTTGTATTTGGCCAGAAATGGTGATGTTCTTTCCGAACACTAAATCCGGTCGAATGCGCATACTGGCAATATTTCTCATATGCATCTTTCTCGCAATTATAAACACCCTAATAAATATTCAAAGATCCATATTAAATTATAATTACTTTGATATAATTCCCGATCTTATACCGACTTTTTCTACTCAGTACCAAGCAATACCGATGTAAGCCGTTCTTGCTCGGTATGGCTTGGTATAACTCCGTAATGCTCGGAGGTTTTGCTCGGTACAATATATAGTACTCTATACCGACATTATACCGAGTTAAGCTGTTCTTGCTCGGTATGGCTTGGTATCGCTTGGTAATGCTCGATATGAAGAGGTTTTGCTCGGTACAATATATAGTACTCAATACCGAGCTTATACCGAGGCAGGCCATTCTTGCTCGGTATAGCTTGTTATAGCTCGGTATTGCTCGGTATTGAGAGGTTTAGCTCGGTACAGTATATAGTACTCAATACTGAGCTTATACCGAGGTAGGCCATTCTAGCTCGGTATAGCTTGATATAGCTCGGTATTGCTCGGTATTGAGAGGTTTAACTCGGTACAATATATAGTACTCAATACTGAGCTTATACCGAGGTAGGCCATTCTTGCTCGGTATAGGTTGATATAGCTCGGTATTGCTCGGTATTGAGATGTTTAGCACGGTACAACTGCGTACCGATATTGTACCAATCCATTATAATCAGTACCGAACGTATTCGCATATATAATATAGAATACCGAGTTCGAAACAGTAAAACGTTGATAAAAACAAACATTATACTTAAAATACTTACTAATATAAAATCAGAAAAACCTTCATCATAGCTTAAAGTTTGAGTTTCCTCGCAGAAAAAGAAGTCTTCGAAACAAGAACCTTCAGTCGATCCTTCCATCTCCTAAAATACTGAACTATTTCTCTACGTCAGAAAAAATAAAAATTATGGGAATCGTAGACACTGTAGAACGATATCCTCTACAACATCTTAGGTTAAATACAGAGAAGGTTTTAATACAATGGGTAAAAGCGGCGTACTTTTTCATTTTCCCGCCATTCTCATGTATATTACGACGGGCCAACCCGAAAAATATTAAAAAATATCGAAAAGTATATGGGCTGTCGTCGGGTCAAAATGGGTAAAGTAGCTGCCAGATGTCGCGTTATAAAGGCGTACCGAACGTAGAGATGCGTCAGGTTGGAGGAGGCAATAAAAATTCCTCTCACGGGTAAGCTTTCTCTCTCTCTCTCTCCCCGTCCTCTCCCCTCCCTCTATTTTTCTCTCTTTTGTCAAATACGTGTTGGCGCATTGTAAATGCGCCAAATTGTTCAACGTATTTGCTCTTTTATAATTTTTTTTTAATCATGCTCCTTTTACATAATATTGTTTAAAATATGCTCATTTCTAAAATTTAACCATTCAAAATTTTTTGATTAATAGCTAAAACTCCAACTAAAAAATCAAAACGAGGTACTTAAAATTTTTCACTTTAACTCAGTTTCTACAGTGCCAATATTTACAACAGTGCCAATCATTCGTTCTATTGTCACGCGGGCGTCACATTCAAGCAACACAGCCCTTTTGGCCTACCTTACCGACATAAATGATAGAGTTCTTTTATAAAGACTAATAAAACTTTACTTTCTCTAAGAGTATTTTTTTTTTTTTTTTTTCATTTTGAGTGTTTTTTTAAGGTTTTATTTGGGACGACTTATTTATTGCTTCTTAAATCAAATTTTTAGTACAAAAATTAAAACTTTTTAGTACTAAAAAGTTAATTTAAGAAGCAATAAGAAAACTGTCCAAATGAAGTATTAATTATTCTGTGCAGACCCCGACGCCGTCCGGGAAAAATTATTGCGTCCTCCCACCTGACGTAGAGATGCGTCCTCCCAGAGCTAAAAAACTCAGTTTTTGCTCGGTATTGTTAGGTATTATTTGGTAATAACGACGAATATCATCATGTGAAGACCAATACCGAGCAATACCAAAAAATACATAGTTTTTCCTAGAGAAAACTCGATATGTGCTCGGTATTGCTCGGTATAACTCGGTATTGGTCTTCACATGATGATATTCGTCGTTATTACCAAATAATACCTAGCAATACCGAGCCAAATCCGAGTTTTTTGGCGGTGGGAGGACGCATCTCTACGTCAGGTGGGAGGACGCAATAATTTTTTCGCCGTCCGGAGACCATTCAAAATGCGCCATTCAACCCTTTACTCGGTACTGCTGACATGGTGCATTTTAGTTGGTCTCCGAATGACATTCTGCGTCAATAATTTCTCCAAACAAAGCCTAAAAATATGAGCAATGTTTTTTTTTTTTTTTTGAGAAATATAAAAGCAGAGACCATTTTATAAGATGATTTAACACAAAATTATAATTATGAAGATGTAAAGAGAAAATAAGAGCTGCAACAAAGATAAATAATGCTCAAGGTATACAATATAAACGTAGACTAAAAGAGTATAAAACTTAGCAGTATGGACTCAAAATGTATAAACATCTACAGTTTTAAGGCATCCACAAAGGTAATAATAGAGGCAGCTTATGTTGATCTGTTAGTTAAAACTTTAGCTACCAATCAAGAGGTCTTGACATTAAATTTTATGTATATAATGTACGTACGAGTTTGCCTAAATTTACTCAAAAGTATATATAAAGATGCAGAGGGAGCACTTCTTATGTTAGATTTGGTTGCTCTAGGGAACAAGTGTGAGATTAGAATGAAAAGTATTGCCTGTATTGAAACGGCAAAAGCATCAGCATCAGCAATTGGAATAGCGGCAATGGCTGAAGAAAAAACAATTGGAAAGGATGGGGGAAGAAGCCACTGTTTATAATAAAATCAGCCGTAAGAGAATTTGAATCTACATTAGATAATATATAAAGTGGAGGGACAAACATACATAAAGAGTTGTCATAATACCGAGGGTCCCAAAATAGAGATGTTGCAGGTTGGAACATTCACGACGGTAAAGAGATAAATAGCTTGATGTCTTAGCTTTGAATGAGGATTCATCACACATATAAATAAAGAGAGAGTGGTACGAGAGTCATAATAGACACCAAGATTTTTAAGTAAAAAATCCTGAAAATGAGAAAAATCACGCTGTCTGGCCTAGTTAAATTGATTATGCTAGTTTTTGTAGTCTATTACAAATAATGCCCTACCTTGAGGAAAGTCTTGGCTCAATGTCTCATATAGAGCACATTACATAGTTGGGGTTGGAAGAATCTAATGATAAGGAAGTCATTCTATAGAGAGTGTTGGACTGTTCATTTGGTTGGCAAAATGATGAAGGTCAGAGGGATCATAATCAGCAAGTGAGGGAGGTCAGAGGGATCATAGTAAGCGGGCGACAAAAGTTGGAGGGACGGTAGTCGGTTGGCGATAATAATTAGAGGGATCGTAGTCGGCGAGCGACGGAGATCAGAGTGACTGTAGTCGGCGGGCAACATAGATCGAAGTGACCATAGTCAATAGGCAATGGTGGCTGGAGGGACTGTAGTCGGTAGGTGATGAAGATTCAAGGGACCATGAAGATTGGAGGGATAGTACTCTGCAGGTGACAGAAGTCGGAGGGGCTGTAGTCGATGGGCAATGGTGGTCGTCGGAGGGACTATAGTCCGTGGGTGACGGAGATCAAAGGGACCATAGTCGATAGACGATTGAAGTTGGAGGAACCGTAGTTAGCGGGCAACAGTCGTCGGAGGGACCGTAGTCAGCAGATGACATTAGTTAGATGCCTACTATATTACGGCTCTGTTAATATCAAACTATTCAGGGTTGGAGCTCTTGCTTTCCGAGCTTCCTTATGTCAGATCACATATCACTTTTTTAATTTTAGAAGTTTAAGGTCGCAAATCAAATGTAACTTTTTCATGTTTATTGCAGCTTTGTAACCACATATTCTCATGAATGCATTGCTTGATTATAATTGAGTTTTAGATTTTGTTTGGAATAGCTTAAGGTTTTGTTTATGATAATTTTTCTTATTATTTTGCTTTTCAAATTATAATCATAATATCTGTTTGTTCATTACTTTTCATTTTTTTTTTAAATTGTACTAAGAAGTTATTTTCTACAAACACTTTTAAAAGTTACTTTTCTTAAAACAACTTTACAAAACGGTAAAAAGTCATCCGAAATAAAGAATAAATTTTTTTTTTTTACTTTTTAAAGCTACTTACGCGGCCGCACTGAAAGGTATAAGAAAATTGTCTCAAATGAAGTCTCCGTATATTTGAATATTTTTATAAGGAATTACCAATTAAAAAGCTATTTGATTTGAAATAACATATATAGGTGTAAAGATGTAGCTCATCATGGACTATTGGTTTAGAGCTTTGGCAACCAACCAAGAGGTTTTGGGTTCGAGTCTTATATATGTGATGTGTGTGTGATTTTTGCTTAAGGCGCCAGCCATCACTAGCATTTGGTTTTACGGGAAAAAAAAAGATCTGCATTTATTTCATACTAATTTAAATAATTTTAAAATATTTCAAATAGATTAAATTCATTTTAGATGCTATTTCTCTTTTTAAACAAATCAAACGACATATAACAAAAAATAAATAAAAAAAAAAAAACTAAATCAGAATATTCATTATAATATTTTGAAATCAAAATAAAAGTATAAAACAACTGCATGAACTACAGCGCCTGGTGGACCAAAAAGTGAACAATAATGCTTGGCGACGACATATTTGCAATTAATGTAAATTGATGGTTATCAACGTCATTATGGGCTAATGGCAACGTCATTACCAGCGTTCAGCAATGATATTTACCAGTAATTAAAAAAGTTTATGATGAGAAATAAAATTATCATTTTCTTCTTATATTCAAAGTTTATACATAGATAGATTTAAGGCTTTATTTGGGACGACTTTCTTACTGCTTAAAGCAGTCCCAAATCATAGGCCGATCCACAAGGACTCGGGGTTTTTATTTTTTTAATATTTAGAGGAAAAATTTTGAAATATTTTGGGTTTTTGCCCTCCCTCAAAAATATTTTTTGCCATAATTTTATCAATCATAAGCATCTTTTCCCTGAAAAAGAAGCTGAATCTGCCTCTATCCCAAATAAAGTTTAAGAGTATGAGGCAAAACATATGACTCTTACATAAAAAATTAGAAAACAAATATGGTATCTTTATAATGAAAAACCCCCCATATGATGGTATTAGGAAAGAGTTTTAAGATAATAGAATTGTCAGCGCACGGTAACAAATAAGATTTAGATTTTGTTTGGGATAACTTTCTTGTCGTCCGTAATTATAATTTCTTTTCGTGGCCAGTACTATTTTTACGTAGCTTTCAAAAATAATTTTTCAAAGAAAATTACTTTCCACAAATATTTTAAAAGTTACTTTCTCTATCTTCATAAAATAGCGAGAAAATTATCACAAACGAAGACTTAAAATAAATTGATGGTAGATGTCAAAAGTTAGGGGATAGATGGCAATCTACCAAATTCAAGAATGCAATAGTGAGGAAATCTTAGTCCACATCCATAGTCACATCTTAAAATTTAATTTCCCATATTATAAGTGGTAAATTTTCAAAAGCTTAGAGTATTTTAAAACTTGATAGTGTCCAAGAATATAAGGGGTAAATAATATGATTTTTATCTAATCATATAAAAATCATGCAATTCAAGTCCAAATGAATCTAAATTAAGCACTAAATAGTAAAGTTATTAACTTTTTAAGGTTATTTTAGGGATCAAACTTCTCTCAAGTTTGCATGTTTACAATAAAAATGTGTCCCTCTTTGTCAAGACTACATATGAAAATTTATACACACACGCATCACATGATGAACTAGCCTAGACAATACAATGACTACATGCTTGAAGCTCATAGGAGGACTTGCCCATAGGATCATCAGGAGCTACTTGCCCCGACTTACTAGGGAGCTCACCTAACCAGAGCATCCAAAAACCTCCTCCTCAAAATTAACTCGCAAGCTGCCACTTATACTTAGTACTATCAAGATTGCCTACACTATGGGGCTTGCCTAGTGCATGTTTAACGCTACAGAGCTCGCCCAATGCATATTTGGCACTTCCGAGCTCATCCAGAGACAGATGATCAAACTTTGCAATCCTCGCTCTATCTCAGCTGATCAAGGGGTGACACATGTTTAGAGTATTGTTTACCATTATGTTTTTTTTACTTTTTCTATGTATTCCTCTTAAATGATAAGGAACAATTTGAGACCTAAAGCTTTTTGAGCATTCTATAGTATTTTCATTTATTTTCTACAATCTCCATTCTCAAAGGTCCTAGCTTATCATATTAGTTGCCATTAAAGTTAGTGTCATCCATGGATAAATTTGAATCCAATATTTTATATATTTAATATTTAGAATTTTATATTTACTCATATAACGCTCCCATATCTAAATAACATCAAAACATACTTTTATATATATATATATATATATATATATATATATATATATATATATATATATATATATAGCATGATTCAAATAAGTTTGAAATTTGTTCGAAATATTTGAACTTATTTGAATATAATTCCAAACTGTTCGGATATATATTATTGAACCTTATTGAACCAATGTGATTCATGAAGGACTTTAAACAAGTAGTCTACAGTAAAAAAAGTGTTATTTTGATTAAAATAAGCTTTTGAATATATTTCTTCAAGAAACAAAATAATAGACATATTTCTCCAACTTTGAATATTATGATGCATATTAAAATTGGCTACAAGGAACATGCGAAGCCGGTTATTTTCTCGCACTTTTTATCTCAAGCCGCTATATTGATATAATGGAATCTGAGGCCGACTCCAAAAAACCTTTTTTTCCCCAATTTCTATTACTTCTTTGTTTGCTCTTTCTTTTATTTTTTGGGACATTTAGGTCAATCATGACATACTCACACACAAGACTCAATTCAAGATCTCTTAATTAGTAGCCTAGCTGAAGATGAGTTGTGTGCTCTTTCTTTAATGATGTGCAACTTTGTAAGACCTTTATTTAGCTATTTTAGTCCTTTACACTTTTACACATGTGGTAGTTCTCTATTCTTATTAATGTAATTTGCTGAGCGTGGCCCTCAACATTCTAAAAAAGCAAAGCATTATTTCTCTCCCTCCATTATAGAAATCTCATATTCTTTTTTATGAAATGATGCCCATGAAAAAGGTTTAACTCATTAAAATAACTTCAAAATATTTATAGTACTATCAAAATATGCTCTATAGTCCAATCCCTTCAGTAATGAAATGCAGGAAACCTTTTGGTTAAATGAAAAAATAATGAAGAGGTGGAAGACAAACAATGATGGGTAGGTGAGCCATCAGTTTTCTAAACCATACGCCATTATTGATGCACTGAAAGCATCTTCAATGGAACGGTTCTTCCGTCGCTTCAATGAAGCGGCAATTCTTACGTTATTTCATCGTTGATGAACAGTGCAATGCCAACTTCACTATTTTTTCGTCTCTATCGAACTTGTCGAAGAAACGCGCGAAAAAAGAGAATGACCATTACAGGACAAAATGAAGTTCAATTGGAGATGAATCACAGCATTTTTTAGTTTCACGATATTTTGACATGAAAAATGAGATTTTCGATTGGCGATGCCCTGAGATGGAATATCTCCAGCTGAATATATAAACAAGTAATGCATTCTCTCAGAGCCGAAGCACAGAAAGCCATGGAGATGGAGCTGAGAAGAGCCTGTTCTCTACCAGGTGTTACAGTGCTTCTTCTTCTTGTGTTATTTCTCTGCAACACTAGCAGTACTGCTACTGCAGCCATGGAAGCTCGTATCCATGGCTACGCTGATCATTCATCTTTCAGAGAGAGTTTTTATTTATCTGAGTGGGGCTTAGATTCAGAGAATGGAAGAAGGCTTCTTCAGACAACAAAATACTTAGGTTATGGTTCTCTGGACAAAGATAGACCTGCTGTGAGCCCTTCAAAGTCTGGGAATGCATACACAAGAGGTTGCCAAGCTAACTATTACTGTAGAGGTTAGTTGTTGAATTAGGGTTGGAGCTCTTGCTTTCTAAGCCTTCTTATGTCAAATTACCATGATGATGCGTTTTATGTTTTTTTTTTTTTTTTTCTGAGAGAAAAGTTAGGATCTTCTCTCCAAGAGAAAAAAAAAAAAAATCAATGGATCTTATTTTTACAAGTGGATTGATCAAATTTGACTGGGTGTAAATCACTTTTGCTTGGGAAGAGCTTTTATCACATCACCTCATCAAGCGCTTATATGACTGAGATTTTGCGTAAAATTTCTGAAGAATATATATAATTAGCAGTTTCATTCCTTACTTGTAGTTTTCAGTGTGATGCTTGTGAAAGATATAATATGATGAAATTAATGCTGGACAAGGACGGTTTTTACTGCTTCTTAAAACAGGTTTTTAGTACAAAATTGTATTTTTTATTAAAAAGTTATTTTAATAAGAAGTAAATAAGCTGTACCGAACGAAGACTAAGACCTTGTTTGGGATGACTTTCTTACTGATTCTTAAAACGGAGTTTTAGTAAAAAAAATTAAATTTATAACTAAAACTCCATTTTATTTAAGAAGCAATAAAAAAACAATCCTACAAAAAGCCTAAGGCTTTTTTTGAGACGGCTTTTTTACTGCTTCTTAAAACAACTTTTTAATACTCAAATTAAGAAAGCCGTCCCAAATGAAGTCTAAGGCTTCTTTTGGGATAACTTTTTAACAATTTTTTAAAGTAATTTTTTTAGTAAAAAATATTTTGAACAAAAAAATTTTGTAGAAGAAATTGTTTTAGAAAAAAGTAATAAAACTATTTTAAGATTAGTCTAATAAAATTCTTATTTATTATAATATAATCTGTACATGACACCTACATAATTCTTTCCTTAGAAAATGTAAACTGGCAGGATCACATGCATGGCATCTGATGCTTAAAGATCACATGCAAGCTTTAGCTTTCCTAAAGCTTAAAGTGACAAATTTTTTTCTTAAAATTGGAGAAAATGTCACCTAATTAAACACTTAAAGGTTAAAGAAAACAGTTTTCTCATCTCATTAATTTTTGCTTAGTTTCATCTGAGATGCAATGTTTAGTGTATCTCGGTCAAATTTGATATTCCTTTGATTTATCCCCCATAACAAGTGGGGTTAAAGCCGATAATTTGGTTCAAGTTTCGTTTGGAATGACTTTTTTACTGTTTTTTTAAAAAAAAAATTTAGTGTAAAAAATTTTAAGCTAAGTAAAAAAAATTTAGTTCAAACTTTTTTTTACTAAAAGTTATTTTTGAAAGCATTAAGAAAGTTGTCCCAAATGAAGCATTTAGTTTAACTAGGTCTCATTTAGTTCATTCTCTACGATCAAAAATAGTAGGCAATAATGTGCATATGTGCCAATTGTGAGTTGAACATTGATTGGGCTATGGCTTGTGGGCGACATAGTAGAAATGACTAAACCCATCCACTTTCTTGTTTAAGTCATTGACTAACTCTTGAGCAAGCAAAACATTGTCAAATATGGATCTACATTTCACAACCAGATTGTTCAGGGGAAATAATCTTAGGTAAAATTAAAGCCATTCTACTCATAATAATTTTAGCAATAAGTTTGTAAAACACATTGCATAAACTAATGGGCCAGAAATCATTCCAATAGTCAATATTCTGAGCCTTAGGAATCAGAGCGATATAAGTAGCATTAAAATACTTAGGCATAGGAGAACCTTTAAAGCAATCCACCACCGCATTAATCAAATCCTCCTTAATGATACCCCAAAATTTATGAAAAAATTTATTGGTAAAACCATCAGGCCCCGCAACAGACTCCGTATTCATAGACTTTAAATTATTCCAAATTTCCTCTTCAGTAGGAATTTTAGAAAGCATGTCATTCTCAGCATCAGTAACAAGGGACAGAATGCAACCAAAATCAACATTAAGATTAGGAGAAAAATTAGAATTAAAAACTTTAGAAAAGTAGTCAATGCCAGAATTCACAATTAAGTTAGGCTCCTCAATAATATTCCCCTTAGGAGAAGTAATTTTATGGATTTGCCTCCTAATCAAATTATGGTTAGCTATATTGTGAAAATAAGCAGTATTACGATCACTTTTAACAAGAAATCTAGAAGAAGCCTTTTGGCTCCAATAAGCTTCCTCTTGCTCCTGCAGATTAGACAGATGGATCTTAGCTTCATTAAGACAAGATAAATTATCATTGGAAGAATTAAGCAAATAAGCCCTATCGGCATTTTCAACAAGTTCTTTAGCTTTCAGGATATTAGCAAACAGATTTTTAAAAATACATTTATTCCACCAAGACAATTTTTGCTTAAGCCTCTTGAGTTTGAACCAAAGCCTGTTCATGCCCTGCACCTCATCAGAAGGAAAAAGAGGAGCGTCCCAATTCTTTTTCACCGTATGCATAAAAGTGTCATCCAAAAGCCACATGTTTTAAAATCTAAATGATTTAAAGCTAGAACCATTCATGTAGTTAATGTTTAAAAGTAAAGGAGAGTGATCAGATAAAGTGCGGGTAAGTTGAGTAATATGAGTATTAGGAAAAGTCGTTACCCAATAATTGTTGAAAAGAATGCGATCAAGCCTTTGCCACATAGTACCTCTATTCCAAGTGAAACTATTACCCGAAAAACCAATGTGTTTTGAAAATTGCAATTCCTAATCAAGTCATTAAAATCCTCCATGACTTTTAAATCAGGGTGCCTACCACCCACGCGTTCAGAAACATTAGTAATGCAATTGAAGTCACCGCCCACTAGCCACGGAGCATTAATATTAGAGGAAAAATCAGTGAGCTACTGCCAAAGATTAATCCTCCTAAATCTAGTATAGGCAGCATAAATAAAAGATGCAAAAGAAGAAACAGCATGTAAAGTAATACTAGTATGAATGACTTGAGAAAAATCTAAATTAACATCCAAAGAAATGGACCGTTTCCAAAAAAGCCAAATCTTGTTAGAGCAATTACCAAAGCAAAAATCAAAACCAAGCTTTCTCTTAACAGAAACCAATTTATTCATACCAACTAAAGGTTCAATTAAAACAAGTAAATGAGTACCATAAATCCTATAAAAATTTTTCACTCTAACTTTCAATAGAGAACCACCCACTCCTCTAATGTTCCAAATAATAGCTTTAACCATTAATAGAAGAGTTATTAGCTCTAGTGACCCTAGGGGTATTGGTAATGATATTTTTCTTATTTTTCCCCTTCTTCTTAGAGATGGAAGAACCACCCTCTTCAACAACTTTCTCCTTGCCAGAGGGAGATGCCTTAGAAATAGAAGAGTCTTTAATCTCTTCCAAAGGACTACAAATTTCAATAGTGACAACTTCCCCTTCTTCCAACTCCACATCTTTTTCTCCTTGTTTAAACTTGGACTCAGAAGGAGAACCCTCTTGTCCAACACGATCAAGGCTAGAACCAACATTATTTTCCAAGACCTTTAGGGAAGAAGTATTAACATTATCATTGGCCTCCATAGAAGAAGTAACATTTTGCAAATTCTTTTCAACAATCAGCTCTTTCCTAACACCGGCCTCCAAGGTATTTTCTATAGTTTCTTCTCTATTGTCCAGCTTATCACCCTCTTCACTCCTTAAGGAAGAGTCTAAAGACTCTATTTCTATGTCATCTCCACACGGGTTTGGATCATCTCCATCAGATTTTGGTTTTTCAGAAACAGTTTCAAATTTCAAATCACTAGTTTTGGGAAGTTCAACAGCTAACAAATGCTCCGGTTTTTTCTGTCCAGCAATCGATTTGGGACCCTTAGAATTTTTTTTTTCAGTTGAGGATGTGCAACAAAACAATCTGAAATAGCATGACCATGTATTTTGCAATGTAAACAAAAATCAGGGACATTTTCGAATTCAACTTTTTGAAGATAGCCAGTTTTTTCCAAACCAATCCAAACCTCTTTTTGATGTTTCTTAGTAAAGTCGAGCTCAACCAATATTCTAGCCACTGATGGCCTCGATCGTGAAGCAGTGGCTTGGTCGGTTTGGAGCGGCCTACCAAAATTTAACCGCAAGTTAGGAAAAGAAATCCATATAAGAACTATAGGGGATTCTTCTTTGACATCAAAATAAAGTGTCCATTTTAATAATCTCATTTGACAATTCAGAATATAGTAAGACCTCCTAGAAAAAATCCTACTGTAATTCAAATCGTTGGATAATTGGATAGAAACATGCCTTGGATCAAGTAATCCTATAGAAAAGTTACCAGAAAGTTTCAGTTTACCAAAAAAATTACGAATCGCATCTAGGTTAGGTCTACGAACGGTAAATTTGCCAACAAGAGTAAACTAAAAAGGGGATACAAGTTTAATAATATCATCATCGGACATTAAAATCACAGGAAAGCCTTTAAAGGTTTATTTCGTAAAAGAGAACGAAGGATCTTTCGATTGGCTCAGACCCGCCAACACATCACGAAAAGATCGTGAAGAAGCCAAAGCTTTACCATTATCTATCATACCTTTGGTAGATCCATGCATCCCTTGGGGAGGAACACCCCAGACATTAGCAAGAGCAGACGATGAGTTCGTCTCTATCGGAGAAGACGAAACCCAATAGCCCGAAGGCAAGATACTTAAGAAAAAGAATCAAAACAGCCAAATAAGCTTAGACGAACAACCGATCGAAGAGAGCAGACGAAAAAAACGGGGAGCTGTGGTCGCAAAGAAAATCGCCATAGCAGGGGCGACTAGGGCTCTTTTTGATCCGCCTATGAATAACATGCAGATTTATGTAATTCCCTCAATGAAACTCTGATGATCATTCTCAATTGTAAATAATCTAATCTTATTCAACTGTGAAGAGAAGAAGATTCTTGTATATTTTATTTTGTACCTAATTGCTACAATAAAGTCAGGCATTGTGATTTTTTCTTCTTAGATTTTTCACATACCGGCCTTTTATAGCTTTTTTATGACCGCTAGATTTTTGTTAGAAGTTAAGATATTAAACATGAATTTAATCTATGCATTTTTTTAGTGCGGAACAACATTGATGATTGGGATGATATCCACAATACCTGTGTTGATATCAAAAGATATATTTTACAAAAACCCTTCATGGTGAAAATGATTCCTCTTTTGAGAGAGAAATTATTCTATGTGGAGACCGGACACAAAACATCATTTGGAGACCAATCAGAATGCACCATGTCAACGGTATCGAGCACATGAGTGATGTGACGCATTCTGGTTGGTCTCCGGACGACATTTGCACAGAATAATTTTTTTCCTTTTGAGAGTGAGCAAAATAAGATTGTAAATGCTAATATTATATATGAAATTAAAAAAAAAAAGACTTTTTTTCTTAGAACTTCGACAATTATACTTAGTGAAAGTGAGCAGAATAGTTAAAACATTTACTCTTTTACTCGAAAAAAAAAAACGTAAGATGGGCAATTACATGGCTTCGCCCCTGGCCTTCGTTGAACGTAAATCAACGTGGAGGACGAATAAAGATTGTTTGGCGAGCCATCAACAAAAGGAAACCTTCACTTTTATAAAGTATATATGCCATTATTAGCGCACTGGCATGTGATACGCACAGCTGCATGTGCATATAAAAGAGTAACAAATACTCTCTGAGCAGAAGGAAAGAGAAAGCCATGGAGATGGGGCAAATTATTGGACCTAAAAATAGATCCGGACATCCGATTAAAACTTTCCACGTCGCCTGCACATTGACTGCACTTTAACTGTGCTTTAGGTGCGCTTTGATTACGCTTCACCTGCGTTTTTTTTACTGCGTTTTGACTGCATTTTACTTGCACTTTACATGCGCTTTTGACGCGCTTAGTTTAAAATAATATTTTTTGAGTATCCGGACATATCTCTACGCCCAGTGACCGGACGTAATAATTTGCCTGGAGGGGAAATTATTAGGTCCAGTCACCTGACAGAGACATACATCCGGATTTCTCTGTCTACAATAAAAGCACAGTCAAAGCACAGCTGCTACAGTAACTGTGCTTTGACTGTGCTTTATTGTAGATAGAGAGAAATCCGAATGTATTTCTTTGCAAGGTGACCGGACCTAATAATTCTCCCAAGCCATGGGGGTCCATACAAACCGGGTTGCGAAGCTACCTATGGTTGCAGATCTTGACCACCTGGTAACTAATCAGGGTTGGAGCTCTTGCTTTCTAAGCTTTCTTATGTCAGAACAGTGATCACATGATGTGTTTTATGAATAAAGGATTTGTTTGGTCTCATTTTATGTACTTTTTTATTTAGCAGTATAAGGTCGCAAATCAAATGTAATTTTTTCATGTTTATTGCAGCTTTGTAACCACATATTCTCATGAATGCATTGCTATAGTTAAAACGAGTTTACTTGTTTTTTTAACTTAAAATGATTATAATTGAGTTTTAGTTTTTATATATCTTAAAAAAAATTATGTTGATCGGGCACGAATCTCGAAGCAAAAACAAGTTGGAAACTCAAAAAATTAAATCCGGGATCATCTGAACTTCGATTTCAGCAAACTTATAGTTGAACTGAACGACTCAGAAATAAGAACCCAACGACACCAAATTTGATCCAATTTGAGCTCGAATTGGTCCAAATCGAAGACGTGAAGCACATTCGGAAGGTTCAAATCATAATTTGGATTATCAAACATTTCCAAACATGATATGCTTATAGTCGAATCGAGCGGCTCGACGTGCCAAATCCAACGTGTCCAAGATCGTCAAATTTTGATATCATTAAGACATTTAAATGCACAATAAACGATCTATGATCAAAGGATTCAACATCGACCGTCCATTCAAACCACTCACAATTTACCCTTGATCTTCCTGCTATTTACTGGTCATGTTACTCTCAGAAAACTATAAATAGACCCCTCGTTTCTCATAGAAAGGGACCCCAAAGGAGGGAAGAAGGAGGCACATGCAAGAAGAGGAGAAGGAAGCAAGGAAGAGAAGGAAGAGACTTCTCCTCGACCATCAAATTTTAAAGCATTTGAAATTCACTCTCAAATATAATTTTGGAGTATTTAAAAATCATTAGATTTGACGGGTTCCAAATATACAATACATATTTTTTCCATTGCCGACAACCACCGTCGATAGCACCACCTACCATTGGCCGCCTGCAACCATCATCATCATTTGATTTTACATTATATTCATTTAATTTCAATAAAAAAAGACATGTATTTATTTCATACTAATTTAAATAATTTTAAAATATTTCAAATAGATTAAATTAATTCATTTTAGACGCTATTTCTCTTTTTAAACAAATCAAACGACACCTAACCAAAAAAAAAAAAAAAATCTTAATTAGAATATTCATTATAATATTTTGAAATCTACATAAAACAACTGGATGAACTGCAGCGCCTGGTGGACCAAAAAGGGGACAATAATGCTTGGCGACGACATATTTGCAATTAATTATAATGTAAATTGATGGTTATCAACGTCATTATGGGCTAATGGCAACGTCATTACCAGCGTTCAGCAATGATAATTACAAGTAATTAAAAAAAGTTTATGATGAAAATGGAATAATCATTTTATTCTTATATTCAAAGTTTATACATAGATAGATTTAAGGCTTCGTTTGAGACGACTTTCTTACTACTTATTAACAAAGTCCCAAATTAAGTTTAAGAGTATTAGGCAAAACATATGAGAATCTTACATAAAAAAATTAGAAAAACATTTGGTATCTTTCTAATGAAAACCCCCATATGATGGTATTAGGAAAGAGTTTAAACATATTAGAACTGTCAGCACATGATAACAGATAAGATTTAAGTTTTATTTGGGATAACTTTTTTGCCGTCCGTAATTATAATTTCTTTTTGTGGCTAGTACTATTTTTTCGTAGCTTTCAGAAATAATTTTTCTAAGAAAATTGCTTTGCACAAATAATTTAAAAGTTACTTTCTCTATAGTTGATACGGCATCACAAAATTAGCTTGATCGGGCACGAATCTCGAGGCGAAAGCTAGTTGGAAACTTCAAAAATTAATTCCGAGAGCACCCCAACTCCGATTTCAGCAAGCTTATAGTCGAACTGAGCGTCTCGGAAATACGAACTCAACGACACCAAGATCAACCCAATCCGAGCCCAAATGGGTCCAAATCATGGATCCAAAGTGCTGTTGGAAGGTTCAAACCGCAATTTGAGTTACCAAACGGACTCCGATTTTGACGAGCTTATACTCGAATCGAAGGGCTCAACGAGACAAATCCAACGAGCCCAAGATCACAAAATTCCGACATCACTAAGGCCTTCAAATGTCCAATGAACGGTGCATGATTGTAGGATTCAATATCGGCCGTCCATTGGACCACTCCCTATTCGCCCCTGATCTCATGCCTATTTACGGGCCATGCCACTCCAGAAAATCTATAAATAGAGCCCTCATTTCTCATAAGAGGGGGACTCAAGCAAGAAGAGAAGGAAGAGGAGAAGGAAGGAGCTCCTCCTCAGCAGCTGCCAGACCACCGCCGGACCACCGCAGAACCTCGCCGGACCACCGCAGGAACCTCGTCGGACCACCGCCGGACCACCGCAGGAACCTCGTCGGACCACCGTCGGACCACCACAGGAACCTCGTCGGACCACCGCAGAACCTCGCCGGACCACCACCTTAAGGCCTGACGTTCAGCCCCTACGTCCTACTGAAGACCCGACGTCCTGCCAAAGACCCGATGTCTCATTCAAGGCCCGACACTCAATCCCTACGTCCTGCCAAAGATTTGACGTCTTGTTCAAGGCCCGACGTTAAGTCCCGACGTCCTACTGAAGACCCGACGTCCTGCTGAAGACCTGACGTCCTGCTTAAGACCCAACGTCTTACTCAAGGCCAGACCATCAACATCCGATCTTCCAAGTGACACTGGGACTAACACCTGACTCCTTATCTCCTACCGCCTACGGTCCTTCTGACCACTGTCGCCTAATACGGTCCGTCCTACCTCCATCACCAGACAACGGTCTCCGGCCGACTACGGTCTCCGGCCGACTAAGGTCTCCTGCCGACTACGGTCTCCTGCCGACTACGGTCTCCGGCCGACTACGGTCTGCGGCCGACTACGGTCTCCGGCCGACTACGGTCTCCTGCCGACTACGGTCTCCTGCCGACTACGATCCTTCAGGCCAAACAAACCTGTATATGTAACTCTTACCATGTAATGCAATCTATATGATGTACATTTGCTACATCAATCCAAGACCTTCTCCTAAGGAAGGGCCTCATTTGTAATCGACTACAAATACTAGTGGATTCATTCAAACTGGGCCAGGCCCCGTGGTTTTTCCCCTTTTTTTTCAGGGGTTTTCCACGTAAAAACTCTGGTGTCACTTATGAATGCTACATCCTCTCACTTATCTGATTGTGTGCTGGATCTTCGTACAACGCTAAGACGTTAAACTATATATTTCTCTACCGCCGCGAATATTCCAGGACGCAACAGCTTGGCGCCGTCTGTGGGAACGTGCTTCCCGACTGGGGGGGCAACTTTTGCTCCAATCTCAAAATATCACACATAGCATTAATATCATAAAAAGCAGATGCAGACTGGGGGGCAACTTTGACTCAAATCATGGTCAAATAGATCCTCCAATACCTTCAACATCAAGTTGATATTTCAGGAATATCTGAGCAAATGCAAGGATACTTCAAATCAATTGCAAGCTTTATACAGTCCCTTGTTGGACTTCAACTCCTTGGGCAAGGTCTTAACATCGATCTCAAAAAAGGCAGTAACGGTCTAAAGATAGACCTTCTTCACTTTTGACTCGGGATATACGCGGCGTTCGCCCCCTCCCAATCAAAGCAAAATCAATCCCAGGGGGATTCGATTCGACCTCTTCCACACAGGTTAACGTCGTCGAGCAAAGGCTCCGACATACAACCTCGGAAAGGTCTCACATCCTTGGTGGATTCTCTCGACCTCTTCCACACAGGTTAACGTCGTCGAGCAAAGGCTCCGACATACAACCTCGGAAAGGTTTTACATCCTTGGTGGATTCTCTCGACCTCTTCCACACAGGTTAACGTCGTCGAGCAAAGGCTCCGACATACAACCTCAGAAAGGTCCTACATCCTTGGTGGATTCTCCTGACCTCTTCCACACAGGTTAACGTCGTCGAGCAGGGCTCCGGCATACAACCTCGGATAGGTCTTACATCCTTGGTGGATTCTCTCGACCTATTCCACACAGGTTAACGTCGTCGAGCAAAGGCTCTGACATACAACCTCGGAAAGGTCTCACATCCTTAGTGGATTCTCCCAGCCTCTTCCACACAGGTTAACGTCGTCGAGCAAAGGCTCCGATATACAACCTCGGAAAGGTCTCACATCCTTAGTGGATTCTCCCGACCTCTTCCACACAGGTTAACGTCGTCGAGCAGGGCTCCGGCATACAACCTCGGAAAGGTCTCACATCCTTAGTGGATTCTCCTGACCTCTTCCACACAGGTTAACATCGTCAAGCAGGACTCCGGCATACAACCTCGAAAAGGTCTCACATCCTTAGTGGATTCTCCCGACCTCTTCCACACAGGTTAACGTCGTCGAGCAGGACTCCGACTTACAACATCGGAAAAGTCTCACGTCATTGGTTAACGTCGCTAGAATGTCGTCAATAGACTTCTATCTGACTTCTCCATAATGTTAAAATTCTTCCCGATTTTGAATTTCCTCCTGCGCTAAACTTTTGCCTTGCAGGACTTTCGACGGACTATTACACGACGCCGAAATTCTTCCTTTCATCGGACTTCTGCCCGTCGACGAACTTTCATCGGACTTCTGTCCGAGGCCGTACTTCTACACGACAACGGACTTCACCTTGTCGTCGAACTTCTACTCGTCAGCAGACTTCTATTCGTCGTCGGACTTCTGCCCGTCGATGAACTTTCATCGGACTTCTGCCCGAGGCCATACTTCTACCCGACGTCGGACTTCTCCTTGTCGTCGAACTTCTGCTCGTCAGCGGACTTCTACTCGTCGTCGGACTTCTGCCCGTCGACAAACTTTCATCGGTCTTCTGCCCGAGGCCGAACTTCTACATTACGTCGGACTTCTCCCTGTCGTCGGACTTCTACTCGTCAGCAGACTTCTACTCGTCGTCGGACTTCTGCCCGTCGATGAACTTTCATCGGACTTCTGCCCGAGGCCATACTTCTACCCGACGTCGGACTTCTCCTTGTCGTCGAACTTCTGCTCGTCAGCGGACTTCTACTCGTCGTCGGACTTCTGCCCGTCGACAAACTTTCATCGGTCTTCTGCCCGAGGCCGAACTTCTACATTGCGTCGGACTTCTCCCTGTCGTCGGACTTTTACTCGTCAGCAGACTTCTACTCGTCGTCGGACTTCTGCCCGTCGATGAACTTTCATCGGACTTCTGCCCGAGGCCATACTTCTACCCGACGTAGGACTTCTCCTTATCGTCGAACTTCTGCTCGTCAGCGGACTTCTACTCGTCGTCGGACTTCTGCCCGTCGACAAACTTTCATCGGTCTTCTGCCCGAGGCCAAACTTCTACATTACGTAAGACTTCTCCCTGTCGTCGGACTTCTACTCGTCGTCGGACTTCTGCCCGTCTACGAATCTTTGTCGGTCTTCTACCCGACGCTGCATCTCCACCCTACTTCGTACTTTTACCGGATGTCGGACTTCTACCAGTTAATAGACTTTCGTCGGTCTTCTACCCGACGCTGTATGACAACCCGATGTTGAATTCATGCCTGTCATCATACTTCTCCCCGATGCTGGAAGTTTGCCCGTCATTCCAACCTCTCTCCTTACAACGGTCTATCCGACCTCCATTGCCAACCACCAAACATCAGAACTCCACAAGATCTCTCGAAGAAAAGAGGGATAAGGGAAAATCTCCGGACTTCCTTTCCAAGAGAGGGGCCTCGAAAAATTGAGGGAATGCCTCAATGGTAAGGACAGAGGGAGAAGAGAAGGAGGGGAAATCTCCAAACTTCCTTGCCAAGAGAGGGGCCTCGAAAAATCGAGGGAAGGCCTCAATAGAAAGGACAGAGGGAGAAGAAAAGAAGGGGAAATCTCCGGACTTCCTTGCCAAGAGAGGGGCCTCGAAAAATCGAGGGAAGGCCTCAATAGAAAGGACAGAGGGAGAAGAGAATGAGGGGAAATCTCCGGACTTCTTTGCCAAGAGAGGGGCCTCGAAAAATTGAGGGAAGGCCTCAATGGAAAGGGCAGAGGGAGCAGAGAAGGAGGGGAAATCTCCGGACTTCCTTGCCAAGAGAGGGGCCTCGAAAAATCGAGGGAATGCCTTAATAGAAAGGACAGAGGGAGAAGAGAATGAGGGGAAATCTCCGGACTTCCTTGCCAAGAGAGGGGCCTCGAAAAATCGAGGGAAGGCCTCAATGGAAAGGGCAGAGGGAGCAGAGAAGGAGGGGAAATCTCCGGACTTCCTTGCCAAGAGAGGGGCCTCGAAAAATCGAGGGAAGGCCTCAATAGAAAGGACAGAGGGAGAAGAGAATGAGGCGAAATCTCCGGACTTCCATGCCAAGAGAGGGGCCTCGAAAAATCGAGGGAAGGCCTCAATAGAAAGGACAGAGGGAGAAGAGAATGAGACGAAATCTCCGGACTTCCTTGCCAAGAGAGGGGCCTCGAAAAATCGAGGGAAGGCCTCAATAGAAAGGACAGAGGGAGAAGAGAAGAAGAAAAGAAAGAGAAGAGGAGAAGAACAATTTTTCTAAAGGCCTAAGGGGCCTATTTATAGTTTTTGTGAGTGAATGGGGGAAGTTTCTAGAGTTTTCTAGAATTCTTAAAAAATTCGAATTTTTCTGAATTTTTTCGGAATTTTTTGGATTTTTTTGGGATTTTTTCGGATTTTTTAATCCCATGTGGGTCCCACACAATAAAAAAAAAAAAAAAAAAAAATTAACCGCACGGCTAACCGCGCGGTACACGCGCGGGACGCGCCTGTTGGCGCGCGGCAGGCTTGCTGCCGCCGGCGAGCGGCGGCAGGCGGCGGCCGGCCGGCTGGCCGGCCGGTTCGGCCGCCTACGCGTGTCCGGGCCCGATTTTCGGCCCGGACGGTCCGATTCGGACATTTTTGGGGTCCCCGGATACATTTTTCGATGTTCCGAACTCAATTTCGGCACTTTCGGAGCTCAACGGAGCCTCTAGGATCAAGTTCGAGCAAACCATTAATTTTTGGAACGCAATTTTTTGCGATTCGGTCAGTGTAAAATTTCGGAACAAGTATTTTCGGACTCATGGAGCTTCGACGTCCGAAAATAGGGGGGCAACTGATACGGCATCACAAAATTAGCTTGATCGGGCACGAATCTCGAGGCGAAAGCTAGTTGGAAACTTCAAAAATTAATTCCGAGAGCACCCCAACTCCGATTTCAGCAAGCTTATAGTCGAACTGAGCGTCTCGGAAATACGAACTCAACGACACCAAGATCAACCCAATCCGAGCCCAAATGGGTCCAAATCATGGATCCAAAGTGCTGTTGGAAGGTTCAAACCGCAATTTGAGTTACCAAACGGACTCCGATTTTGACGAGCTTATACTCGAATCGAAGGGCTCAACGAGACAAATCCAACGAGCCCAAGATCACAAAATTCCGACATCACTAAGGCCTTCAAATGTCCAATGAACGGTGCATGATTGTAGGATTCAATATCGGCCGTCCATTGGACCACTCCCTATTCGCCCCTGATCTCATGCCTATTTACGGGCCATGCCACTCCAGAAAATCTATAAATAGAGCCCTCATTTCTCATAAGAGGGGGACTCAAGCAAGAAGAGAAGGAAGAGGAGAAGGAAGGAGCTCCTCCTCAGCAGCTGCCAGACCACCGCCGGACCACCGCAGGACCTCGCCGGACCACCGCAGGAACCTCGTCGGACCACCGCAGGAACCTCGTCGGACCACCGCCGGACCACCACAGGAACCTCGCCGGACCACCGCAGAACCTCGCCGGACCACCACCTTAAGGCCTGACGTTCAGCCCCTACGTCCTACTGAAGACCCGACGTCCTGCCAAAGACCCGACGTCTCATTCAAGGCCCGACACTCAATCCCTACGTCCTGCCAAAGATTTGACGTCTTGTTCAAGGCCCGACGTTAAGTCCCGACGTCCTACTGAAGACCCGACGTCCTGCTGAAGACCTGACGTCCTGCTTAAGACCCGACGTCTTACTCAAGGCCAGACCATCAACATCCGATCTTCCAAGTGACACTGGGACTAACACCTGACTCCTTATCTCCTACCGCCTACGGTCCTTCTGACCACTGTCGCCTAATACGGTCCGTCCTACCTCCATCACCAGACAACGGTCTCCAGCCGACTACGGTCTCCGGCCGACTAAGGTCTCCTGCCGACTACGGTCTCCTGCCGACTACGGTCTCCGGCCGACTACGGTCTCCGGCCGACTACGGTCTCCGGCCGACTACGGTCTCCGGCCGACTACGGTCTCCTGCCGACTACGGTCTCCTGCCGACTACGATCCTTCAGGCCAAACAAACCTGTATATGTAACTCTTACCATGTAATGCAATCTATATAGTGTACATTTGCTACATCAATCCAAGACCTTCTCCTAAGGAAGGGCCTCATTTGTAATCGACTACAAATACTAGTAGATTCATTCAAACTGGGCCAGGCCCCGTGGTTTTTCCCCCTTTTTCAGGGGTTTTCCACGTAAAAACTCTGGTGTCACTTATGAATGCTACATCCTCTCACTTATCTGATTGTGTGCTGGATCTTCGTACAACGCTAAGACGTTAAACTATATATTTCTCTACCGCCGCGAATATTCCAGGACGCAATAATAGTAAATAGGGACTAAATGGTAAAGTTATTAACTTTTTAAGGTGATTTGAGGGATCAAATATCTCTCAAGTTTGCATGCTTACAATAAAAATGTTTCCCTTCACATGATGAATTAGCTTCGACGATACAGTGACTACATGCTTGGAGCTCATAGGATTCACCCATAGGATTATCACGAGTTACTTGCCCCGACTTAATAGCGAACTCACCCAACCCAGAGTGGACAGGGACCTCTGCACTAAGTCAATAATTTGGTGCCCACCACATGCCTAGATGCCACATAAGTCACTTGTTCTCTCTAAAGCAATCACCATCTCATTCAAACTTAGCTATAATGAAGTGCTAACTCAGGTGGCCCTCAGCTCACCTTATCGTGATCAACTGATCATCGAGCCCATCTTATCAATAATCATATATCACTTGCCTTCTCACCTAGGTGATACGTGGCTTGGTACATGCTGCTAGTAGCTTCCAGAGCATCCAAAAACCTCCTCCTCAAAATTAACTCACAAGCTCTCCCACTCCTACCCAACACTATTAAGCTTGCCTACACTATGGGGCTTGCCTAGTGCATGTTAAATGCAACAGAGCTCGCCCAATGCATATTTGACACATTTGAGCTCATCCAGGGATAGATGATCAAACTTTGCAATTCTCGCTCTACCTCAGCTGATCAGGGGGTGACACATGTGTTAGAGTAGTGTGTACCATTATATTTTTTTTTTACTTTTTCTATATATTCTTCTTAAATGATAAGGAACAGTTTGAGACCTTATGCTAGACTTTTTGACTGATATATTGGATATTATGCCAATTTGAGATGTAAAGCTTTTTGAGCATTATGTAGTATTTTCATTTATTCTCTTCAATTAATCCTCATTCTCAAAGGTCCTAGCTTATAGTATTAGTTTGCCAGTAAAGTTAGGAGTCATCCATGAATAAATTTGAATCCAAAATTTTATATATTTAATATTTACTCATATAAAGCTCTCATATCTAAATAACATCAAAACATATTTGAAGATATATATATACACCAAGCTGCTTATTTTCTAGTACTTTTTATCTCAAGCCGCTATGCTGATATAATGGAATCTAAGACCAACTCCGAAGCCATTTTTTTTCCAATTTCTATTACTTTTTTTGGGACATTTAGGCCAATTAAGACGGACACACACATCGCTTACATAAGACTGGAATCCAAAACCTCTTAATTTGTAGCCTAAGTTCAAGATGAGTTGTGTGCTCTTTCTTTCATGATGTGCAACAACTTTGTAAGACCTTTTTTTAGCTATTTTAGTCCTTCACACTTTTACACATGTGGTAGTTCTCTATTCTGATTAATGTAATTAGCTGAGAGTGGCCCTCAACATTCTAAAAAAGCAAAGCATTATTTCTCTCCCTCCATTATAGAAATCTCATATTCTTTTTTATGAAATGATGCCCATGAAAAAGGTTTAACTCATTAAAATAACTTCAAAATATTTATAGTACTATCAAAATATGCTCTATAGTCCAATCCCTTCAGTAATGAAATGCAGGAAACCTTTTGGTTAAATGAAAAAATAATGAAGAGGTGGAAGACAAACAATGATGGGTAGGTGAGCCATCACTTTTCTAAACCATACGCCATTATTGATGCACTGAGATGGAAAATCTCCAGCTGAATATATAAACAAGTAATACATTCTCTCAGAGCCGAAGCACAGAAAGCCATGGAGATGGAGCTGAGAAGAGCCTGTTCTCTACCAGGTGTTACCGTGCTTCTTCTTCTTGCGTTATCTCTCTGCAACACTAGCAGTACTGTTACAGCCATGGAAGCTCGTATCCATGGCTACGCTGATTCATCTTTCACAGAGAGTTTTTATTTATCAGAGTGGGGTTTAGATTCAGAGAATGGAAGAAGGCTTCTTCAGACAACAAAATACTTAAGTTATGGTTCTCTGGACAAAAATAGACCTGTTGTGAGCACTTCAAAGCCTGGGAATGCATACACAAGAGGTTGCCAAGCTAACTATCACTGTAGAGGTTAGTTGTTGATGTGGGCTCACATTACCGGGACTACTACTGCCGGCATACTCTATTTGCCACATGGACCTCGCTCATATATCCACTACCTCACTTTCTGCACTTTTTGTTATACTGCTACAGTATTAACTAACTTTAGGCTATAGTACAACTTTTCCCTTTTCTCCTGCTTTTTCCGTTTTAGCCATTCGGCTCTTTGGTTAGTATATCTTCTCTTTGTGTGGAGAAGTTCAGGATACAGAATATTATCAAAAGAAACTTTACTCGGGTATTTGGAGCTCTGCTCTTGTTCCTCTTTTCTTTCCTTGTGCTCTGTTTATTTCTCTTGCAGGAACCAAAAGCTTCCACGCCAAGTTGGTATCAGAGCTCAGGTTGACGAAGCTGCGGGAATGGCGGAGAGTAGCAGGCACAACGCCCTTGACGGCGATCAGGGCGAGAACGCAATGTGGACGGCGCAATCCAGGATTCTTCAACAACTGGATGAACTTAAGGCTGACTTTCGCCGATTTACCACTGAAATGCGTCTTGAAATTCAAAGCCTCAAATTAGGCTCCGGTAATCCTCAGGCGAATCGCGAGACCTCACCCGACCGTCGACACGGTCATACGAGGGAGCGCCTGTTGGGCCGATTCCATCCTGAAGCTCGTACCGATGATGCGGATATCGTCGCGTCTGACGTCGAAGCTGAGTTCCAACAACACCTGTATCTGACCGATTCCGCTGATGAAGACACCACCCGATTGAGGCGACCCAGAAGAACTGGAATGGCACACCGACCACAACATCAGGGTGATTATAGAATGAAGATGGATATTCAATTTTTTGAGGGACGTTTACACATCGAAGACTATCTCGATTGGGAACGTTCTGTCGAGACATTTTTTGAATATATGGATATCCCGGTGGATAAGCAGGTGAAGTATGTGGCCTGCAAATTGAAGGGCGGGGCAAGTGCTTGGTGGCACCAAGTTCTGCAATCGAGACTCCGTGAAGGGAGAGGACCTGTCCGGAATTGGATTCGGATGAAACAGCTGCTCCGTAGTCACTTTCTACCAACCGATTTTGAGCAACTGTTATATATGCAATATCAACAGTGTAATCAGGGGAACAGAAGTGTAAGCGTCTACACTGAAGAATTCTACCGTCTATGCGCCCGTAACAATCTCAACGAGTCTGATAATCAACTCGTCGCTCGCTACATTGGCGGCCTGAAGGAAGGCATTCAAGACAAATTGGAATTAAATTCCGTTTGGTCTCTATCACAGGCTGTCAACTTCGCCTTGAAAGCTGAAATTCAGCTAAGCCGTCCCGGACGTGCTCACAGTCAAAGGCGAAACTTCTCTGAAACATCACTAGCGGATGGCAAGCCTTATGGAAGTGCTGGTTCTAAACCGGCTCCTAAATACCTTTAAGGGACCTAATGCGCCACCAGTGGAAAACAAAGTGGTCGATAGAGCAAGAGGCCTCAGCAAAGACAATCCCTATTCCAGGCCGACTACTTTGAAGTGTTTTCGGTGTTTTCAACCCGGGCACAAATCGAATGAGTGTCCGAATCGTCAACAGGTCCAATTGTTAGAAGGAGGTTCCGAAATCCGGCCATCGAACGCGGAAGTAGATGCCGAAGAGGAATATGAAGAAGTTGAAGGTGATGATGGGGAACCCGTAATGTGCATCCTGGAGAAGCTGCTGCTGGCCCCGCGACAGGCAACATCATCCCAACGGAATGTCATCTTCAAGACCAAATGCACGATTGGAGGCAAAGTGTGCGATCTTCTCATTGATAACGGGTGTACAGAGAACATTATTTCTCAATCGGCTGTCAATGCCTTGAAGCTGAAGACTACCAAGAACCCAACGCCCTACAAAATCAGTTGGGTCAAACGGGGTGTTGAAGTTTCCGTATCTGAAATGTGCAGGGTTAATTTTTCCATCGGAAGACACTATAGTTGCGATGTACTTTGTGATGTTATTGAAATGGATGTGTGCCATCTCATCCTGGGAAGACCCTGGCAATTTGACACGGGAGTTATGTATGACGGTCGCACCAATTCGTACTCCTTCGAGTGGAAAAGCAAGAAGTTACGGTTACTTCCCAATTCTTCTGGTTCATCAGCTTCCGTTCCAGCAGCTCACCCAGCGTTAAACATTGTGACCGGGAAATCCCTCATACGGGCAGGACAGGAAAATAAGGGTGTGATGGCTGTATTCATTGCTGAAGAAAATTCGTCGACTCATACCACTTCTTATCCAGTGGCATTGCAACGACTGTTGGCTGAATTCACTGATATCTCCCCTGCTGAGCTCCCTCAGGAATTACCACCACTTCGGTCAATACAACATCAGGTGGATTTGGTACCGGGTGCTTCACTACCCAACTTACCACACTACAAAATGAGCCCCAAAGAACATAAAGCCATGCAGCAAATTGTTGATGAACTCATTCAGAAACAAATGATTCAACCCAGTTTGAGTCCATGTGCCGTACCCGCGCTGCTAGTGCCAAAAAAAGATGGGTCTTGGCGAATCTGCATCGATAGTAGATCAATTAACAAGATTACCATTAAATACCGTTTCCCCGTGCCCAGGATTGAAGACATGCTAGATCATTTGGCCGGTGCTTCTATATTCTCCAAGCTGGACCTCCGCAGTGGATATCACCAAATACGAATCCGACCGGGTGACGAGTGGAAGACTGCCTTCAAAACGCGAGACGGCCTCTTTGAATGGAAGGTAATGCCTTTTGGCTTATGCAATGCACCTTCCACGTTTATGCGACTAATGAATGAAATCTTAAAACCACTCCTTGGCAAATGCTGTGTCGTTTATTTCGACGACATCTTAGTCTTTAGTCCTTCCACTGAAACTCACTGGGGTCATCTAACTGCTGTGTTTGAACTGCTGCGGGAACACAAATTATATTTAAACAAGACAAAGTGTGAATTTGCCATGTCTGAAGTACATTTCTTAGGCTTCATAGTTTCGGCACAAGGAGTCAGCATGGACCCTTGTAAGGTGGCTGCTGTTCGTGAATGGCCCAAACCGAGTTCTATCACCGAAGTACGCAGTTTTCTCGGTTTGGCTAATTTTTATAGAAGATTCATCCGGGGGTTCAGCATCATTATGGCTCCACTCACGGACTGCTTAAAGCGACAATCTTTTGTGTGGACCTCGGAACAGCAACATGGTTTTGACACCATTAAGGAAGCTTTAATCTCTGCTCCTGTTTTGGCTGTGCCCGACTTTAACAAGCCCTTCAATGTTGATACTGACGCTTCAGGGGTTGGCATAGGCGCTGTGTTGACTCAAGATAATAAACCCATAGAATTCTTCAGCGAGAAGTTGAGTCCAACCAGGCAAAAGTGGTCCACATATGAGCAGGAGTTATACGCAGTTGTTCGGGCGTTGAAGCAGTGGGAGCATTATTTACTCCACCAAGACTTCATTTTGTGCAGCGATCACCAAGCTCTACAGTATCTGAACACTCAAAAAAACATTAACCGTATGCATGCACGGTGGATAATATTCCTGCAAAGGTTCAGTTTTGTGTTAAAACACAAATCAGGCAGTCAAAATCGCGTAGCTGATGCCTTGAGCAGGCGGTCAGCCTTGATCACTAAATTGCAAACTGAACTCACGGGCTTGGAGTCGCTCAAAGACCTGTACCCTCAAGATCCAGACTTTGCTACATCTTGGGAAGTTTGTTCGGCCAACAAATCTGTGGGGGATTATTCCCTCCGCCACGGTTATCTGTTCAAAGGCAATTCATTATGTATCCCACTTTCCTCTGTGAGGCTACAGCTGATTCAAGAAGTGCATGGTGGAGGGCTATCAGCACATTTGGGCAGAGAGAAAACAGTTGAACAAATGCAGCAGCGTTTTTATTGGCCACATCTACGACGAGATGTTTCTCGGTTTGTTGAACGTTGTCCTGTCTGTCAAGCGTGCAAGGGAGTTCGACAGAATGCGGGGTTATACACGCCATTGCCGATACCTATATCCATATGGGAAGACTTAAGCATGGATTTCATATTGGGACTGCCTCGAACAAAAAAAGGTGCTGACTCCATCATGGTTGTTGTAGATAGATTCTCTAAAATGTCCCATTTTATAGCTTGCAGGAAGACTTGCGACGCTCTTGGAGTTGCTCGGCTGTTCTTCAGGGAGATAGTACGACTCCACGGTCTCCCTCGAAGCATCACGTCTGATCGCGACGTGAAATTTATTAGTCACTTTTGGCGAGAGTTATGGAAACAACTCAAGACCGAGATCAAGCTCAGTTCAGCGTATCACCCCCAAACCGACGGACAGACGGAGGTGATCAACAGGACTCTCGGCAGCATGCTCCGTTGCTTAGTTCAAGACCACCCGAAGCAATGGGATGAGGTTTTAAGTCAAGCCGAATTCGCTTATAACTCAATGCCAAATAGGTCTACGGGAATGTGTCCATTCAGTGTAGTGTATACCAAAATGCCAAACCACACCGTAGACCTTGCTATTCTTCCCTACTGCCACAATTCGGCTGCAGGTAAACTGGCTGAAGACTTTAAATTCATGCTTGAGGATGTCCGACGCAAGCTACTACAATCTACTGAAGCATACAAGTCGAGAGCTGATCAGCATCGACGACTGAAGGTTTTTGAACCTGGGGAGCTTGTCATGGTTCGATTACGAAAAGAAAGGTTTCCCACGGGAACATACTCGAAGCTCAGTCCTCGGAAGATTGGACCGTTCACCATCAAACAACGCATCAACGACAATGCCTACGTTGTTGATCTGCCTCCGGACATACTCACTTCCTCTACCTTCAATGTAGAGGATATATTCACTTATTTTCCTTTGGATGAGGCAGACACCGAACTAACTCCACAGGAAGTGGAGTCCTCTGGAGCAGGGGGGAACTGATGTGGGCTCACATTACCGGGACTACTACTGCCGGCATACTCTATTTGCCACATGGACCTCGCTCATATATCCACTACCTCACTTTCTGCACTTTTTGTTATACTGCTACAGTATTAACTAACTTTAGGCTATAGTACAACTTTTCCCTTTTCTCCTGCTTTTTCCGTTTTAGCCATTCGGCTCTTTGGTTAGTATATCTTCTCTTTGTGTGGAGAAGTTCAGGATACAGAATATTATCAAAAGAAACTTTACTCGGGTATTTGGAGCTCTGCTCTTGTTCCTCTTTTCTTTCCTTGTGCTCTGTTTATTTCTCTTGCAGGAACCAAAAGCTTCCACGCCAGTTGTTGAATTAGGGTTGGAGCTCTTGCATACTTTCTAAGCCTTCTTATGTCAAATTACCATGATGATGCGTTTCATGTTTTTTTTGTTTTTGTTTGAGAGAGAGAGAAGTTAGGATCTTCTCTCCAAAAGAAAAAAAAAATCAATGGATCTTATTTTTATGAGTGAATTGATCAGATTTGACTGGGTGTAAATCACTTTTGCTTGGGAAGAGCTTTTATCACATCACCTCATCAAGTGCTTATATATATGACTGAGATTTTGCGTAAATTTTCTGAAGAATATATATATAATTGTAGTTTTCAGTGTCATGCTTGTGAAAGATATAATATGATGAAATTAATGCTGGTCAAGGACGGTTTTTATTTTTATTTTTTGGTAAAACCCTCACACGGGTCTACACATTAATATAAAAAAAGAGGATTACAAGGTTCTTAGAAGGAACCTCCAACTCGCTAATGCTCAAAAGAGCTACAAGAGAAAACAAAAAAAATCTAAGAGCTAGTGGTTCTGTAATCTACGAATTACAAAAAATCCTAAGTATAGTCTAGGGCTGCAAGAAGACAGCACCCAAAAAAGGAAGCATAAAATATTATCATTCAGCACATACTTCCTGCAAAAAGAGAAGGTTCCCTTCCAAAAAACAGAGATCTCGAACACCATGCAAAACCTAACTTTACTGCTTCTTAAAGCGGGTTTTAGTACAAAAATTATATTTTTATTAAAAATTTACTTTAATACGAAGTAAACATGCCGTATCTAACGAAGACTTAGACTTTGTTTGGGACGGCTTTCTTACTGATTCTTAAAACGGAATTTTGGTACAAAAATTCAAAATTTTTAACTAAAACTCCGTTTTAAGAAGCAAGAGAAAAGCAATCTCAAACAAAGCCTAAGGCTTCTTTTGGGACGGGTTTCTTACTGCTTCTTAAAATAACTTTTTAATACTCAAATTAAGAAAGCCGTCCCAAATGAAGCCTAAGGCTTCTTTTGGGATAGCTTTTTAACAATTTTTTAAAGTAATTTTTTAGTAAAAAATATTTTGAACAAAAAAAATTTGTAGCAAGAAATTGTTTTAGAAAACAGTAATAAAACTATTTTAAGATTAGTCTAATAAAATTACCTGACATAATTCTTTCCTTTAGAAAATGTAAACTGGCAGGATCACATGCATGGCATCTGATGCTTAAAAATCACCTGCAAGCTTTAGCTTTCCTAAAGCTTAAAGTGACAAATTTTTTTCTTAAAATTGGAGACAATGTCACCTAATTACATACTTAGAGGTTAAAGAAAACAGTTTTCTCATCTGATTAATTTGTGCTTAGTTTCATCTGAGATGCAATGTTTAGAAAAAGAATATATAGAGGATAAGAGGAAGCGGATCAAAATCTTATTGGGCTGTCAACCAAGAGGGTGGACTCTGTTCATCAATAAGACTTTGGATTTAGTTCATATTATATTGGCATAGAGATGTGAAGTAATTGACTCACAACTATTGGCTTAAATTTTTTTGTTGAAAATAAATTTGATCATTAGTGTATCTCGGTCAACTTTGATATTCCTTTGATTTATCCCCCATAACAAGTGGGATTAAAGCCAATAAGTTTGGCTCAGACTTAGGCTTCGTTTGAGACGATTTTCTTTTTGCTTTTTAAATCAGTTTTTTAGTAAAAAATTAAAAAATTTATACTAAAAAGTTGATTTAAGAAGCAGAAAAATAGCCGTCCCAAACGAAGCCTTAGTTTGGGATGGCTTTCTTACTGCTTTTTAAAGTATTTTTAAGGCTTTGTTTGGGACGGTTTTCTTACTGATTCTTAAAGCGGTTTTTTAGTACAAAATTTTTAATTTTTGTACTAAAAAGTCATTTTAAGACGTAGAAATTAAAGGAAGTCATCCCAAACTAAACCTAAGTAAAAAAATTTCTTGAACTAAGTTAAAAAATTTTGTAGCAAAAAGTTACTTTTGAAAGCATTAAGAAAACTGTCCCAAACAAAGTCTTTAGTTTAACTTGATCTCATTTTGTTCATTCTCTACAATGAAAAGTAGTAGGCAATAATGTGCATATGTGCCAATTGTGAGTGAAACATTGGAAAAGTTATTAGGTGCGGAGTGTGCACCGTCCGCACAAATATGGGTACCTAGCGGTACTCAACGGTACCGAGTGCCGGTACCTAACTCGGAATAAGACTTGTTCGAACGGTTTTCCCCATCCGCACTCCGCACCTAATAATCTCTCGAAACATTGATTGGATTATGGCTTGTAACCCATCCTCTCTCTCTCTCTCTCTCTCTCTCTCTCTCTCTCTCTCTCTCTATATATATATATATATATATATATATATATATATATATATATATATATATATATATATATATATATATATATATATATATATATATATATATATTAAATTTCCTATCAACAGCAAAAGCATATGGAATAATTGTTATTACTTTCCTTTGACGTCGTTCTTAGAATATTACGCAAGATTGAATTCTGCGCCTTTCTCAATCGATTTAATTTTTAGATTAGAATAAAAAAGAGGATAACATGTGATCAAAATGAGTAATTCTAATATCGACGACATAGAATGATAAAATGCACAATTTGACCCTCCACCAAACACAAAGTAGTGCAACATGCAGATAAGTGTATCGACTGACGAAATTCGAGTGATAAGGTCCTGCAAGTCACCTTTGCCAAAAAGGAGGTTAACACCATTTAGAGCCGAGTCAATTTAGTTTGGACCCGAACCTGACATGTTGACCCATTTTGACACCCCTACTTTCAATTCAAAATTCTTAAATTTTTTCCTCATTTAATACATAAATCATTTGCAATTAATAATATGTTGTTGACATACCAAGTTGAAGAACATATGTCATAGCCAGATCAATTTCGTCCGAACTGGTCCAGTTGAGTTGAAGTTGTGCACGAACGAACCAGCCGAAGCATTTGCTCCATCTCGCATGTGTTGAACCAAACAAGTCGATCCTTCCGCTTGCGATAAAACGAATAAGCAACCGCCGCCTCTCTCTCTCTCTGGATTTGATTAAATTCAACGCTATGTTTTGCATATTTAATTCCTTATTTGAGTTAAATTCTCACATGTAGGGTCTTCGAGTCATTGCCATCGTAACTTTGTTAGTTGAATATCTAGTTGGTTGGAGTTTCGTTTCAATCACATAGAGATAAATAACTATTTTTTATTTTAAGAAAAGGTGCCCATTCATCATTAGGGGCGTAATCCATGTTATTTGAATTTAGATTATTTTGATGTTTGCTTAGACTGTCAATCATATATTAAATTATTCAGTATGATTATAAACATGCAATAAATCTTCTTTGTTGTTCATAATGAAATTAGTATGTGATAGAACTAATCCTACTTTGATTTATTGTTCATTAGTTCTTTTTCATTTAAGCAATGTGATGGAGGATTTTAATTCTTGCACGTTAGTTTTGTTAAATTAAATAACTAACATTCCTACAAATAATAGTAATTATACAATCATATTTGACATATTGATTTATATAGGCTTCGTTTGGGACGGCTTTTTTATTGCTTTATAAAATGGAGTTTTAGTACAAAATTAAAAAATTTTGTACTAAAACTCCGTTTTAGAAAGCAATAAAAAAGCTGTCCCAAACGAAGCCATAATATCTATGAAATGTATTACAATAGCACAGTCATTGTGTACTTGTTTGAAGGTTAGTAGACCCTATTGGATATTGACTAGTAATGACTTTATAGGAAATTATTAGATTTCCTTGGCTTGATGTTTTAGTTGAACTAATCATTATTTTTAGACATCAAAATAAATTTTTAAGTACATAAAAATCACTTATTTTCAAAATCACATGAGGAAAAAATTTATATAAATACTCAAAATATTTATAATCTTAATCTCTATAATATATAAAAAGATATACACTGAAAGTTTTATTAATACAAAATTATTGTATTTTTCGATAACGGAAATACATATTTGATCTGAAAAATAACAAAATCATAAAATCTTTAAAATCAGAAATAAGATAAAGATTCTTCACAGCAAGACAAGTAAATTTTCCCATTGAGCCGCTGATAAAAATTGCACTGCAACCTCCAAAACAAAAATTTTCTTTCCTCTCTTAATATCTCAAGCCATGTCTCTATTAGCTGATTTAGGAAAAATAAAATGGATTTAATAAATCTATATAAGTGACATTAGATATTTATAATAAAATATTAATATAACTATTTAATTTAATAAAAAATTTAGTATAAAATGATATAAATTTATTTGGAACTTTAAAAATTATTAAAAAAAATATTCATAAAATAAAATATTTTATTTAAAAAATATCGGTGAAATATGTTTGTAAAATGGACACCTGACGATCCCAAAACCCTCACTTGTACCGATATATGTCAATTTCTTAAGGATTTTCGATAGTGTCCAAAATGAAATGAATATATATATATATTGAAATGAATATTTTCTTTATTTTTTCATTATTTATTAGTGTTGTTAATTGGGAAGGATTTCAGCATCACGTGGAACTTGTGCATAATTCCTGTGTTTCCTGAAAATCCGGCAGAGTTTTCGGCGTCTTCAGGCGGCAGGAAGAGCTCCGGCGGTGGTCGAGGAGGTGAGGAATCTTCTTTTCCCCTTTCTCCTCCTCTTCTTCTCTCTCTTCACTTCCCTCCCCTTTGTGTAGAATGAGGGCTCTATTTATAGTTTTTCTGGAGTGGCATAGCCCATAAATAGACGTGAGATCAGGGGCGAATTGAGAGTGTTTTGAATAGACGGCCGATATCAAATCCTTTGATCATGCACCGTTCATTAGACATTTGAAGGCCTTAATGATGTCGGAATTCGGCGATCTTGGGCTCATTGGATTCGTCTCGTCGAGTCGTTCGATTCGAGTATAAGCTCGTCAAAATCGAAGACCGTTTGGTAACTCAAATTGCGGTTTGAACCTTCCAATAGCGCTTCGAGCCCTTGATTCGGACTCATTTGGGCTCGGATTGGGTTGATCTTGGTGTCGTTGGGCTCGTATTTCCGAGACGCTCAGTTTGACTATAAGCTCGCTGAAATCGGAGTTCGGGTGCTCTCAAAATTAATTTTTGAAGTTTCCATCTAGCTTTTGCTCGAAATTCGTGTCCGATCAAGCTAATTTTTGGAGCACTTATCAATTAGGTTGTATTATTGATTTATGTACTTTTCTGTTTTAAGTATAAAATATAAATGTTCTAAAAAATTAAATATAATTCCTATGAATTTATAAGGCTCGGTGGTATTTATGTAAATCCCCCAACCTAGCACTTATCACCACCACTAGGACAACGCAAACGGAAGCAATACTGGAGAATGGAGCTCGCCCTCTGCTCTCTAATCCCATCCTTCTCCTCTCTGTCATTTTCTTCCAACATCTCCTCCTCAAAGACGACCCAAACCCTCTCCATCTCTAGATCTCGCCTCTTCTCCGATGCCTTCCCTCTGCGGAAGAGCTTGTCCCACTCCGCGATAGTTGCCTCCTCCACATCCATGGCCGCCGCCTCCATTTCTGCGGTGCCCTACCTTGAGGGAATGAGCCTGGAGAAGTACGTGAAGTCGAGGCTTCCAGGAGGGTTTGCGGCTCAGAAGATAATTGGGACCGGGCGGAGGAAATGCGCCATTGCTCGTGTAGTCCTTCAAGAGGGCACGGGCAAGTTCGTCATCAATTACCGTGATGCCAAGGTTTGCAATGTTTTATACCCTTGCTATTGAGTATTTGTATTTTTGCTTCTGCTTCTGCTTTTTAGAATATGTGCAGTTATAGGCAAAAGTGTATATCGCTTGTTGATTGGGGGGCGCTGGATTTATTTCTAGATTTAAATGAGCTTTGCAACTGGAGATGCTAGGAATAGACTGAGTAAGGAATTGATTTGTTAGAAATACTTTGCAATACAAATAGAGGGGTGAGACGAAAGAGTGGGATGAGAGCCACATATCTTGATTTGGAATTACCCTTAACAACCAAGCTTGATATTTTTTACATATAATAAATTTGACATTGGACGTTGGATGATTGTTATGACTTTGAAGACACTAGATTGGGGCCCTAAAAAATATTTTGTGGCAATGGCTAAATGATATGAATTTAGGCGTGTTTTATGGTTTGCAAGTGGAAGGTAAAGTAAGTTGTGGTTGTAATGAGTATATATGGCTATTTGGTTCTTCATGCACATAATTTATATGTAAGAAGCTTGGCTTTTGACTGTGGACTATTATGTTCAAGTTAGTAGGAAGTGAGTATATGCTACAACTAAGCAAACACATTGGAAATGACTTGTTCTCCCACTTTCTAAATTGGAGAAGTGTCATTTCCTTCATTTGTGAAAAACAAAAAGGCCATTGATGAAATTATTGAACCTGAAGTACCAAAATCGATCTTGGAGCCTGTTTCCTTTAATGCAAATTCTTTAATCTTACTTGAGTGGTATGCTATTCAATCATAGAATCATAAGGGTAGTCTCAAATTATCATTTCATTTGCCGGATTAAGTGGGATTAAGCTGAATAGTAGTGGTGGCTAACAGACTAAATGGACCAAATAAATGTTTCTTCATTTAATGTGATAAAAATAAGAATGTTTATATGAACGTTTGGTATAATTAGGCAGGACATAGTATGAGATTATCATATTAAAAAAAACAGTGGGAGTAACAACTTTGAGGATAAGGTAGTAGCTAAGGGCCTTATGTGGTTGTGGAACTTTACAAGAGGTGGTAGAATATGCATCAATAAGATGAATGTATATAATTAACATGGTGAATTAAAAAGAGAAAGGATTACTTGGATAAAAGTTGAACAACATGATTTGCTGAAGATAGTTAGCACATGAGATAGCGCTTAGCATGAATGAATTGAAACTGAAGATTCATAAAACCGGCCTCAATTATTGAGATGAGACTAATGATGTGGATGATGTTTTAGTGGGATTGATACTGTTAGTTCACTAATTAATTGTAATGCTCTAATGAACCATTGGTTATTTTGTTAATCAGTAAATGCCTTTCATTACTCATGGATAAATACGATCTACTAAGTGATTCTTTGATGTTAGTATTAAATTATTATGTATGGGATAATGTTATGTAAGCCAATTACTTTGAGCACTTACCTGCTTATTGATTATTGAATAGTTTGCTCTTAATCAGTAGTCATCGCTCCAAAAATTGATTCATTTTGATTCACGAGCACATTCTCTTACTTATTGTGCATTAACTTTTCTTCAAGAGATATCTTTGTACTTTTCAGAAGTGAGTTGTTTTTTCCCATTCACAATTGTGCTAATAATTATTTAGCTTATTCAAGCGGATACAATTTCCCTTATTAGACATGATTTAGTATGTTACCACTTTCTCATTTGGCATAGCCTAGTACTGAGAAGTTAGATTTTTTGAATGAGCTTTGCGATTGTAAAGGCTAGGAATAGATTGAGTGAGGAATCGATAGTTAGAAATACTTTGCAAGTTAAATAAAGTGGTGAGATGATAGGAGCAGGATGAGAGTGATATGTCTAGGGTTAGAATTTCTTATAATCTTTATACAACTATATGCCAACCCTATTTCTTCTCATTTAAGCTCTATGTTTTTCCGCACAAGGGAATTTAAAGTTATGGTTGTTGTATATGGCCTTGTTATACTTTGGACTTTCTTGCTTAGATTTAGGAATTCCAACAACTGTGTGATTACCTGGCTTAGAACTAGTTGTATTGTGCTTGAAGACTTAGACACCATAGCGTGATATAAAAAATTGAATTATAATAGCATGGTGCCTTTTAGGGATCGAGCTCGATTACTAGCTGCCTGTGCTAGGGCTTTACCCATAACAACCTAGCTTGATATTCCTAACATATAATGAATTTAAAACTATTATTTGAGAGACTAATCATGGACCTTGGAAGGCTATTATGACTTTGAAGACAGATCATATTAGGGCCCCATAATTTTTTTTTTAAGTTTAAATTATTTGAATTTGGGGTATGTTTTATTGTTTGCAAGCCGAAAATTAAAGTAAGTTGTGGTGGTAATGAGTTTGTTTGGCTATTTGATTTGTTTTTAAAAGTAAGGAAGGTGTTTCAAGCACATAATTTGTATATAAGAAGTTTAGCTTCGGACTTTGGATTGTTATGTTCAGGTAGATAGGAAGTGAGTATATGCCACAAACAAACACATTGTAAGATACTTGTTCTCCCACCTTCTAGATCGCAGAAGTGTTATTTCCTTCGTTTATGAAGAACTAAAATGTGACGGCCCGGGATTTAATGGAAGAATTGAATTCCTAAGCCTATATTTCTCAACCAAAATATAGTGCACTAGAGCCATATGATAACCCAATATAGTTTAAATTACGAATGAGCATTCCAAATTTTATTTTTCAAAAAGAATATTATACAAATAGTCTAGTGTAAATTTTATTCTACACATCAAAACATAAAGACAAGATTACAAAAGTACCTCAACAGGAAATTCTAATATGCTTGCTCCCCATGACCTCACTCTGTTAGGCCCTTTCCTTTTTTTAGAACAGAACAAAACACAATATGCAATGTCATTCATAGTATCATTGAAGCATCCGAGTTTATTTGTATAAGAATAGCAAAGTACATATATTTTCAAAACATCATTTCATTAATAAACTCATTCCATTACTAGAATATTCTTTACATTCTACTTATTTCACTTGATAGAATATGAAGTTACATGTCTCGATGTTTGTTTATAACTCTACTTCCACTTATGCCTCTTACAATCAAAATTCACTAGGTGAAGAAGACCATCCAAAATCCCTTATAACTCCACTGCCACTTATTTCTCTCTTAAATCATCCAAAATCCCTTATAACTCCACTACCACTTATTTCTCTCTTAAATCTCTCACTATATCAAACAGATGGGACCAGAAATAATCTCCCACATCCATTTAGTATAGATGGGACCAAAATTCATTTCCCAGACCATATGAAATTTTAGTTTATACTGACATTTATCAAATCTTTAATCGACCTTCGTTTTTGTTGGAGTTTTTTTAAGAAAAAAGTGTTAATTCTTTGAACTAGCAAGACCAATGATTGAATTTATGTTTTACTCTTTTTTTCCATACTGTTACTTCCAGATTTATTATTTTTTATTTGCATTTCTTTGTCACCTCATTGCTTCAATATGTGCTAGATTTCTTTCATTGGTTACCACTTTAAAATTTTAAGTATCAATTCATATTAAGCTATGATTATATAATGGAGAAGTGGGTAATCTTTTTTTGTCCTTTTTTGTTGGATTCTGCTTTCCCCTTTTTTCTCCTCTTTTTTTTTTTCTTCTTATATCAACCTTACACTTTCTTTCTCGAATTATAAGTTTCAATGAATTTCTTCATGAAATGATGGATGATTTCCATGTCCTATTATAGTTATGATCAGATAGAGGGGAACTAAGTAGGCTACTTTTGTCCCCTTTTTGAAGATTCCACTTTCAAAATTTTCTTTTTCTCTCCAATCTCTCTTCTCAACAGTTCACATAACTTTGACTGCAGGAATATCTTCAAGGCAACCCTTTATGGCTACAGTACATAAGGACCCCTTTGGTCACCCTCGGATATGAGACCAACTATGATGTATTCATTAAAGCTCATGGGGGTGGGCTTTCAGGTCAGGCTCAGGCAATTTCTCTTGGGATTGCTCGTGCCTTGCTCAAGATGAGCGAAAATCACCGGGCTCCTCTCAGGAAGGAAGGTCTTCTTACCAGAGATTCTCGGGTTGTTGAAAGGAAAAAGGTTGGACTGAAAAAGGCTCGAAAAGCACCTCAATATTCAAAACGTTAAGGTAGAATTTCCACTTTACTATCTTGTTATCATCTATTAGAAGTTAATGATCATGCAAAATAAATAAATAGAAAAACAAAAGCTCCTAATGGTACTTCATTTTCCACCAACACCATGATTTTGACTGCTTAGCATGGAAATGTAGCTCGAAGTTGCAATATAATTAGCAACTGAACTTGAATTTAAAATGAGAGAAGGCTAAAGAATTTATCTAAAATTTATGAGGGTCTAAGGTTTTGTTTGGAATAGATTTCTTATAGTTTTTTAAAACAATTTTCTAGTACGAAAATTTTTAGAATTAGAAATTTTTGTACTAGAATGCTGAGTTAAAAAGCAGTAAGAAAGCTATCCCAAACGAAGCCTAAGCTTCTATAATATAATTGATTACAAGAGAAATTAAAGGTGAAAATTTTAAATTATACATAACTACATAGAATTTTCTTAAATTTAGGCAAACAAGAGCCATTCCCAGCCCTCTTGATTTCCTATTAACAGGATTGTAACTTTGTGGCATAGTAAGGAGAAATTATTGATGCCGAATGCAACTCTACATCTGAAGACCAATCAGAATGAGCTATGTCAATAATACCGAGCACTACACGATACCGACGTGGCTCATTCTGATTGGTCTCAGGACGGCATTCGGTGTCCACACATAATAATTTCTCCACAGGAAGGGCATTTCTCTTAAATTAGATATTTGACTGACATTTTCTGGTTAACAATCAATTGTAAAGCTTACATTTAAATAAAAAAAAAAAAACTGATGAGCGAATCTTTAATTCCAGTTGCTGCAATGCCGGTTATTCGGCTTGCATCTTACATTTTCTGACTGGATGATTATTCTTATGCTCTGTTGTTGTTCTTGAAGCAGATTATAATTAGGGATACTTTGATAGTGTGAACGAGGTTCTTCAGTATTTGCTTCCCTTTGGTGTGTAGCCATTTGGTTGGCAAAGTTGTGTTATTTGGGGCTTGAACTAGAGCTTATTGTCGAGTTTTTAATGTAAAAATGGATGAAATGTTTCCAACTTGTTTCATATTATGTAACTATTCTGTTCAGTGGAGAAACTTTGCAGAAGGGATTAATGAACTGGAAGTTTAAGTTTGACGCAGTGAGATAGATGGCAGCAGCAGTAACTGAATGGGTGTCAAACAATATATGCTCAACTTGTAGCATTACTGTGTCCAAAAAGATATAAAATAGTTGTATTGGCACGCTCTAATATGGGGCGAATTATTACGTCCAGTCACCGGACGTCCTGACACTCAATCCAAACGCGCCACATCACCCAAATACACTGGGTCCCGGTGTATTTTGGTGACATGTCACGTCTGGATTGGTTTCCGGACGAAACCGGACATCGGACGTGCCCTAATATGGACACCTGCAACTCACAAGAGAATTGATAATTATGTACTAGAGAACTATTGAAAATCACTCAAATTTTTAAGATAAATTAAGATTTTATTTGGGAGATCTTTCTTATTGTTTTTTTACTAAAAATTATTTTTAAAAACATTAATAAGGGCAACCAATGGAAACACTTGCTCTAAAGAAATGCTAGGTCAAAATTTTTTATTATATAATGAATTAAGATACCCATGTTTTTATGTAAATAAATATTATATATTTATCTGATTTTGAAAATTTAAGTGAATGAAGTGATTGCAACAGGCCATATTAACAGTAATTTTTGGAAGTTACTCTTAGGCATGAACTCAATAGCTTGTTATTATAAAGTTTCCACCTACATTGAATAGCACCAAAATCATTTAAATCTCAATGCAAACTAATTTTGCTGCTGGAATGGACCTTCTGTAGTCCTGGAATTTTATTTTTACTCCAAACAGATAAGAAAGAGACGATTTAGGTTTTATTTGGGACGGCTTTTTTACTGCTTCTTAAAATAACTTTTTAGTATAACAATAAAATTTTTATACTAGAAAGCTGCTTTAAAAAAGAATAAGAAAGTAATTCCAAACAAAGTCTTAGGCTTCGTTTGGGATGACTTTCTTACTGCTTCTTAAAGTAACTTTCTAATACAACAAATAAAATTTTTATACGAAAAATTGTTTTAAAAAGCAAAAAAAAAATCCGTCCCAAACAAAACCTTAAACTCATCTTTAAAGCTAAAGCAGTTAAGACCTTGCCTGTTATTCAAAGTTCGGCATATCCTCTGATACACAAGCCGCCAAAAACCTACCTTATATATAAAAAAAAGGTATTCGAATATATTTAAAATGCCCTACACATATATTTATTTGATTTACTTCATATCAAACATTAAAAACATTAAAAAAATAAAAAAAATCTGCATTTTTTTCTTATTTTGCACTTCAAATGCTTGCAACCAGACAACCTCCTAGAGTGTATGTTTGTAGTGAAAATTATTAACAAATATAAAGTAATGTCTAACTTGGCACACGGACAATTACGAGCATCAAACGCAAAGAAATTAGGATAATTTTTATTTTATTTCATTTTGGAGGCCAATTAAGACAAATTTACACATATATCACATACGGAAGATTCAAATTCAAGATCTCTTGATTGGTAACCAAAACTCCTAACAAAGAAAAATCAAAATGAGCTGCAAAATGGGATAATTAACTACAATGCATTAAAGTTAATACACTAACCATTTTTTTTAAATGAGAAACTTCTTTCAATTAAATTGCTGCAAAAGTTAAAACCCGAAATTTTTTTTTTGCACAGCCCCAACTTAAAAACACTTAAGTTAGCAGACCCAAAATGCAGAAATATAACATAAATGCAATAAATAAAAACGCAAAAGACGTGTGCAGAAAGTGACATAATAACCTGAATCAACATTCTGCCTCAGTCGAGTAGAACAAATTGTAAGCTTCAATGACCTCCATATGCCATAGAGATTCACGGTCAGGGTATGCCGAGAGATCTACTATCTTATGGACCTGCATTTCAAAAAAGATTTTTTTTTCTTTTAAACCGCAGTGGACTTTATGCTAGTGGATATTCGGTTGCTTGAAGTCAGGGAACTGAATTTAGTAGATTAATTTTGATTTTCAGATGAAAATTGTATAAGTTTTTTTTCTCAAAAATATTTGGATATCTATATCCAATTAAATGAGCTCTTTTGATGTTTCTTTTACCAAAAGAGCTTGTAAATGTTAAGTAAATCAAACATAAGGGGCATTTAAGGGCACTAACTTCTTAGATAATTGAACTCACTTAAGCCTGAGGATTGACAGAGGCTAGTTAAGCCACCTACAGGACGGGTAGACTTATTGATGTAGGGAGATCAACGAAGAAGCATTTTAAATAAAGCTCCTTAGAGCTAGAACACAAAAACAGTGAAACACTGCTAAAATCCCAAAAATATATTCATACATCTTCCCTCTTACAACTCCTATTTTTTTAAGCTAGCAAAAGAAACTTAGAAAAATCAAGAACATTCTAGAATCTTATATCAAACTTGTAACAAACTAATTAACATATGCTTAAGGAACAATTTAACTAAGATGTTCTGCATCACTTGTCAACAATGTGATCCGTCCCCTTAAAATTGCAATAACAAGTGCAACAGTTAATGGGCGCTTCCTTGGACACTAATGGAAGTTCTTGCAAATCAATAGGCGCTAAGCAGAGGGAGTTAGCCCCTCAGTCTTCCCATTAAGTTCATCGAGGGACCTACCTTGTGCACACTTAGATTTATCTAGGTCAGGTTTATCAAATAATTATGAGAGACTGAGTCTGGTACAAGAAGTTGATAGCATAAATCAATGTGGAACTTGCCTAAGACCAGAAGTCGTCGAATAAGAAGGCCATTCAATCCTTAGTACTGAACTTCTTAACTATGAGTGCTTACTATAACGCTTCAAGAGTACCACCCTCAAATTCTCATGTAATGAATAACTGCTAGCTAGATTCGTTCGTTACAGAAGTAGCAATACAATACCTATTCATATACTTTTCATGCAATTTTAAAATTTGGTATTTCATGAACCGTTGACCTTAGCTCGTAATAATAAAAGAAGGGTTAAAGGTTGAGCATGGGCAGGATAAAATTATATTAGATATTTTTAACCAAAACTTTGGTCAACAAAAATCTCAGATTCTCACTCAATATTCTCTCTTGGCTTAGTCTAACTCATCTTTCTCTCAAGTAGAAATTGAGTCCACTGTAAACTTGAATCAACTAATAGAACCTCTAAACCTGGCTTCTCTCTCTCTCTCTATCTCCCTCCTTGAACTTAATTTGAAAATGTAGTAACATCTTCATGTTTTTCCATGGACAACAATGGACTCAACCCAACAACCTGAAAAGTATGGTAAGCGAGGAGATGCCTAAAAAAAGAAAGCAAGCGACGAAACATCCCAACAAAAGGTCATTACAAAATGATCGCTAGTATTGAAATAAAAATTTCACTTCTTCCTCTACTCTTACATGTATTTGTCGAATGTGTATTCTTCAACTGATTCATAAGTCTGGATGACTGCTTTAGATGGCGAGTCACCTTATACCAAGATTAGATTTGATTGTTCATTTTGGTTATTTTTATCTTTGTTTTTATTTTAATTTGTTTAGCTGGTCGTTTGTGTGTGTAATTGAACTTTAATGAGTAAGATATGTACTAAATATTCTTTTAGAAGTGAGAGCTTAATCAGTCGCAAACTTCTTGTACATTTTCAGAATTTGGATAAATATTAAATTACATTTTGAAATAAAAGAATCATATTTGCTATTTTTGCATTAAAAGTGTTTATTTTTTTATAAATTCATGAGTTGTTAACCCACGAATTGTGAGATTTTTATATGTTTTATTTCACACTCATCCTAACTTCCTTAAGTAATATTAAACTCTTAATCATGCAACAGAGCAATCTTTTTCTATTATCAATTTGTGCAGACAGTTGCAATCTAAAAGACATTTCATATCTTTAGAGTTCAGCATAATAACGGGAGCAGAGAAATTAAAGGAATTTTAAATAAATCAAATTTAAACAGTCATAATTTTAAACAAATTAAATTTGAACACTACTACATATGCTAGAATCAAGCTCAAGCTTGGACATGGTTTTGAAAAATGAGCTTAGGCTCTACCAAGCACCCACTCGGCTCAATTCAGTTTTTATGCATCACTCGAAATATGTTTTAAACTATTGTTAATACCCTAATGACATATTGACATTCTAGTATTTTCAAATTTTCATTGATTGTTTCATTTCATTTGTTTGATTATATAATTTGCTAATTCACGCAAAGAGATTTGTAGAAGACTAACTCCGGTACCTTTTCCAACCTAACTCCTCATTTAGAAAATCTTCATCAGCCCACAGCTTACAATGGCTCATATCACATCAAAGTTGGCAATGGCACCTCCTAATACATAGCCAATACTGGCAATGGTCTGCTGCCCACTCCAAATCGTAAGTTCAAACTTTCTCCCCTCCTACACATTCCCCCACAGCCCCACTGTCTCACAATCTTCTTTCAATTTCAAATCTTACCTCTAACAACAATGTTTTAATCTCCTTTGATGCTTTCAGCTTCCAAATCAAGGATCAAAGGACCAACCAAGTTCTCCTCTCGGGTCCATACCGTAATGATTTGTATCCACTTCAATCCCTTCCTCCTCAACAAGTCCACCCAGCCATCTCAACTGTGGTGCATTCTGGCATTTAGCATCAGCATCTGGGTCACCCTCACCATCACGTCTTGGCTAACAACTCCAAAGCAATCAAAATATTTCAATTATTGTTGCTAGTGTTTCTGCTTGTCATTCATGTAAGACCTCTAAAGGTCAGAAATTATCCTTAGTTAAATCTAGTTGTCACACTAGTTTGCCGTCACAACTAATTCATTATGATGTATGCTATAAATACTATGATGTTTTTCTTGATGATTTCTCACGCTTTGTGAGACTTTTTCCAATGAAAACTAAATATGAAATCTCCCACAACTTTATTCATTTCAAAACATTTATAGAAAACCAACTACACTACAAAATCAAATGTTATGGAGCTGAATGTCTCAACAATAGTCTTCATAACTTTCTTACCACTCACAACATCAACCACCATATTAGTTACCCTTACACTCCTAAACAAAACGGTCTTGCTAAACTCAAACATAATCATATACTTGAAACAACCCAAACCTTAATTCATGCAGCCAATCTTCCCTATCATTTTTGTCCTGACACAATTCTTACCACAATTTATCTCATCAACATGCTATCCTCCACTACTACCAAGAATAAATCTCCTTATCAATTACTCTTCAACTAACAACCACAATATTCTCTCATCCACATCTTAGTTATGCATGCTTTCCATTGTCACCCACTCCTTATCGCGACAAATTGGCCCCTTGCTTACCTCGATGCATTTACCTATGCTACTCTAACAATCACATAGGATACAAATGCCTAGACCCGCAAACAAATCACATAATTATATCTCGTCATGTAAGAATCCCATTTTCCTTGTCTTCATGCTCCTCCATCTCCTCCACCCACTCAACTTCCTTCCAATTCCTATTTACTTATTCCCACCTCCACGACTCATCTCAAAACTTTTCTTCAACCACTGTTCTCTACTACTCAGACCTCTCCTTCAACTCCCATTACCTACTTGCCCCAATATTTCTCATCCATCTACTCCTCCACTCCTCATAACTCTCGAATTGCCACGCCCAATCCATCTCCACTAGCCCGTCACAACATGGTTACCAGAATCCAAACCTGGTCACAAAAATCTCACACATTATTAAATATATTTCATCTCACATCATTCATACATTACCCTACCTCCTACAACGAGGCCAACAAACATAAGTATTGGAGAGATGCAATGGCTGTTGAATTTCATGCCTTGCAATAGCAAGACACCTGAAGCCTAGTCCCCCAACCCTCATATCATGCTATTCTCGGTTGTCACTGGACATACTGCACAAAACGCCATGCCGCCGGCTCCATTGCACGCTACAAAGCACACCTTGTTGCCCAAGGAAACTGTCAACAACCTGGAATTGACTATGATGAAACTTTAAGCTCGGTGGCCAAAATGCCCTGCATTCAAACTCTTCTAAAAGTTGCTTTCAATCGCAACTGGCCAATTCATCTATTAGACGTCTCCAATGCATTCCTATAAGGTACTCTCCAAGAAATAGTATATATGTCACAACCTCCAAGATTTTAAGATTCACAACATCCAAACTACATATCTCTTCTCCACAAAATAATATATGGTCTCAAACAAGCTACACGTCAGCAGTTTAATATATTTTCCAAGCATCTTCTCTCCCTTAGATTCACCCAAAGTCATGTCGATCTGCTTGATCCCCTCTCTTCTCGTTCTTGCAACAAATCAGGTTCTCCTCTACATATTTTTTTTTTATGGAGATGACATTCTCCTCACAGGAAACAATTCACATTCCATCTCCAAACTCATTCAAAATCTCAGCCATAAGTTCTCTATGAAAAATCTTGGGTAGACAACTCATTTCTTAGGTATCCACATTCACCAAACTACAAAAGGGCCATTTCTATCTCAAGAATCCTATGCCAAATCCATACTAGATAAAGCAGATATGTCCTCCTATAAATCATTATCCAAACCTCTATCACTACTTCCCCATTCAGCCTAACACTATACCACCACCTCACCGGTTCACTTCAGTATCTAACAATCACCTATCCATACATTTCCTTCGTTGTCAATCAACTTTTCCAAAACATGCATCAACCACTTCCCCTTCGTTCTCTCCAGCTCAAATGCCTAGTTTGGTACATCAAGGGTACCATAGATTTTAGACTACTAATCATCAAAGGACCTCTCATTCTTCACTCCTCGGATTTTGATTGGGTGAGTGATACCATAACAAGACATTCAACGACAAATTATTGCTCCTACTTAGGATCTAACCTCATCTCTTGGAGTGTCATAAAGCAACTAACAGTTGCACGGTCCTCCACCAAAGTAGAATATCGAGCATTGGCAACAGCTGCATCTGAAATACTATGGCTTCATCGTCTTCTTCAAGACTTTCAAATTCCTATACCATCTCTAACTGATCTCCATTGTGACAACACTTTAGCGATATCACTTGCTCACAATCCAACATTTCATGCTCGAACTAAGCATATAAAGATTGACTATCATTTCATTCAGGAGCATATTCAAACCAAAGAAGTTCACCTTGTTCCAGTTCAGTCTCAAGAGCAACAAGAATACATTTTAACTAAGCCGCTCTCCATCATAGGATTTAATCATCCTCGGGACAAGCTGACGATCAACCACCCACAGTCACCTTGCGGGGGGTAATAGCCACAGCCTTCTCTCCACCACATAACAGAGACAGCCATCTCTCTATGATAGCAGCCACTACTCTTACATTATCATCCCACCTTAGGATAAAAACTACTGTAAACAATCCTGTCCATACATGACTACATGTGTAGAGATAGCTGCTGCTACCAACCTTATACTACAATAACCAAACTACATATACACCATATACTTGTATACAGGGGATGAATCTGATACGAAGCATAGTAACTAACTTATCTCTGTTCGTCATCTCTCTTGCGGTATTTCTCAACCTGTATGCTGTTCAGCTTCTACAATCTTAACATTCTCACTTCAACTACATTCCACGTTTCCAGGCATGTCATGCAGAAAATTACATGAAAAAGATACCTTGATCTGAGGAGGATCGCCAGCCACGTAGAGCCCAACAACCATGATATACATCCCTGAATAGAAGAAAAAGAAATAATTATCAAAACAACTCGAATGAAAGCAAAAGAGAAACAAAAGCAAGCGAATAGAATAGAGAGGACAGGGCGTTCGTCTGGGCTCACCCGACTTCCATCCCAGGGTCATGAACTCGGCTTGGACGGAGAGCTCAACGACACCACTACCGTCATCGAGGAGGAAAATCCCTTCGTCAGGCCCTGAAACCACAACGCCCTGGCGACGAAATCTAGGGTTTATGAAGGCGGCGTGTAAGAAATTTGGAAGAGGGGGTTTTGAGGAGATACTTGACACCAAGCTCGTTGGAAGCGGATGCCATGGAGGGTCATCGATGGAGGAGAGGAGGATATCTGGCGTGCATCCTTTATCTGACAGCAGAAGAGCTTCAGCGCCGCCAGGCTGTAGTCCATTTGCCGCAATGGAGCTTCGCGGCCGCCGGTGGCAACGTCAACCCGGTAATAGCCACTACGTTATTTGGGCGGGATTATTGGTGCAATCTTATATATTATATTCCAGAATTTTAACATTTTTTTTAACACTTCTTAATTGGAGTTATGATGTGGCGCTTCTTGATTCGTCCAAATAACTTGAACCAAAATCAATAACCCATTTTGATTAAAAAAATAGAACTTTTCAATTATAAAATTAATCTTAATTGATAAAAACTAAGATGATTATACCAACATGTAGAAGAATTTCAAGAAAAAGAAAAATTAAACGGGTAATTTTCGAATCAAAATCAGATTCACAAGGTCAACATAAATTAAATTAAACGGGTCAAAATTTTTGACTTGAATCTGACCAATTTATTAAACGATCAATCCAAATTCGAATTTTTTGGACCAGATCATTTATTGACATCTTAAGGGACTGTTTGGTAGCAGTATTAGGCCAGATTTGAGCAAAATCCAGCTAAACGGCCTAAAATGCAAAACCAAATCTCACAGCAAATGAAATCTGCCATTGAGATTTCCACCTTTGCGTGCTAAAACCTGGATTTCCAAATTAAGCTCCTTTGAAGTCGCCGGCCTGCCGCCCTAGCCACTCTCATGGCCACCGCCGACCTTCATTTCCCGATTACACCGAACGTATGTACGAGATTCATGCTTTTCTTTTTTTGTGAATTTCTGATTTCGATTTTGCATTTGTTTCTTGAAGAGGAGTGATTTTTTTTATATGATTCTTAGATTTGACATGAATAATTGTGGCAATAACTTAGGTGAAACCTAAATGTTATACAAAATTACTCGAGTAATAAAAGTTCTGCAACGCAAAAACTATCATTTGAATGATCCAAAATGATAGAAAATTTGGTAGAGGGACTAAAAAGCTACAACAAATGCATTCTCTCAACATAAGAATTTAGAAGCCATTGATTTAGAGGCTCACCACATCCTACAAAGCACCCATTATTGCTATTGGCACTGAAAGGAAACTGAAAGAGATAAAGCAGTTCCTCTACAGCCTGCCTAACCAAAGAAGAACCTGTAACCCTGCTTCTCCTCCCCCATCCAGTTATGATATCGATCCTCCACGGCTTAACGCCTGCGTCAATAATCCGCCGCTGAAACCCTGCCAATGTTCTCGACAATGCAGTCACCGCCGTCCCTTCCGACATTACATGGAGATTAATAAGCCAATGAGATTTGCTTTTCTCCCTTAACGATTCAGGATAAACGTTTCTTTGTGCGGCGACTTCCCACACAAATCCAGCTTCCTCCTTGAGCCCAGACTTGTGAAGGAAATCCACAACAGCATCGACAAGACCCCTCTTACTTTCCCTGTCCTCGCTGTGCATCAGATCAAAGAAATGGCTTGTATGATTCCTCACATTCTCCCCGCTTGGCTCAGCATTTGGTAGAGATGAAAGGAAGGAATGAGCTGGATGGCCCGTGATGGCCATTAACTCGCCGCACAGTATCATCTCTGAGTTGCAGCAGCTGAGAAGAAGAGTATAGGTTTGTAAAGATGGCACAAGTCCAATACAAAGCATGTCTTGAAGAACACCACGAGCCTCAGTGAAACGATGCGCTCGAAGATATGCACTCAATAGAGAGTTACATGTAGGGACATTCGGCTTCAAACCTTCCTCAATCATGGCGAAGTACCATGCGCAAGCTCTCTCAATGTCGCCGGCTTTACCCCACAAATCTACCATAAGGCAATAAACAGGCTCATCAGGTACACAGTCTTTCCTCATCTCATTAAAGACGACTTCAGCTTCCTCGATACGACCGCAATGACCAAGAGCTTCCATGACTATGTTGTAAGTCACCTGATCTGGACGAAAGCCAGCAACTTGCATATCTCTGTAAAGTTTAACTGCGCTGGGATAATTTCTTGCCTTAGCTTGCAGAGCTATCATGATATTGTATGTGACAAGGTTAGGAACACAACCATTTTCAATCATCTCAAGATACATCTTCTGAGCAGCGGCAAGTCGGCCACCTTTGCCGAGGCAGTTCACCATCACACTGTAGGTGAAAGTGTCAGGGGAAAGACCCACCGCTTGCATTCTCTGATAGAGGTTGAGGGCGACATCAAGAAAGCCAGCTTTTGCGTGAATATCAATAAGAGTGCAGTAAGTGACCAGGTCAGGCTCAAAACCAAGTTCTTGCATTTCATGGAAAACTCTAACAGATTCCCCAATGAAGTTGGCTCGACCATATGCGTGGATCATTCGATTATACGTGACAACAGTGGGCAAACATCCATCTCTGATCATTTCTCGTAGAAGTTCTCTCATGGCATTGAATTGTCTGGCTTTGCCGAGGATGCCGATCATGGTGGTGTATGTGTACTCATCATGCTTGAATCCGGGTTGTCTTTTTAGCCAATTGAAGAAGCCAAGGGCAACAGAATGATCAGACAACAATTTCAGGACTTGGTTTGCTTGAAATGCATCCAGTTTGTGTTCAAGATTATTCAGAGAAACTTCGGCCATAGGACCCCATTTTTGCTGCTGCAACACGCGATAATAATGTTCTGTTGTATGCAAAGAGTTTATAGGATGCTTGGAAGACTGTAAAACCACAGGCTGGAATCTTGAAGATTTTGAAGGTTGTGAGAATTTATGAGCGTATTCGTGATTATTAGGTGCCACTACTGCACCATTTTCTTCTGAGAATCTCCCAGCTGATTTTGCAACTGAAAATAAGCCATTTGGATATAATCTTTCATTCTCTGCTACAAAATTTGAGTTTGTGAACTTTGACTGTGACTTCTTCATTTTCATGGCCGTCAAATGGCTGTTCTGCTTAGCTCGAATTGTACTGGACTTTTCTGGTACAGTAGCTGGATCAGTATGAACAGCAGAAACTGAAGTAGGCCCACATTCTGTGTTGGTGGAACAGTTTGCCTGAACCTTTGTGTACTTAGCTCGATTACGAGGCTTTTCATAGAAAGATTCCGGAGTTGCCGTTGGCGGCTTAGAGTCAGATTTGCAACACTTTGTATCAGAGAGAGCTTGTTTAACTGCAACTGGGCCATTAAAACTTACCATCTTACTGGTAATTGGATTGCCAGCTTCACCTTCGTGATCATCTCTGACCTTAGATGGAAGTGGCAAATCATTGCAAGAAACAGCAACAGCATTTATGTTCAGCTTAACCTTTTCATTTACAGCATTTACATCTGATCCTAATGACGAGATAGGCGTGAAGACTTGTGTAGCTGCTGATGGGAATGAGGAAGCCTTCGAAGCTAATTGAATGGTAGATCCAAATGCATTTCTGAGACTGGAAGATCCTGTATTACCTGTACTAGTTACAGGTGAAGAGAAGACATGAGATTTCTGTTGCTTAAGTAGGACATCAGAACTTCTCGACTGACTTCTCGAAGCATGTTTTTCATCTTCTGAGGAAGAAATTGGGGCACCATCAGCTGTACCATATATTGGGCCACTTAGATAAAAAGACCTGGCACACTGTGAAATTTGGCTAATCTGCTTTGCCCTCAACATTTTAGATGAATTGCTTGATGTTCATATATGAATTTATGGATGTCTGCAAATGAATTGAAATAGACGAAACTCAGCATCAGGGAGGTAAGTTAACATTTCTTCTTAACCAAAAAAAAAAAACCTCCAATAACTTAAGCTTCATTTGGGACAGCTTTCATACAGCTTTTTAAAATAACTTTTTAATATAAAAATTTCAAATTCAAAAAATTTTTATAATAAAAAGCTGTTTTGAAAAACAAGAAGAAAGTCATGCCAAACGAAGCCTAACTTTTTATTAGAAGTAAAAACTTTGCTCGGACTAAAAGACTACAATAAGAGAAATAAATTTAGTAAAAGAAAATAGTTCAAGTAGGAAATTGCATTTCAAACTTCCAAAGCAAATTAGCTTCACCTTATCTAAAGCATGTTGAAGACGTTGATAAATTAATTATTTTTTTCAAAACAGCAGTGGCTATCAAAGCATCAAATTAACCAAACTGACTCACATCCTAAATTAAAAACATAATACTTGATTTGGTATTGAACTAAATGGCAGCAGCTTATCTATTTCCATTGTTTTCCTCTTTCATAAAAATACAAACCATCAATTAAAGAAACCAGCAGCAGTAGTGAGCAATTCTGAATAATATCTATTGATTATGGCTCTTACAAGAATTCAAAAAAAAAAAAAAAAAAAGAACCAGATTTTTCGGCAAACAAATATAGATGCAGAAAGCATAATGTATACGAATAACGCAAGGCAAGTCGATCCCATTCAAGAAGTCTTGAACTTAGGCTTCATTTGAGACAACTTTTTTTATTTCTTTCTAAAGTAGCTTTCTAGCACCAAAATTTCTAGCTCAAATAATTTTTGTATCAAAAAACTGCTTTCGAAAGCAGTAAGAAAGTTGTCTTAAACAAAGCCTTAATCTACAGGATAAAGGCACCAATAGCTAGGAAACTTGAAAAGCTATATTCCCAAACCAAGTGAAACACTGCCTAAGATAACCAGTTCAATGATCAATAAAAGTAAAATTGGGTACACTGAGAGCAATCAATGAAATTCTCCATAAAATCAAAGTACAATTTTTGGAGCCTCACAGTTAAAGTAGAATTGTTGATCAATAAGTTATATCACAAATTACATCCTTTTGAACCTATAGTGTTGAACAAAAAGGATGGTAAACACCACAATGTTCGCAAAATGCACAACTTTTAGTAATAGGGGAATGATAAATGGCTACTCACATTTAACAGAAATAATTAATCCTTTACAGCATATAAAATTAGGAAGAGGAACGGGCAACTATAATAAGGCAGATGAGAATAACAAGCTTACATTTACCTCAACTCTCAAGCAGAAAAGAAGAAAAAAAATAGAGAAAAATGTCAAAATATTCCCTGAATTATTTTATGAGCTCAATTGATTCACTTAAATTCGTAAATATGATTCAAAATAATTCCATTATTGTATTATTTTGGAATATAGCTCAGAAATCAAGGAACTATTTTGAATCAAATTTAATGAATCAAATGACTAAATTAGATATACATGTTAGTTTGGGACTAAAACAACTCCCCATGAAATCTAGGCACCATTCTAACATTTTCTTCTCAAAACAAGAAATGAGTAATTTATTTATAAGTTTATTTTGTTCATCATTTATTTCTTTTCAAAAATGTGTCACCAAACATGATATCAACACGCATCTAGCTAATGAAATAGCAGGCTAATAATTATGGTGATTGGTTCAGATAACGGATCTGCAAGCTCCTCTTTGGTTATCTGCATTTGTGGAGTACTCAGCATAATAATTTCTTGCAAATAACATGTGAAATATGGCTAAGGAGAATATCATCATCTATAGCAGCATAAATATTTAGGAAGAATAATATACTAATATCCTATATCCTAATATAATTGTGACATAGACCATATCCAACCATTCAAACTCCAAATTGCATGTCAAATAATAAACTACTATCCTATATCCTCATATATCCTTCATTTGCTCCATTCGAACTCCAAATTGCACGCCAAATTCCGGTAGGTGAACAGTGTGACGCTAATATTTGCGTCGAACTATTCACCCACACCAAAAAAATTCTTTGTGGGATTTGCCAAAGAAGCGTGCGAAAGAGGAGAAAAGCAGGCCAAATATGGTTAACTTCGTAGGAAGCGCGCGAAAGAAGAAGAAATGATGTTCGATTGGAGAAGAATGACTGCATTTAGGGCATCTCCAATGGAACATCATACAAACATATGGCGTTTCTTGTTTGCTATATCCAAGCGGCATTTTTGCCGCTATTTGATTGCGGGTGCACAGTGGTGTTATTTTTTTTTTTAATTAGAAAATGAAGTATGGGAAGGAATATACTAGGTATATTCTTTTTTTATGTTAGAAAATGGAGATGGGTTGGAGATAAATTACTGCATTTTGGAGTGAAAAATGAGTTTTTCTGCATTTTGGAGTGGAAAACGGGTTTTTCGGTTGGAGATGCCCTTAAGCTATTTACTTATATCTGCATTCTTTAATGTATTAACTTTGTTATTACAGATAGCAGGTGAACTATCAAATGAACTGAAAGATACCACTAAAAACAGGATCTCAGGACATCAGACATGAAATGAACCTTAGAAATGAACCTTAATGTAAGGTTAGCAAGAAACACATCAATAAAGAATGTGATAGATGGCAATCATATCAATAACAGACCAATAAAATAAACGATAGCTTGCTTAAAGAGATGAACAACAAGCTTTAGCATATAAGATAATTCCCTTCCAAAATTACTTTCACATGCTTAATTATGGGAATAAGAGGTAAAGACATTGGAGAAAATAGACTCAGCAGAGACATGAAAGACAAGAAGATCTGAAACACATAAAATTATTCCATTTGAGAAAGGAACTATGAAAAGGGCCATCAAAATTACTCTGCAGTTCACAGAGTCATTTTAACAATGATAAGAATTTATCAGAATCAAAAATCCTAATTATCATATAAGATCACAGAGTACCATAATTATTCATGAGTTAAAGAACAGAAAAGTAGGCAATCAGTGTTTGCTCTGAATTATAGGTGACACGCAAAGCTCCAAGTGATTGAGGATGCACAAACAAACACTAATAATAATCAAGTACCGTTGCCTAATGCTAATTTTCAAGAAGATAATGGCTATGGGTAGGAAAAACAAAATGTCTGAACTCAATGGAGAACAAAAACTGTTTTGTTTCTACAAAATGGCAAATCGTGCCATAAGTTTTTTTTTTTTCCCAACTTCACAAAGAAAAGTAAGCTATTTTAAGAAGATAGACAGAATGAACAACTCATCCCACCTAATGCAAAAAAGTGAAAAACAAATGCAAACTTTATACATTCTTCAACAAAAAGTCAACCTCAACCATAAAGAGGGTGCTCCAAGAGAAGAAACAACAAAACAGCTAACAAATGCCATTTTAACTTTCAAACCACCACAAAATAACAAAATTAAAACAATAAATCCCTCTAAAACACTAACAACAAAAGGTTCAAACACCAAACTCCTCTTATTTAGATGAGAAAGTAATCAAATAAGAACACCTAAATTCCTGAATAATTCATCGTTACCATAATCTACTTAATGAGCTACAGCAATGAAAAAGAGAACCTTACTTTAAATGACTGAGGCCTCCTAATTTTCAGCCAAATAGCTCCTCCGAAGCCTCCTTAAGAGTAAAAGATGCCATATGTGGAGTTTCGCCGTCCACCCAAGCAGAGCTAGAGCTGGGCGGCTGCGATGGTGATGAAAACGGAGGAGAAACCACGCCAAAATAAAAAATTAAAAACCCTATTCTTTTTTACTTTTAGATCTCCTGCTTTTTAATTTATAGGGTCGCCCTCCATTTTGAGCCTTTGATTTCATCTGGCCATCTTTGCGACCACGGAAGACGTCGAGCTTGTGGAAGGACGCGCCCGCTTTGAGTTTCGCGCGTGCGACAGAAAGATGCCATTTTGTCTCCACGTGGCATCAAGTAGTCGGACGAAATTAATATTCGCTGTTTAAGTAAACTGATCGGATTGTTAACCAGCGGAGAAAGCCAGATTTGGCTTCCGCCCCAAGTTACGCAGAGGACCGTTGGATTCCCCAAGATCGAAAAAATATGACTTACCCTAAGTGACCGTTTGACTGGTTCTTAAATTATGTCTTTAAATCGAGTGACTTGACAAGATGAAATCCAACGACCTTAATATCATTTGATTTTGATATCATTAAGGCACTTAAATATTGGATAAGCAATGTATGATCAACGGAATTAATATGAATAGTTTGATGGAATGCTTTAGATTGTAGTCAAATTTATCAAAATCTTTATTTTGAAAGCCTATAAATAGAGCTACATTTTGTACATTAATGAGTTTGAAAGCTAAGAAAGCTAAATAACTCAATTACATTTTCTGGTGAATATCATCGACGACCACCATCAGTTATTGTTACCACCATCACCTAACTTCTATCAATTGAATATTGTCTCTTGATTACTAATAGCCAAGCCAGTTTTTGTACTTTAAGTATCTACATTTAAACACTCGACTCATATAATTATGCGATATCGTCTTCTTTAAACGGAGAAGAATGAATTCTTATATTTACAATTATATACAATTAATTAAGAATGATTTTTCATCTTCTTGAATTTTCAATATAAAATATTTTAAGTTCTTCCTATTTTTATTCGCGCACGAAATTTTTGTACAAAGCTAAAATATTTAAAATGTAAAATTTTTAGAATGTAATAAGAATGATCTTAATCATAAATACTTCTGATACGTCACTAAGAATTTCTTAGATCGACATGAATCTCGATATGCATTCAAGTTTGTAACTTCTAAGGTTAAATTTGAGGTCATCTGAATTCCACTTTCAGTAAACTTATAGACAAATAAAACGTTTCGAAGAGATGAAATGAACGATGCTAAAATTGGTTAAATCCGAGCCCAAATAGACCCAAATCAATGGCCTGAAGCACATATGGAAGCTTCATTTCACTAATTGGATGGCTAAATAATATCCAAATATATCATGCTTACAGTCGAATCGAGCAGCTCCACGAGACTAATCCAATGAGCATAAGATCACTTAATTCTAACATCTATAAGGGCTTAAATATTGAAAATAGACTATGATCAAGAGGATCAATATAGGATGTCCGATGAACACCATTGGAAAAATTCAAATTACAGACGAATTTTCGGGCTGAAATTTTTCGTTGGACATTCCAATAGATTTTCCTACAGATTTTTGGAGGATTTCCGACAAAGTATTTTCAACGGATTTCCGGTGGAATATTTCTGGTGAAATTTAAAATTCTATGTTAAATAATTATAATAAATATTAATAAATAAATAAATAGTTTTTGATAATTATTAAGTTAAATTAATTAGTTTAAATTGACTAATTAACTAATTTAATAAGTATTGTTAAATAATTTTAATTCCAGCAAAAATTTTAGAATTTTGAATTAAAAATCTTATTATTAAATAATCTTTAATAAAACATTATGTCGAAAAAATATTTAAAAAATAGTTATTAATGAGTACTAAAAAAATATTAGCAAACATTATATTTTATGTTTAATTAAAAACTGAACTATAGTTTAAAAATGAATCGAGTTCAGGTCAGGCTATCAGGTCTGGTCAATATTTGGCACCCCTACTATCTCCCATTTACTAAGATCCTCCGACCTCGGTCACACGATAACAATTTCTCCGATCTTGATCACTTGACCACGATCACTTCGACCATCATCACCCGACTACAGTCCCTTCGATCATCATTGTCCAACTACGGTCCTCGAACCTCTATCACCTGACTATGATCCTCAGACCATCGTCACCCAACTACGATCCTTCCTACTTTAGTCACTCACCGACTACAAAATCTTCAGCTACTCTCACCCAGCTATGGTCCTCATACCACCATCACCCAACTACGATCTTTTCAACTTGAATTGCTCACCGACTACTATTCCTCCAACCACCTTTGCCTTCCTAAGGTCATGCCGACCACCATCACCCAACTACATTCCCTCCTAACATGTTCACCCGATTATGATCCATTTGTCTACTATCGCTATACTACAATCTCTCCAACCACCATCATCCAACTACAGCCCTCAGACCTATCACCCAACTATGATCCTCAGACCACCATCATCTGACTAAGGTCCATCCAACCTCAATCGCTCACCGACTACGATCCCTTTGACTTTTGTCGCTCGACTATGAGCCTTCAGGCCTCCATTGCTTGTCGACTACTATTCCTCTTTTCATCTCATGCCTTGCGCAAGTCCGACAAAAGAAGAACATTTCTTAAAATTCATTTTAACTTCCTTCCAAAAATCATTTCGGCAATTCAATTCGAGCTGTAGCATTATGAATAGTACTGCTTTTTAATGGCATTTACAAATCACATTCGTATCGCATAACACTAATATTACAATTATTTATTTATAAAAGTATCTCATTATTTAAAATAAATGAATGGTTTTTTATAATAATCAAATTACTCAAAATTAAACTAGTTTTATTATTTAATTCAAAATTAAGAAATTTTTTCAAATCACTTTCTATTTTTTTTTATATATATTTTTAATATAAAATAAACATTTTTTATTAGATTTAAAAGAGAATTTGACTATTAACAAAACTTTTTTTTGGGGACAATTAGACCAATTAATGTAAATTCACACACACATCTATACATAATACTCGAATTCAAGACCTCTTGATTGATAACACAAACTCTCAACCAACAGACTAAAATGAGCTATGTACTATTAACAATACATAATGAAGAAAAAAAATAGCTAATCCCACTTAATAAAATAAAAAACTAACGTTGTTACTGTTTTATTGTTATTATATATTTTAATATAAAATAAAATTATATTTGATATATTTAATAAATTTTATACTTTATTGAATAATATATAAGATGATGATAGCATGATGACCGACAATAGCTATCATTAAGCCAATTATTTAATTAATTTGCCTCTCTCTCTCTCTCCTTTCTCTCCCTATATATATATATATATATATATATATTGGAAATATATGATTTATTTACAACTACATATTTAAGCAAAGTACAAAACTTACAAAACTTGCACTATGTCACCCCGTGTTCGATACCGCAACTCGTTACTGCTGACGTGGCGCATTCTAGTTGATATTCGGAAGACTTTCTACGTCGGGTCTCCGCATAGAATAATTTCTCCATAGCTAGAGATACAAATGATTAGAAAAGATATTGTTGACTTAGGCTTCGTTTGGGATAACTTTCTTACTGATTTATAAAATAATTTTTTAGTTTCAAATTCTCTAATCCAAGAAACTTTTATACTAGAAAGATATTTAAGAAAGCAAAAAAAAAAAAAAAAAAAGCTATTGCAAACAAAACCTTAGATGATATGTTAGAAAATGTGTAAAATAAAGAAGCAGCTAATGCTACTCATTAACCTATATAGTTAGTGATAAGATTAATGATAATGATATGAAATGGATGCTTTCAACAGCTTGATTTAAATGTCAAATGTGACAAGTTAGCAAATGAAAATAATAAAAAGAATAATAACAAGTCTTTATACCATAATGTGAGGTTGAGAGCTGACTAGAGAGTGAGAGAAGGATTTTTATAGAGAGAATGCTAAACTTGGGTAACTTTGATTCAATTTCTATTATCGGCCAAGTTCTAAAAGTTATTTAGATCAAGGTATTATTTCTTCTACCTATCTCAGTTTTCAAAATAAAATTTCTTTAGAATTTTTTTGATTAAATTTATAATTTTTAGTATAAATTTTGGAATAAATTTGTGCACTTCAAACTTTCACCGTAAAATTTTGTGTGTTATAGAGACGGTCATTTTGGATATTTATGTATTTTTCTGAAAAATATTTGTCAAAGTAGTTTGAAAAGTGTTTTATTTTATTAAGTTAAAAAAATAATATTGTGTATAATAAAAGCCTCAAAACAGTGTTATGAATAATCCCTGATAATTTGATAAAATTCTAAAACTGTACGTGAGATTGTACTTAGTAGTTAAATATATTGTTTATCGATAAATCGCTATGTAAACATTTTGAAATTTATTCATTTATATTTCTTTTATTGTAATATAATATTATATGTTCTTATTTGCTCAAAATGTGTGATTCTATGGAGTTATGAGGTTGGAGGAAATTTTGATGTTGAATGTACAGAGAGTCATAAGAGCCATAGTTTTTTATTATCTGATATGTGCTAAGCATTGAGAATCATAAAGGTCTGTTTTTTTTTTTTATATGCTGACACAGAGAGTCATAAGTGCCTGAATTCTGTTATACATTTATGATCGGAGGCATGAGGGCCTAGAGAAATCTTTTACTTTCTACTATGATATACGAAATATTTGTTTATTTACTTTCAGCACATAATCTATTTTCTTAGTTATTTGCTTTTACTATTATGCTTAGTGTGATAAATTTTTTTAAGAATTATCTTTACATTTAATTAAATGCATAATAAGTGAATTATTAAAAATTTAGATTGGTGGATGTGATCTACTGAACTGTTTTGGCTCATACCTATTATGTACTCTATTTCAAATTTAAAAAAATGGAAAGAACCAGTTGAGTAGCTGAGGATTTATGATTTGTTCTATTTAAGTCTATAGAGGTATTTTCTGATTTTTGGTATAATCATGGCTAGTTATTTATTTGTTTTATTATGTTCTATAGCAATACATTATAGTGTATAAACTATTGTATATTCATTTTGATGATATGAAAAGAATTGAAATGATAGACAAGTATTTTTATTCTATTTATTAGAAGTTAATTATAAGCTCTTTTGTCTGTTTTAAATTTTAAAAAGAGAAGAAATATGAGAAAACTCTCAAAACTTTAATCTTGATTTCGATCTATCACAAGTCATCATGATATGACTTATTCTATATGTGTGTGATATTAGGTTAGGTTGTGACAATATATTAGACATAAGCTACAAATAATGAATTTTATGATATACGTTGGAAGAGACTTATGTCATGAAAGTTATCATCAAGAGAATGTTTGGTAGATGTTTGATCGTTTTCTTTTGACTAGGAGAGACCAAAGACCAGAAGTTTAACATAAATATGGGTGTTGATATTGTGACTCAAAGTTAGTATTGATGGCATACATCAGCTTAATAAGTGATGTCATGCATAAACATTGAAGGCAACAAAATTGATGAGCATCAACTTTATGATAATGATGTACATCATCCTTGTAGAAGATAGTGTCATTCGACATTGTTGTCAATGGAAAATGACAAAATCAATAGATGTTAGCATTGTTGTCTATGATGTGCATTGCCTTCATAGGTGATGATGTTCATTGATGTTATTAGCAATAGTAGGTAACAAACTCAACAGGTGTCGGTGTTGGTGTAGATGACATGACGATAACATGCATTGACACAATTAGCAATGATAGGTGATGACATCAATGAACACTGATGTAGCCGACCGATGGTGGTTAAAGAATTATAGTTGGGCAATGGTGGTTGTAGCACAACTGACAGAGGATGATTATCAGAGGATTATAGTCAAATGATAGTGATTGGAGAATCATATTTGAGCTACAACTGTTGAAGTACCATAATCAGGTGACCAAATTTAAAGGATTGTGGTTATCAAAGGTATTCAAAGATCATAGTAGGAATGATAGTTGTAGGACCATATTTAGAAGATTGTGGTTAAATGACCGTAAGCGAGGATAGTGGTCCAATGACCATTGTTGATTGGGGATGATGGTTGAGAAATAATAGGTTGGCCACTTTGGTTATACAAAACTGTCTAATGATCATAGTCAAATAATGAAGGTTGGATAGCAATGGTCCAATTGAGGTGATTGGTTGGAAGTGGTCCAACATTAGTTGTCAGACAGATTCGATTTGATGTAGGTGTTCGAGTTATAACAATTTGATAGTGGTGGTTGGGTTATTGCAGATCGATGATGGTGTTCCGACAATGGTGATATATTAGAGGTGGTTGAATGACAAGGTCGAAAAATGGTGGTCGGATGGCGATGGTCAAACAACGGTGGTCGGACAACGAAAGTTAAATGAAGATGGTTGGACAACATTGGTCCGGTTGTAGCCTTCCAATGATGATGACCAATGATAGTATTCGAGGCAATGGTTAAATTGAGACAATCGAATGGCATTGATTGTTCGACAATAGTGAGATGGAGGTTGTCAGATAGTAGAGTTTCAATGGCGGTGATCACTTGATCGGACGTTGTTGGTCCAAAGGTGAAGTTTGATGATGGCGGTCTGATGGTTGTGTTCTAAAGGAGCTATAAGATTCTTCAAATTTCTAAGCTTTCTCTTCTCTTCCCCATTCAAGTTGAAATTCCAAACACTCCATTGGACAACTCATTTTAAATCTCTTAACCATGGATTGCTCTTTTAGCATTTGGGTGCCTTAACAATATCATAATTAAGTGGTCTTAAACTCATTGAATTCATCTCGTTAAAACACTCAATTTGATTATAAGCATACAAGATTTGCAAATCATTTTATCATTCAAAGAATGTTGTAAAAATTATATTTCAAATATTTAATTTGAGCTCATTTTAGATCAGATCGGATCACTTTTAATGTCTTTAGATTCATCTGATTGAAATCAAAATTAGAATCGCCTCACTTATAATTTTAAATTTAATAGGTTTTTTTACGTGGTCAGTAACTCAGGTGCTGAACGCGGAACGCCTGAACCATATCACTGAAGAGTTCAAAACCGTCCTGATACCTCAACGCGCCGATGATTTCTTCAACGGCAAGTTCTAACCCTAACTCTGTCGCCTTCCTTAGCATAAAACACAGATCACCCATCTCCCTAACAAAATTCTCATCTTTTTTGACATCCAACTCTCTTCCCAACGCCCCTTCAACCAATCCCCCATCCATCACCAACAAACAATCCTCCTCTCAACACCTCCTACCAATCTTCAAAACCTCATGGAATTCAAACAATCTCAAAGAATCCCATCAAATACTCGCCCAAATCTGCAAGCTGGGCGGTACCGTCCACGCCCGCCAACTACTCGATGAAATGCCAAAACAAAAAATAAGCCTCCATCCAGAGAAGAGGGAGGCCTATGAGAAGGCGAGAGAGCTGCACGCAGCAATAAGAGAAGCAGGATACGTGCCTGATACGAGATTCGTACTGCACGACATTGATGAAGAAGCTAAGGAGAAGTCGCTGATGTACCACAGCGAGCGGCTGGCGATCGCCTATGGCCTCATCGGTACCCCGCCGGGGACGACGCTGAGGATTATGAAGAATCTGAGAATCTGTGGGGATTGCCATAATGCTGTGAAGATCATGTCTAAGGTTGTGGAGAGGGAGATCATTGTGAGGGACAACAAGAGGTTTCATCATTTCAGGGACGGTATGTGCTCATGTGGCGACTACTGGTGACCGTTTGTTATGATTTGTGTGGTAATTTGGAAATATCGGAATGTTTTTCTTCTCTTTTTTGCTGCAAATTCTTGAGCTTAAAAACTTCTTAGCTTTTTTTGTTGTTAAATCATCCTCAAGATCAAGAGATAGGAATCTGATAAAAATATGGGTCTGTTTGGTTGCAAGAATTTTAACAGATTTTCAGCAAATCCACTTTTAACAGATATATCATATGTCAGAGGAAAACAGTGCTATAAAGGGAAAGGGTGACCATATCTTTCTATGTTGAAATCCTAAGTGAATGGAAACTAAGGCTTTGTTTGGGATTGCTTTTTTATTGCTTCTTAAAGCAGTTTTTTAGTAAAAAAATTAATTTTTGTATTAAGAAGCTGCTTTAAGAAGCAATAAAAAAACCGTCTCAAATAAAGCCTAAGATGCAAGGTGAATTCGGTGCCAAAGTTGATGGGTAGCCTATGATGAAAAGGAAAATCAGTTTTAATACCTATTCAGCTTCCCAGTTTAGGCCCTGCATTATATACCTTTTCTATGTAGAGATGGTGTTAGAAACATGTCAAGTTAAGTGGGTATAAAAGCTTTCTCTAAAAGAAATGGCAAAGATTCAAATAGAATTTTTAATCTTCAGCAAGGAATCTGATTAATGGAATGGATCAGGAGGCGATAAATTTCATTAATTATGCCAACCTTTCGACCACCAAACATAAAGTTACAATGTTTGAAAGAAAATACAGTTACTGTGCTATGAACTGCAGTGCAAATGAGCAGCTTTGGAAAAATCTCTTTTTGCTTGAGCTATAGTTTTTTCTTATATGATAATATGATTCTGCTTTCCAGAATAAATAATGTTTCCGTTGGATTCAGCTTAGATGATTGACAGTCATTTCCAAGATGCAAAAATTTTTTTTTATCAAAATAATAGGTATGCTACCGAGTTTGTTCAGCTTAGCTGAATTCGACAAGAGTAATATTATGTACTAGGATGTCTGTGGTGGTAGATGGAGTTTATCATCTCAGCATTGTGCAAAAATTTCGCATACCCACTGATAAGATAAGTTGAGACTTGAGAGCAACTCTTAGGAGAAATGAGGTTTTTTTATGTGAAAAATATATAAAGGAGAAAAGTCAATAGGGTTTTACCTAGTTGAAATGATTCCATTTTTATGAGTCATAGTTTATTAAGAATATCCTCTCTCATAATTGGGGAAGACATTTATATAAGTAGTAAACATGAATTATGGAGGAGATGACTTTCATGGTGAAAGTAGGAGGAACCTTTACACATTATTGTTATCATCAATAGATTACGTGTAGTTTGCTGAGTCATTTTCCTTATACAAGGGGATATTAAAGACCAAGAAGGTAATGTTGGTGTCAATTTTGAGCCTTAACGATAGTGTTCATTGTAGGCATTAGCCTTATTGGTGATAGCCTGTGTTGCCTTTCTTGTTGATGACGACCATCTTGGTGTCAACGTTGTGCATCGAGGTTGGCTTCGATGCCTAGCTTCTACATTGGAATTGATGTTGGGCATTGAGGTTGGTGTTGACATTAAGCATCGGGTGTTAGCATTGACGTCGATGTCAATGTCAATCATTGGTGTTAGTGTTGACATTGGACATCGACCTTATTAGCAACAGTGGGTGAGAACCTTGTTGGTGTCAGCGACTGTCGGTGTTAATGGCATACATTATTCTTAGACAGGCATAGATGTTGTTGACAATGGTGGGAAACAACATAATTAGCATATGGGGGCATCGACGTTGTTGTTAACGGTGGGTGATGACCTTGTTGGCATAGGCAAGCATCAACATTATTTGTAATGATGGACAAGGACCTTGTTGGCATCAACAAACATCGACGGTGGGCGGTTATCTTGTTGGCATCGACATGCATTGATGTTACTAGCGATGATGGGCGATGACCTTGTTAGTGTGGTTGGACATTGACATTATTGGTGGCATCGATTGATGATATTGGTGTCTACAGGCATCAACGTTGTTGGCAATTGCGGGTGTGGATCTTATTGGTGTTGATGGATGTCTGGGTTGATGTTGATGGGTGTGTCGGCTTTGTTGGTGATGACGAGTGTTTATGTTGGAGATGGAAGGTGAAAACCTAATTGGAGTCAACGTTTGTTAGCTTTTATGTCGACGACGAGTGTTAATGTTGTTGGAAATAAGTATTGGGAGACGATTGTCAAATAATAGTAGTCAGACAATGACAGTCGCATAACGACAATTGTTATTTTTTATCATCAACACCAATCGTTAGGCAAAACTCTATATTTCTTCAAATCTGTGAGTTCTATCCAACTCCTTGCCCTCTTCATATGTTAAATGAGGATCTATTTATAGATTTTTATAGTAGTATTTTAGTCATTTTTACTAAAATCTACAAATAGTATATCAGATGGTTTAGAATGACCCTTTAATCATTCAATATTTTTTACGTATTTAAATATCTTAATGATATAAAAATTGAACGATCTTGTGCTCTTACAACAAGTCTCTTTGACGCGTTTGTTTTAGCTACAATCATGCACAACTAAAAAAAGTTTCGTCTCTCAAAGATTTTTTGAAGTTTCTGATAGGTACCACTTGAATATTCCAAGCGATTCCTATCGAATCTTCGCTAATTCACCAATATTTCACTGTTTTCAATAGAAAACAGCCACCAATAATGGAAAAGCTGAGATAAAAGAGAGAAAACCTTGGAAAAACAATAGCAAACAATTGTATTCCCTTAGTAGATGATCAAAACCCAAGCAAGATACAATGTTCTTCAATTCGAGAGGAAGAACAACTCTCCAACAATCTCCGGCAACGCCAAGAGCCCAAGCAAGAAAACCTAGAACATAAAACTCTTTTCAAAATCCAGATGAAACCCTAATCCCCTCATAACTCCCTATTAATACAATCTAATTCAAAATAAAAGCAAAAGGACTTCTCTACCCTTCCTCCCTCCAAAAGCACTTAACCCAAGTTTGAATTGCAAGTGGACCCCACTCCTTGGCCCCCTCTCTCTTCCGCCCGGCTCTGTGTCCGTCTGCCGTAGACTTGGACCGGCTGGGCCGGTCCAGGTTGAGCCGGTCCAAGGTGGACTGGCATAACATTTTCTTAATATAATTTTGAGTACTTAATTTAGACTCATTTGGACGGGGATCAAAGCACTTTTGATATTGTTTTGTTTATCTCATTCAAACATTTATTTTGACGATAAAAGTGTTGAAACAAAGTCAAATGGTTTTGAAATCGGTAGTTAAAATTTTTGTTTAAATTCATGCATCAAGATCCCTGCTTAATCGGATGGATCTTTTGATAACATATCAAATAGCAATTGCTTTTTACATGATTGTCAATGCAAAAATAAAGGCCTCTTTTTCTAAAGAAATTATCTTACTAAATGCACCTTGCAATAAACCAGTTTTAGCCGTTCATTTCATTCTGATTGGTATGAGAAAATGAGTGGAACTTTTCACTCTCTCATTTACCTCTTTCTTTCTCTACTTATGTAATATAAAGATGATGTATTTTACTTGTTATGGTTCGGCCACCATGCATGAATAAAGCTTTGTTTAAGACGGCTTTCTTATTACTTCTAAAAGCAAATTTTTAGTACAAAATTCTAATACAAAAATTTTAATTTTTTAATAAAAAGTTATTTTAAGCAGTAAAAAAGTCGTCACAAACGAAGCCTAAATCATGATAGGTTGGCTTTTGTTTGGAAGACCAAGGCTTTGTTTGGGACGACATTTTTACTCTTTCTTAAAGCAGCTTTTTAGTACAAAAAATTTAATTCTTGTACTAAAAAATTGCTTTAAGAAGCAGTAAGAAAGCCGTCCCAAACGAAGCCTAATTTGTCATGCTTTCTTCTCTTGAAATTCTCCATTCAAGACATATTTTTAAAAAACTTCTAATGGAAAGAATGCTTTCAAATAAAACTAAAAGAGTTATTAGATGATTGTGTCCTTTAGATTCACATGGCAGTAAAAGATGGTGGTCGTTCTTGGCGTGAGGAGATGGAGCTACAGGCACAAAATTACTGTAAGGAATTTCTTATATAAAACTGCATTTCTGGAATAATTTTTTACTCTTAGATTTACATGTGGATTTGTGTCATGCATGGAACCTTGTATATAGTTCAAATCTTTATGGATTGCAGTCATCCATGTAAATCCAAGGCTATGAAATCATTTCTTACATGATATTCTATAATGAATTCCTTATAGGAATTTTGTACATGTTAGAGAGAGAGAGAGAGAGAGAGAGAGAGAGAGAGAGAGAAATGATTCCTTTTTATCATGTGGGTGGATTAGGGAGAATAAAGTCCAATTGCCATGGTACCTAAGATGGCAAATTATTAGGTCCGATTATCAGATCTAAATTTGCGTCCGGATTCCTGCGTTTTTCATGTGTTTTTACTGAGCTTTTAATGTATTTTTGCAAAAGGACAGTTAATACATAATTTTAATTGCATATTAGCTACCCTTTTGCTACTTTTTTACTGAGTATTTGAAAAGCGCAACAAAGGACAACAAATACTTAATGAGTGAGATATTTGTTACGCTTTTGCTTTATTTTTGCAAATACTCAACAAAAAATAGCTAATATGCAATTAAAATTGTACAAATTATAATAGCTTTTGCTTTATTTTTGCAATTAAAATAGCTTAAAAGATGTCAAATGAGTGGAGAATGAGTGTGTTAATTCTTATTTTTAAGAATAAAGGTGATGCACAAGATTATACGAATTATAAAGGTATTAAGTTATGTGTCATACTTTAAAACTATGGGAGTGAGTTATGGAGCATAGGTTGCGGCTTGATACTAATGTTTCTCAAAATCAATTTGGATTCATGCCGGGTAGGTCGACTATGAAAGCCATACATTTATTAAGAGGTTTGATGGAGAAATAAAGAGAAAATAAGGAGGATTTGGATATGATATTTATTGATTTAGAAAAAGCATATGATAAAATTCCAAGAGAAGTGCTATGGAGAGTTCTTGAAAAGAAAGGAGTCAATAATGCTTATATTCAAATCATTAAAGATATGTAGGCAGGAGCTATTACTTGTGTTCAAACACAAGGTGGATTGACCAAGTATTTCCCTATTTCGGTTGGATTACATCAAGGATCAGCCTTAAGCCCATATCTTTTTGCTTTAGTCATGGATGTTCTCACTAGACATTTGCAAGAGGATGTACCTTGGTGTATACTTTTTGCTGATGATATTCTTCTTGTTGATAAGACTAGAGAGGGAGTTGAAGGTAAAACTTGAATTATGGAGGTCAACCTTAGAGTCTAAAGGTTTTCGCTTGAGTAGATCAAACGGAATATATGGAGTGTAAGTTTAGTAGTAATAGACCTAGTGAGGGGATTGTGACTTTGGGCGATCAAGTCATTAATAAGAGTACACGTTTTAGATATCTTGGATCTATTGTTCAAAGTGATGGTGAAATAGATGGGGATATTATCAACATAATTCAAGTTGTATGGTTGAAGTGGAGGAATGCATCGGGCTTGTTATGTAATAGAAATGTACCCCTCAAACTTAAGGGAAAATTCTATAAGATGGTAGTGAGGCCTGCAATGCTTTATGGTGTCGAATGTTGGCCATTAAAAATAGAAGCATAATACTAAGTTAAGTGTGGCAGAGATGAGGATGCTCAGGTGGATGAGTGGCTTTACCCTTAAAGATAGGATACGAAATGAGCATATACGTGAAAAGGTTGGAGTAGCTCCAGTAGAAGATAAGATTAGAGAGAATCGCCTTATAGATGGTTTGGTCACATAAAAAGACGGCCTTCCGATGACCTGATTAGGAGAGTAGAGGTATTAGATTTGACTTGTGTTAAGAAAGGTAGGGGTAGACCTAAAAAGATTTGGTTAGAAAATATTAGAAATGACCTTTCTTTATTAGATTTAAACAAGAATTTGACTTATAAAGACTTGATGATGTTGTTGTTATTGTATGCAATTAAAATTGTTTATTAGCTGTCCTTTTGCAAAAATACATCAAAAGCATAGTAAAAGCGCAAGAAAAGCGCACAGAATCTGGATGCAGATTTAGGTCTGATGACCGGACCAAATAATTTGCCCTAAGATAGAGACCAAAAAAGACTACAAGAAATTTGATGGATGAAACAGGTTACATATCATCCACCCAGGGATACAACCAAGAAGAGCTCAGGGCGGTGCCCACCTTAAAATCTTTTATCTTACAAGAATAAGCATTTTAAAAAAATTATAACAGTTGAATCTTTACAGCCAATTAAAACTTTTAGAACTAATTTAAATCTTTTATTTTAATGATTGTATTTAAGATAACAAAAATTAAAATCAAATCATTTCTTATAAATGATCTGATTTGCCAGAGGTGATATATAGTAACATAAATAATCTGAAATAAACAAATGCTTCAAGTCAATGCTGAATATCTAACATTTTATCTACAAAAAACCTCACATTTTCATTACTATGACAACATAACAACGCAAAAAATCCATAATTTAAAAGTTTGTACACAAAATTTCACCAGCAGATCACTATTAACCACCAGTTAGAATCCTCCTAAAAGCTACATACATATTCACACACGCATTATACATACATACATATATACATATACATATACATATTCATACATACATACATACATATATGAACACCCTTGTTATAATTATGAGGGGTTTACATACATATCAACAAAAAAATCTTATTGATAAACTTTTATATTTACTTGTATAATATCTTAATCACATCAAAAATATCAGTAACCTCACTTATCTAAAGTGAAGTACATATTTTCGTGTATATATTTTGATGTGATTTAAATATTAGCGCATTATTATGATATGTATGTGAATCCCCCTATAATCATAAAGATAGAAGCATCAAAGGGTTGCTCGTCAATCATACTTGTCTAACCAGCAGTAATTGCATGGAGTCCTAACCTGCGAATATGTACATCCATTGCTTGAATTCCATCGTTGAGCTCAAAAATACAAATATCACCGACTTGTAAATGATTAGCTCTGCAAAAGTCAAACCACCCATGGCTCAGAAGTGCACGCCCATCCACCCGATGCTTAATATCAACTGACCATGATCTTCCAGAAGGATCTCGTAGTGTTGTTTTACTTAATTTTGTTGCATCATATTCTTTTAGAACACGCGTTGGAATATTCTGCAATGTATGGAACATAGAACAAAATATTCATGGACATACAAATACATAAACAAGACATTAGAGAAAAATATGAAAAATTATATAAGAAAAATATTGGGATTACATCAGCATCTCATGATTCGATCATTGTTACAAGCAGCAGCGGTGTCAGTGGTGATGACACCTCAATTCCACGAGAAATTATTCAGCGCGGATGCCATACGCAGCTCTACGTCCAGAGGTGAATCAGGTGCAGCCACATCAGCGGTACTGAGCAGTACCGAGCCACGGCATTGAGCGAAATGGTGATGTGGCGCATTCTGGTTGGTCTTCGGACCGCACAGAAAATTTTTTCCTTCTCAGGCCGCAGCTGTCCACGCAATTAATGACGTCTGTGAAAAATACTACAATAACGCTAATTTGATATGGATTTCTTTGTCTTACCCATTCAAGGCATATAGACATAATGCTGGGAGTCCAATGGATGCACAACTAGGTAATATTGTTACAAATTATAACTTTGTTTAAGATAGCTTTTTTATTGCTTCTTAAAATAACTTTTGAGTACAAAAAATTATTTTTGCACTTAAAAACTGCTTTAAAAAGCAGTAAGAAAGATATCCCAAACGAAACTTATAATTGCTTAACCATGAGTTCCCCCCCCCCCCCCCCCCCATTATCGTTCCTTCAACAATATCATGAGCTCTTTGAAGAACCCTCCAGCTTTCCACCAATTCGCCCAATCATAAATTTTCATTGCAACCAAGTACAACACCTATCCAGATTTGACCCTCTAATTACCCACGCTTTCAAAAGATAACAATTGGAACCCCGTCCAACAAATCCTGCAATCCGATACCATACGTCCTATAGCACCAACACTTTTTGTCTCCTATCTTACTTGTTAAAAATAAGTAAATGATATTTTTGGGTGGATTACAAAGCACTCAGTCAAGCTATCACGCCACATCAATTTTGTATCCCAATCATAATAGACAAGATGCTTGACAAGTTACATGGATCTTGTTATTTTTTTTCAAATTGGATCGTAGCATTGACAACCATAAAGTTAGTTGCACTTGAAGACATCCACAGAATAGCATTTCAAATACACAAATACCAAAACGAGTTCACTTTGAAGCCTTTCAGCCTCATCAATGCCACCGTTATGAATAAAATTCATCAACCCCAATTAGTTAATTTGATTTTTTTTAATCATATTCTTGTCCATGGCAACACATTGTCCCTCCCAAATCTAAATTCAAATCAGCCATCTTTCCCTAAATAATTCCCTCTCAAATCCGAATTCAAATCAGTCCTCTTTCCCTAAATAAACCTTTCTAATTCCCTTTCAAATTTGAAATAAAATCAGTCATCTTTCCCTAAATAAATCTTCCTAATATTCTTCCAATCAAATCAGACCACTTATCCTAAATAAACATTCATAATTTCCTCCCAATCAAATCAATCTACTTTCCCTAAATAAAACTTCATAATTCTCTCCCAATCAAATCATCTGGTCTTTCAGTACTCTCCTCCCAAAGGCCCACCTCGTCCGCAAGGTGGGAAGGCGGCTCCTTCATCAATTTTCTCATCATCACAAATGATGAGCATTTGAAGAATTCAATCCTTACACTTGTGCCATGGTGTATACCTCTCCTCACATCTGAAAAACAACCTCTTTGCCCTTTTTTCCTGTAACTTAGTTTTTGTGAACATCTTGAAGTTTTCCCTAGGTTTATCTTCTACAGCCTTCTCCTTCTGGGTCTCCCTTAGAGCCTATTCCTAGGGAGGAGTTGGGTGGAGGGTATGGGGAGAGGCGTGAGGGGGTCGGGCATGAACGAATTGGTGTTGAATTTGAGAGGAGAGGGGTGGAATTTGAATGGAGATGGGCTGATTATGACTGAAAGGGTGGTGAATTTGAAATGAGAGGAGCAGAATTTGAGAGTGGATTAGTGTTTCCCCCACCTCATGATCTTCCTTTCACCTCGTTGGATTAGTGTTTCCCCCACTTCCTTAGTTGTTGGTGGTTTCCCTCGCCTTCAACAATGCTGTCTTAGGTTGACCCTTGAGCAACTTATTCAACATCTCCTCCAGGATGAAAAATATCCTATAGATCTTCTCATGGACGGTTGAAATTTGATTTTTGAAATCTAAAAATTGAGTTTGGAGATATGAAATTTCAATTGTTCGATCTCTCCTTCCAACACTTCTACCTTTCTTCCCGCCATAGACACCCGGATAAAGGCTCCAAACCGCAAAAAAACAATAATTATGGTTTTCAAATAGTAGAAATCGCACTTTGGAGAGGAAAACGAAGCAGAAATTGGTAAGGAAAGGCCTCAACTTCAGCCCAGGACACCACTATGATACCAATTTGATAGGAAATAGATACAATTTCCTAGAAATCAGCGAATGGCAATAAGAAATTAGGGAGAAGAACACACCAAAACTATTTTGAAAGAAAATAACAAGATATAATTGGATCTTCAAATGGAGAGGAAGCTCTGACTCTCCAAATACCTAGCCGGCGGCTAGAGTCCTCACAACCTAAGAAATTCTAATTTCAATAAACTCAAAACATAATCATAAAATCATCCAATTGTTAGCTTTAAATAGGCTCCTCTAATTCTCTCCCAAATCTGAATTCAATTCAACCATCTTTCACTAAATAATTCTCTCCCAAATTTGAATTCAAATCAGCCCTCTTTTCCTAAATAAATCTTCTTAATTCTCTTTTAGATTTGAATTCAAATCAGTCTTCTTTCCCTAAAAAAATCAAACTAATTTCCTTCCAATCAAATCAGCTCTCTTTCCCTAAATAAACCTTCCTAATTTCCTCTCAATCAGATCAACCATTTTTCCCTATATAAACCTTCCTAAATCTCTCCCAATCAAATCAGCCGGCATATCAGCTAACTTATTCCGTCTTCGTTGCTCCAAATGTTTTATTGGCCAAGTTCAAATTGATTACCTTAGCCACACTATTTTGAATGAGGGCATAGGCCCAAATGAAAACAAGATTAAAACTTAAAACAAGACAAGATTAAAACAATTATGAACTGGCCACCTTCTACTGCATTCAAAGTTTTGCATGGCTTCCTCGGCTTAGTGGGTTATTACCATAAGTTGTTCCAAAATACATGCATGTCGCCAAGCCACCAAGAAACTTGCTGCAAAAGGATGCCTTTCAATGGGATCGATGCTTCTTAGCAATCATTTAGTCGATTGCAACATGCACATAGTCTAACCCTTCACTTATCACCTTATCAAAGTTCATTAAGCTCTTTGTTCTAGAGACAAATGCATTCAGCTTGGCGCAATTCTCAATCAGAATGGTAAACCAATCACCTACTACATCAAAAAAAACTCTCTCCTTGTATGCAGCAGACCTCCATCTATGTACGAGGAACATTCACAATCACCGAGGCTATCACTAAGTACAACAACATCACCGAGGCTATCACTAAGTGGTGAAAATATTTCCTCAACCCAATCTTCACAATACAGACGGATCGGCAAAATATTCGTGAGCTCATGAAGCAGGCTATTCAAATGCCTGTCTGGCAACGTTTCTTACTTAAATTACATAGGGTTACTGTTAGACCGGTCCAATGGATTGGTCCAGCCGGTCCACGTGGGACCGGCCCAACCACAACGAGGCGGAACTTCCGCCTCCCGTTTCAGCCGCACACCTCCTGGATCAAACAGGGCCGAATAGGAAGGTTTTTGAATGGATTTTAGGAGGGAAATTGAATGTAGGGACTGTTTAGGAAATTCCTTTTGATTTGTATGCATTAAATAGTTGATTTTCCTAGGGTTTGAGTATCTTGAATTTGACAGAAATTTGATATATCTTAGATTTAGGTTTTCTTTGGGCTCTTGGCGTTGCCAGAGATTTGGGAGAGATCGATCCTCCTCTCGAATTGAGGATCAATTGTATCTTGCTATTTTATTCATCGTCTAAGTGGAATACAAGTCTTTTCTTGAGTTTTCTCTCATATTTTCCCGGACAAGTGCTGTTTTCCTGCTGTAAACAGCAGATTTCTGCTGTTTTCCTGCTGTGGACAGCCATTTGGCTGCTGTATGTTCGCTGATTTGAGTTAGGTTTGCTTGCGAACTCAAGTACTACCTTAGGGTTACTTGCGAACTCAAGTATATCCTATCACTTACTCAAGTTGGACGGGTCATAATGACCTTTTTTGTAGTTAGTTCGAGATTCATCATATTTGTTTTTGGTAAAAGTGATATCTTTCCTAATTAAAGAACGCTAATCAGCATTATCAATAAGATGATTTAAAGAGAAACTAAACTGTATAATGAAATAGAATTGAAACAACATATCCACTCACCAGATTGTACTTTCGGGATTTTAAGAATATAGAAGCAAATATTGCATCTGTTCTAAAAGATCTTTCAGCTTTGAGAACCTCTTGTTCGCGTTTCTTATTACCTGCATGGCATATCATATCAATTAATTAATTCTAAAACTTTCGTTCACCTTCAATATTGGAAGCCTGCAAAACAAGCTTAACGCTAAGAGGAACTCATTGAGATATTATCATCATTATCATTATCATCATCATCATTATCATCACCATATGTGACAACCATCAATGAGTCTCATATGATGCCATTTAAGAAAAAGCTGAGATTTACGAAGCTAACACCCTCAGATATGGGCAGGCCTAGTGTACATAAATCCAGAATGGAGCTTCATGCACCAAGTACACCTCAGCCTTTATGATTTATGAAATCCTCAGTATTGCCAATAAAATATCAGGGAAACAAACAGTATAATCATTTAAAACAATGAAATCAATATTGGCACTGGTAGTAGATAAATATAAAGCTCATACAAGCCGACAAAGGCATATTTTTCCCGTCCAGTACTCAAGGAAGAATTTGTGATGTGTATAGGCGCAGCAAAAACATAGAACTAAAATTAAAAAGGAACAAAAAAAGGGGGTGGGGGGGGGGGGGGGGGGGGGGGGCAGCTAGTTTCATATAAATTATCAACATAGTATGCTTTAAAATAAGAATTGTGTTCCATTGTATGAATGGAAGACAACCAAAACAAGGATTTTGACATGGTTATGCATCAACGAAAATATTAGTTTTAAATTACATAAATTCAATTTAGCTATATAATGAGAACACATAAGAGTTTAAAATAAGACTGGTTGATAGTCATTAACATAGAGAAAAAAGATACAATGGTTAATAGACATTGAATTCTTAAAATTTGAGATATTTGGCTCTTCTACAAAAGAAAAATTCGTTATAAGACTACAGCACATGCAATTTATCTAGAAAATTTTCATTGTTCATCAATGCCTACTAACATCTGAACCTTCATGTAAACTATAACACATAATGGTGATGTACTCCTGTTGACCTAGTTTTCGTCGTGCACGAGCTTGACCATTACACACACCTTTGGATAGCTTCGAGTCTCCTAGTTTGACCATCGTGGTACTCACATACCCGACAATTTAAACTTGGATTTTCCGATTAGGAACACTTCGTAGTCGTGCATATCACCCTTGTTTTTTCTCGCTCGTGCGCCTTGCCCAATTACAATTGTCGCTTTATCGTGTGTGCCTCGCCACGATCGTGATCATTGCTTGATCATGTGAGCCTTGCCTCGATCACGATCTTCGCTCATGGTGTACAACTCGCCATGATCGCGATCGCCGTTTGATCATGTAAGACCCATTAAGATTATGATCATTGATTGTGCTTCGCGTCATGATTTATAAATTTTCTTTAAATCACAAATTTACCAATTTTGACGATATTGACTGGGCGAGAAATTTAATTAAGAATTTACATGAAATTAATATCAATTATATATATATATATATATATATATATATATATATATATATATATATATAATAATATATATATATATATATATATATATATATATATATATATATATATATATATATATATATAAACAAAAAAGGATTATTTGGTAAATTGAATTAAATCTGATACGTCTCTTAGAATTTCCAAAAACGCACAAGGTAGTTTTTATCACAGCTCCCTCTCTGTTTCAAAACTTGAAACTCTGCATTTTTAAACAAAAAATTAAAGTTAAAAACTGCATATAAATCTCTAGAGCAGTAGTTCACGGCGACCATTAGTGACCTCTTCCTCCAATCGAACACCATCCACCTTTGTAGCCCAAGCCTTCACGCTAGTGACACTTCATATGAGAAGAAATAACTCTTATTTCAACTAAACCGCCTCATCCGGAGGCAACCCATTGGGATTATACTTTGCAACATTTATGATATCAACTAGTGGCAGTTTCAAAGGAAGGAGTGTTGACCTCTAAACATATTCCACAATCAATTGAGTGCATCTATGAAGGAAACTAACAAATATATCTCTTATCAGCGACATCAAGACACTTGGATCGCTATCAAAATAGCTCAAAACTTCATTTGATCATGAAACATATCACATTGATGCACTCAGAACATCGAATTTGCTGAGAAAAAGTCATTCATGCAAAACTCAATAAAAAATAATGATAAACACAATTTTTGGCATGCTGCAGAAATTTACACAAAAATGCAAAAACGACTTTCAATAGCTAAACGGACAACGCCGATGTGATCAGGGCATCAAATTTACTTAAAGAGAGGCTTCTTATGTTCAATTTGAGTGAATATAATTGAAATCAACAAACTACAAACAAAATATTATGCAACCTTGCCTGAACGTCGTCCATTCGCAAAATGTATTTCGTCATTGTGTCCGGAACATCAAAATCATTTAGAAAAGATTGTAATATTGCTTGGACCTCTGCAAACAAAAAATTGAAAATTGCACGAGTTTCAGGGCAACACGAAGATCGAAAGCATTGCACCGTGATTGATGCATGCACATATGTGTTCTTGAATATTACTTCAATTAAATTCATAATTTCTACATATGAATATGTATATAATAGTTATAAAATCATATCTCTAATAAAATCGGCTCATCCTTGCTCTACACCCTATTCTGCCACTGTCAGCCGCCCAATCCTGTAAAAGCACAAAAATTATATAAAAAAATTCTAACCTAACCTTTTCTATCCTCACTCCCTTTCTATTTCTACTTCATACGAACTGCTCACAACAGCTCTAGCCCATGCCCCATTCGAACTCCCTGACGCTCTCCACCTCTTCATTTCCAAGACCGATCTCCTTCTCCCTTCTCCCCCTCAAACAGCCCACTCAAACTCCACATCTCAACAACCTGCTACAGCCACCAAATGCAGCAACTCCCTCACGACACTTCACCTGCTTTACACGCTACAGTTCACTCTTCTCCTCACACTTATACAGTCGTTTTCCTATTCTTCTCCTCACACTTCTACAATCTACCCCTGCTCCTTCCTTAACCTCACGCACAAAAACACAACAGCTGCCTGGTCTCCCAAAGCCGAACTCAAACATCTCAGTTCGAAAACCCAACAGCCCTCCTCAGCTACCCAAGCAAACAGCAGTTGATCTCACCACATCCAACCGAAATCCCTCTTTCCTTCCGCGCCAGTAGCAACACCTTTCCTCCTATACACTAAAAAGAGCAAGGCCCAGCTTCTCCTCACTTCTCCTACCAAGCCCGCTTCTAAAGGCCCATAACATTTCTCCCCTACCACTTCTAGTAAATACTCAAACCACATTATCTTGCCTATACCTACAACCCAATATAAACCAAACCCTTCAGCCAACTTCCTTCCTAACTACTCTACAGCCAAGCAACTATCCCAACTTCTTTATTTCTCTCTAACAGAGAGTTCAAATTCAACTCCACCACTCTCCTATCCTCTCTAACAGAGAATTCACATTCATCTCCTCTCTCTTTGCCTCTCTATTATTATTAGTATTAGTTTTAAAAAAAAATAGAAAAAAAGTATAAAAAAAAAGATGTGTATTGCTCTCGACTCCGCCGTCATCACCTCGCACTTGCCAAGGTATAATGCTCATTAATCTCAAAAGCTCAAATCCCATTGTTGATGCTTAGGGTGCAATGAGCAACCCTCTGTATGAGTTTTTCATGACACGTAGGAGGATGTTCGAAGGCGATGTTACCAGCGAAGCGGGTAGGCACTATATGCACTTTTCATAGCACGACAGAGACTCATAAGTACTCGAACGCACTTTTATGCTAGGAAGAAAATTTGCAAGCTTTCATGCAAGTACTTTAAAGACCCATACACATTTTTCATAATGTGGTGGGAACCGGAGCTAAATGAACCGGACCTAAAGGAACCAGAGCTAAATGAACATTTAAGTTAACTTATAACTAAATAAAATTCATAAAGTTATTTATAATTAAAATAAACATAATGTCTTTATGCCACCAAATCTGAAACAATCATATAAGCTTACAAAAGGTATTTGTAGGGCCCTAAATGAAATCTTATGCACACTCCAATGACAATCACTTGCACAAATGATAAAATTTAAATATTCTTAAAATATCCCTCATGCATTAAAATACAAATTTTTAAACATATGTATGTTGCCTCCATAAGTGTGCAGCAATCTCGGGAGGAATGCGACGACCCTGAGAAGAGTGCCACAGCATCGAGAAGCATGTCATAGTACTGAAAAACATACATGTTAATTTAAAAGAAGATTTTAATCCCCACATGTGTTCCGACAAACGTGCTAAATTTGCAAACGCCAATATCAGAGACACCTACACGGGGTCTAAATGCATACTAATATAAAATTCTATTTTCAAACTAAGCACCGACGGCGGGAAGGGGTGGGCGGGGCTAGGCTGGAGCGGATGGGGTAAAATGTCATTTGGGAGGTGTTGGTGTGGGGAACTAGGGACGGGCGGCCAGAGGTAGGGAGGTTGAGGTTGAGCCGGCGGTGGGGAAGAGAAGGGGAGGGTCGGAGGAGATGAGAGGAACAAAACAAAAATTAAAGCCGCGAACCTCGAACCCTTCCAAAGGTTGACGGGTATTGCGATTGCCCACACCTTGGGTCTTCCTTCTTCTCTCAAACACTCAACATGAAGGGAGACAAACAAAATTCGGAATTGTATTAATCAATCATCATCCCACAATACGAGAGAGCTAGCCTATAAATAGGCCTCATGAAAACAAAAATATCAAAGACTAAAACGCCCTTCGGGCTACAACACCACATGACCACCCGCTATGGGTAAGATGGGAAAAACAAAATATAAAATAAACTAGTACATAAGAAACATCAAAAATAAAATAATCTCCAGATCGTAGTTGTTGATCTTCAGATGTCCTCATCAAAAACACTTGTAGGAACCAAGAGTTTCCCTAACTGAATTTGAAACTCAGCACTTTGCAAAAAAAAAAAGAATTGAGAAGAACTAGGAAGAATAGCCGGAAATAAATATTTTAATTGATAATAATGGAAGGAAAACAACAAGACACGATGGATATTCTATTGGAGAGCAAGATCAAACTCTTCCAAATCTCTAGACGCCGCTAGAGCCCAAACAAAATATAAGAACCTCAACTTCAGCAAACCAGAAATAAAAAACAACTCTAGATGTTAGAAGTAATTCCCCCTTAAAACATACAATATTTCTCTTTAATTTCCAAATACCCCATCAACTTCAGCAAACCAGAGATAAAAAAACAACCCTAGAGGTTAGAAGTAATTCCCCCTTAAAACATACAATATTTCTCTTTAATTTCCAAATACCCCCCTCCCCTTTTTTGAATTTTCCCTCCTAAATCCTCCTTAATCCCTCTTCATTTGGCTTGTGGACCCCACCCTCAACGGGGGCGGCTAGGGCTGGGGCTGAACCTTTGTTCCGCCTCCTGTAGACCAAAGCCGGTCCCTGTTGAATCGACTGGACCGGTTTAATAGATTGTTCCTGACATTTCCTTACCTAGAACCATAAGTTAGCAAACAATAGAATCAAAATAATTAGGAATCACACTCTTTGATACATGTTCTACTCACTAGACACTACGTTAGCTACCTGACACCATTTTTTGTTACACCCTCACACTAATTGGGTTAATGTTTGCAGAGGCGAATACACACCATTCACTCCTAGGTTAGGTAGCATTGGAAACATATAACATACCTAGTATATGATTCCAGCAAAAGTAGTGATTGAGCATATAGAGCTCAACACACTAAACATGGACACGTGGCTTAGACACATACATTGTCAACCTCTAGCCTTTGTTGACGCTGAGCATGTCATGCCCTTTTGTGAGTTTGAATATAGTATAGGATTTATACCCAATGATAGATAACCGAAACATAGGTTCACCATACACTTAGGCGCCTCCATTATCTAGTTAGTCTAGGATGAGTTCATCTTCCTTTCCTAAGGGATGATGCACTTTTCACTTTCACATGCGACCAGGTGAATCGAATGAAATTCTTTACCTATGCAGAATATGAATCTAGACTTCTATTTTCCCTACCACATTGAGAAGATAAATGGGCCTTCTTGATCACATGTGACCAAAATGCAAGTCCCCTCTCGAAATCTTCTCTATCACATTGAGAAGATTTTCGAGCTTACTTGATGGCATAGAATCAAGCTATAAGTCTCATCTTTTCCATCATTACACATCATTCCATTCCTAGCATCCCCTCAGACACATTGAGGGGATATTCAGGGTTTTGGTCACTTCTTTGATGTCTTATCTACTACATTGCGAAGACAACTAGCTTTTATTGGTCACCACACGACTAAGAATTAAGTCCCACTTTTGACATATTCTCCATCACATCGAGAAGATTTTCAAACTTGCTTGATGCCACATAATCAAAGTATAAGTGAAAACTTTTCCATCATTTCACATCATTCCATTCCATAGCATCCCCTCTATCACATTGAGGGGACACTCAAGATTTCCTTCACTTCTTTGATGTCTTCTCTACCACATTAAGAAGATATATAGACTTTCTTGGTCATCACTTGACCAAAATGCAAGTCCCATTATTGACATCTCCTCTACCACCTTAAGAAAAACTCTAGGCTTGTTCAATCACACACAATTGAATTGCAAATCCCACTCCTTAAATGTCTCCTCTACCATAGTGAAGAGATATTCAGGATTCTACTCATTGGATGTCTTTTCTACCACATTGAGAAGATGTCTACATCTCTCATCTTAATCACTGTCAGTCGTCTCCATCAGCCCCGCCACCACTGCTTGTGACCATGGCCAACCTTTACACTAAATTTATTTTACTTAAAACTAAACACAAAAATAATCTCCCACATTTGTTTTACATTAAATTAAATAACTCTAAAACATTTCAAGTACACGACATTTATTTTACACTTCATTTTATCATGCATTTGTCTTTCAACAACCAAACATCCCCTTAATGGTGTTAATTCCCCTTTGATTTTGGAGAAATTTCACCATTTTTATTCCTTGGATTTGGGAGAAATTTTACCTTTTTTATTCATTGGAGCATAGTTCTTTCCTAGGAGAAAATTAAATTCAAGATAGACAAGATTTTCTCTATGTATATGCATTTTAAATTTATTAAGAATTAGTTATTCTTTTAAGTTATTTTTTATTTTCACCAGGGTTATTATCTAATACGATCTTAAGGGTATATTGAACTTTTAGCTGTCAAAAAATTTCAATAAATAACCCCTTATGCTTTGTTTAACATAGACAAAAAGATAGTTAAATGAAAATTTCCTGCATCACATATTTTGGCGTCCTAATCTTCTTTTGTTTTTTGAACATTCTTTTAAGGTTCAACATCTACAACTTGATGATTCATTATTTAGTATCTTTTTCTTTTTTTTCTTTAAATTCCAGATTAAATCTACCTGAACACTTTTACACCGCCTATCATAAATCATAAACATAATTTTAAGTAGTGTCGCCAATCTTTCTAGTTGTTGAGTTGAGTTCTCAATTCTAGGGATAAATTTGGGTAATAACTGATGTCATAAATGAAAACTTCGAATGTACTCAGAACAAGTGAATAACTCAATATATCATCATCATTTTAACTATGACCTCTCTCCATCCCTTTCAACTTGTATTTGTGACAGAACAATAATGAAAGGGTAAATCAAATGGGGAGTACCATAAAATGGTGTGTAATCTTTGGTTGGCCTCATATCCTGCATTGGCAAGCTCAATGAATTGGGCAAATCTGCCTAGTATGATCAAATTCTAGAAAAAAAAAGCATCTTATGGGATCTGGAAATCGAGCATATAAGATAATTCTTGTTAAACGAAGAGAGCTGAAGGATGTGTTGTCACTTTATGCTGTAAGAGAACTGACGGCTCACGGCATGTCACACTCCTCCGCCAAAGGATGTTTATGACAAAAATAATTCTCATAGGTTGAAACATACAAGGCAAGAAAAGGGTCCAAGCGTAAATGTCACTAGCATAGTAGGCAGAAAGTGATATTAAAAGGATAATGTTTTTACCAGCCCTTCTTAAAACTCCTGCAGTATTTTGCTTAGCTCGAAAAATATGAACATGTATTGCCGTGTCTGCTACAAGATACTCGAAAACACAAACATCCCCTTCTTTCAAATGATTTACATCTCTAAATTTAGCCCACCCTTTTGCCATAGCTACACGTCCGATCCAGTGAGCTATTCTTACAGGCCAGGACCTCCCCTTTTGATCTTGAAGGATGATAGCCTCCATGCTTCCAAGGTCACATTCCCTCATAAATGAAGCAGGAATAGTCTGGAAACAACAACATTGTTTAATGAATCTTTTTTTGTATCATTGTGGATGCATAATTGGATAAACAAAGATGGCAATGAAAAACATAATACAATAATTATTGACATTGCATCTGATAAATCCTTCTCAATTTCTAAAAATGGTTCAAGAATTCAAGATTGACCTTACTGCATAGCTATATATTAATGGGATCCATAGGCAACCAATCTAGCCATGTACCTTCCTATGAAGCCATAAGCCATGTGTTTAATGGAAGCAATCAATAGAGGAAACCGATCAATTTTGATAGAGCAGAAAAAGAGTATCATTCTTTCATAAACAACGCAACATCTAGAAATAAGATGTTTCGATTTCTGACATTTTGGAAATATTGACATTGCACCTGATAAATCTCAATTTCTAAAAATGGTTCAAGAATTCAAGATTCGCCTTACTGCATTGCTATATATTAATGGGATTTCTAGGCAACCAATATAGCCATGCACCTTCCTATGAAGCCGTAAGCCATGTGTTTAATGGAAGCTATCAATAGAGGAAAACGATCAATTTTGATAGAGCAGAAAAAGAGTATCATTCTTTCATAAACAACGCAACATCTAGAAATAAGATGTTTTGATTTCTGACATTTTGGAAAAATATAAATGCTTTTGGAAGAATAAAAATTAGAGAAAAGAGAGGAAAAAAGATGAAATGAAGCATGAGAGAATATTGCTTTCAAAGGCTGTGGGCTCCGAAAATTCGGCCTCGGCCTCCGCTCGCTGCGCTTCTTATTCGGCGAGGGAGTTTTAACGAACTAAGTTCCGAGGTAAATTTTGGAAGGCAGATGGGTTTGTAGATAAGACACTACCCAGAGATTTCGCCCTCATTTTGTGAGGACTTTATGATCTGAGTTCTGGTTTCCTATAGGCGCAAGCCCCTATAGTTAATTACCCCTCCCGATCACGAGAGAGAACTTTCGATTAAGGCTAGTCGTCGATCAGATACGTATAGAGATACGTGTATCTGGCATATAGTAGCAGCATAGGTTTAGGTATTTTTGAAATAGGGTTTGGATTTTTGGAATTGGATTTGGAAAAAATGATATTTAAAATAGAAATTGCATCATCTTGCACTTAAAGCGGATGGTGGGGGAATGGATGATAGACCCGATCAAGATCCCATGGTTCCGTCATCCCGGGCCATCGTGGTCCCTGGTCTACTTAGTCAGAGGAGGTAGTCGACCCAACCTGACAGAAGGATCCTTGTCGGCAGCCATGGGTTGCTTCGTCCAAGGGGACCTTGTAGACTGGGGTTGAATGTTTGTCTAAGGGGACAAATTTGAATCCACCTTAGCTTACAAAGGGCTTTGTGCCCTATCAATCATATCCTATTGATTCATATCTCAATGATTTGATGCCAATAAGGAGCGTATTGGTTCTGGCCATAACCGGTATATCGTGGTGCCATTTGGCGGCAAAACCACTCGGTTCAGAGGGCCCCGGGTCATCGTAACCGTTTATCCTGCGGTGCCATTTGGCGGCTAACCGCCGGTTAGAGGACACGTACCACGTCCTTACTGGCAGGAGATTGTTTGAGAATGGATCCTAGTGATATTTTCGACTAGGCATTTCTCTCTTTGTGAGTTTGAAGTTGATTTGAATTTGTCCGCCTCGGCAAACTGTTGCAGAGGGCGGATGGATTTTGCTTTAAATTTTTGATGGATTTATTTCAATTTTAAATATTTTTGAGATTTTGAATATTTTTTGGATTTTGGTTTTTTTTTTTTTGTAGAACTTGGATTTTGAATGGACTTTTGGGAGACATTTAAAAGTATTTGTGAACCCCTCCGGTTGAGATTAGCGTTCAACACGGCCATCATCAGGGTGTTTAGGGGTCATTTCCATTTGATTGAACCTTGTCGACCCTATCAACTTATCGATAGGGGATCGGGTTTCTCGTAGGCTTTGTGCCTTTTGTTTAGTGAATTCTCTTGATTTTAGGCTTTGAAGGCCTAAAAAGAATGTATTTAGACAAATACACCGGTCGCTACAACCGTGTATTTTGTTAGGTAGTTCGAATCTTGTCGACTTCTATTGATCCGTATAGAATGATCGGATTCGAACTTGAATTCACTTGTCAACCCGCGCAGCATCCCTAAGCGTCACGTGTGTACCAATAACACGCTCGTCGGGGCATATGCGGGTGATTTTTATATACCTCTTTGGTGTACCTATGTGTATACAATTTATAGTGTACGTGCAGGGGTATTTATTTCAGATCTTATTGACGCCTTCTGTCTGCTAGTAGGAGTGTTGCAGATCCGGTGGCGTTGAGTTGTGGGTCGTAGACGCCTTCTGTCTACTTGTATATGTGTTGCAGATCCGGTGGCGTGGCATTGTAGGTTGTAGACGCCTTCTGTCTGCTTGTAACAGTGTTGCAGATCCGGTGGCGTTGCGTTGTAGATTGTAGACGCCTTCTGTCTGCTTGTATATGTGTTGCAGATCCGGTGGCATTGCGTTGTAGATTGTAGACGCCTTCTGTCTGCTTGTATATGTGTTGCAGATCCGGTGGCGTGGTGTTGTAGTTTATCTTGATATTGACTCCCCTTTCTCAATCACCAGGGATGGATTTCTTGAAGTCTATGAACATTATTTTGAAATGGAATCTTTTTAAGATCTTTAACGTAGTAGACTTGATATTTCTGATATTTATGGATGCCAGAGTTATTCCCCTTCCTGAATACAGGATCGAGAAGATCTTGATCACCGTTGTCGTAGGTGATACTTATACTTGTGTCCACCGTGGTTCGATGTGCTTACGAAGTACCCACAGTTGTTATCCACAAGTGGCTTGTGTTTGCTGGCAGAGGATCGTTGTATCAGCTACGAGCTCCTAGGAGTATTCGTAGGAGGACCCTTACTTTTGCATTGAAACCACCTTTCACCAATCTCAGGTGGTTCTTGATTGTACTCTTTTGTAGAGGATGGGTCTTTGATTGCTGGTCTCCAATATTGCCATCTCAATCAACATGCGTTGTAGGGATTGTCGTAGGAGATTGTGCATCGAGGTCTTGTAACGTATCTTGAGTCACTATTGACCATACAAATGTTATTGTAGTTTGAGCTCCCTTGCACAGGATTCAAGCCTTGTCCTTGTATGTGTTTGGATCCAAGTCCAATTTCATTCAGACTTGAGTTTCAAACTCAATATGAGTCTTCAATATTCGTTCAAGTCTTCTACTGTCATATGGAATTCACCTGGATTTGAATCTATTGTTTGCAAACCCAAACTTTACTTGGTGTCGTGCAGTTCATGTTCAAATGAACAAGTTCTTGTTGTCCAACTTGAGTTCATCATGGTTCAATTCTAAGCATGATCATGTCTTCTTGCACAAGTTCAAACTCAATTCAAATTTATTGTTGTTCAAACTCAAATTCTTGTTTATTTGATTTCAAATTCATTTGAATTTAAAGCTCATTTTGTTTAAATAAGTCCACAAGTCCAAACTCTTTTTTGTTCAAGTCCCAAACAATGTCACTCAGCTCAAGTTCAAATAGTCTCCTGCAGTTCACTTGAGTTCAAGCCTTGTTCTCTTAATGTTCAAATTAAGTTCTTGTTTTATATCAAGTCAAGTCCACAATTGATCCAAGCTTGACTTTAGTTCAATACATTTTTTTATTTGAGTTCAATTAAGTCAATTGAATCAAGTCCACAAGTCCATTGTCTTCTCAAGTTCAAAGGTTCACGAGTCCGAGTCCAAGTTCAATCATCCTTTGAGTTCAATCAAGTTCCAGCATTTTGTTCTTGCATGTCATTCAAGTGCAATCAAGTCCAAGTGTAGCATCACTTTCACACGAAATTTCGGTAGCCTTCCGGCGTCTCCCCCGTTTAGGGGAAAACTACGGAAAAACTGGGCCTTTCCCACCACGCTAAGAAAAGCGTGCATGGTAGATGCCCTCTTTCGAGGACACCGCGGCCGTGTAATTTTTCGATCCCCCACCACGCTAAGAAAAGCGTGCATGGGTATTTTTTTTTTTTTTTGTAGAAAAGTATTTTTTATTTTTTTGAAAATATTTTGCAAGAACAATTATTTCCCCGCAACCGGGTACTTATGGGTATCCCCGCTTCGTCGTGCGCATCGCACCGGGATCCCTTCCCACCATGCTAAGAAAAGCGTGCATAGGCGGGGTTTCCAAGGCGATACGAACTTCGAAGAAGCAATTTGGTGATTACCCACTTCGTCGCAAGCGTCGGGACGCACTCCCTCCCACCACGCTAAGAAAAGCATGCATGGGTGGTCGTTTTGTCTCGACGCATGCGTTGAAACGGGTTCTCGGAGTTTTAGGGTTAGAGAGTTATACCTTGGCGGTCGTCGGCGTTGGCTCAAGGATCTTAGGGAAGGGAGAAGCATTTATTACCATTTATATTAATTATGATAATAATTAAATAATTATTATTAATAATTAATCACTAATTATTAATTAATTATAATTAATAATTTAACTATAATTATAATTATTTAATGATTAATTATAATTAATCGAAATTAATTATAACTAATTAAATAACTATAACTATAATTAATTATTAATTATTAATTAATTTACTATTAGATAATTAATTGTTATTATAATTAGGTAATTATTAAACATAATTAATAAAAATTATAACAAATAAATAATATAAATAATATTTATATATATGAAAAAAGATTCCCTCACCCTCTCACTCTCTGGTTCGGCCGAAGATGCGCAGGTAAGGGAGAAAGTTGTCTACACAGCCAGTGAGCTCCTGCCCGTTGCTTCCGAACAAAATGCCGTAACTTCGATACAACTGGAAGGAATGTCGGAGGCAGCAAAGTCGACCGGCCACGCAGGAGCCGGAGAAGCGACGCCTGCGATCTCTACACCTCCTATGGAGCACTGAAGCCGAACAGCAATGGGGGCGCCGAAGGATTCGGAGAAGCAGCGAGAGCGAGAGAGGGATCGGGAGAAGAGTCGACGCGAGAGAGAGCGTTTTTTAAAAGGCCTCCGGCCTCGTTCCCTTCGTCTCTTTTTAACGACATGCTCGAGTCGTGCTCGCGACGTGGGGAAAAGTGACGCAAGGCGTGGCTTCGTCATGCGAAGAACTGCGACGACGTGCGGGGGCAGAGAGTAGGTGAGCGAATGATTTGATTTTTTTTTCTTTTTTTTTTTTTGTTTTGCTGGCCACGGTTTAAGGTCAACAAAGGCTTCCCTCTAATTCTCTTGAGATTTTGTTTTGTTTGGATATTTTTTGTATAAGATAAATCAACCAAGCAAAGAAAACAAACGCCAAAATGGAAGAACCAACCAAGTCAATTGTCATAAACGTATTCTTCTAAAATATTAAATGCAGAGAACTTTGATAAATCTATAATGAAAATATTTAACCAGTATGCTTGTCTTTGCGCTTTCATGAGTTCAAACGAGTTTTGTACCTTTCATCTTTTGAAAAACTTAAAATTCCATAAATGATTGCTAATAAACACTCGTCCAGATAACTACAAGGTAAATGTTTGCTGGATGTTGATTTTATTTCGAACATCTTTCAATCCCACTCCCTCAAATAAGATCCGATTCCTTTGGTGGAAAGCTCTTCCACTGAAACTTTTAATTCTTTTACCACAAAAAAGAGTTCATGTCTCCAATCATTTGCATATCACGTAACCATTATAATAAACATAATTTCTACTGGAAAACCAACCAGAAGAATCTACAACAATGTAAAGAACAAATCCTCATAACAGTTGGTTGTCGCCCTTAAATTGTTATCCAACCGCATCTAAATGCCAAAGTTTGCATGCAAAATTTTTTAGAATGTGCTATTGTTGAAAGCTACTGTTCGTTGAAGAAAAATAGGCGTGAACCTCGCTCTCACAAGCTTAAGCTCCCCTCTTTCCTTGAGGTAGATTAGATTTAAAATTTAACCAGATTTTCCCTGAGAATAGTGTCAGGGTTTATTAGATATGATCCTACTTCCTATGAGCGCAAAACCCTCATAGTTAATTACCCATTCTAACGCTTAGAAGAACATTCCCGATTAAGGATGAAATTATATTCAGTCTATGCATAAAGTGTATGTGTGTGCAACAGTGTGAATGCTTTAAACACTTGTTGTAGGGGATGAAGGTAGACCCGATCAAGATCTCATGGATCCGTCATCCTGGGAATTATAGGTTTCAGTCTACCAACACTAGCCACCATTGATCGTAGTGCCTAGATAATCTGATTAGCAGCCATAAGTTGCCTCTTCTCAGGGATCCCGAGTAGACTGAAGTGAATATGTGTAGGATGTTTGGTCTGGGTTGGGACTTGTGACTCCATTTAGAAGTTGCCCAAAGTTTAGATTTAAATTGAGTCTTACGGTCCCATTTAGGACTTTCCCATATGATTGAATTTGGGTAGAGGCTTACGACTTTCTTTTGAAAGTAGCCCTAATGAAGGGTCTTACGACCTCTATTAAAGGTGGCCTAAATAGCGGGTCTTACAGCTTAGCCCTATAGACTAAGATGCTTTATGATTTTGGATGTTCAAATATGTCATATAGCTTCTAAATTTAAAAGTTGTCTTACGACGGATCTTACGACCTAGCTCTATAAGCTATGTGACCCATATAGTGGATCTTACAACCTAGCCCTGTAGACCATGATGCCCGTAGATGGGTCTAGGATTATGTTATTACCTAGACATTTTTCCTTAAAAGTTGGACTTACAACTTTCATTGAAAGTGGCCGGTTTGTGAGTTTAGGGTTAGGTTAGTTTTACCTAAAGATTTCTATTAAGATTGGCCTTACGACTTCTATTATAAGTTACTGGGCAAGAGGTTTAGGGTTAGTTAGTTTTACCTAAAGATTTCCCTTAAAATCGGTCTTACAACTTCTATTAGAAGTTGCCCAAACTTAGAACTCAATCATGAAGGACCTCAAACATCACAATCTTATATAAAAAATGCTTTCAAAACAATAAGATTCAAAGGAATAGGTAGTAAATCGCTTTTTATGAGTACCATATTTCACATTGAAATGTAGAACAATCCATATTTTAAAATAGCACAGGAAATAGTTAGTTAAGCAAAACTATGATGCCCTAGTCTACAATGTCAATGTATTATTGTTCATGAGAACTACTATTCATCCTCTCCGAGTGTTGATTCACAAATTCACAATAAGATTCAAAGAAAGTAATGTTACGATATGATCAATTTTCAAACAAAAATAAAATGAAGATGCGAGAATAACCAAGCTAAATATCCCAAACACAAGTCATGCAAGTTGGTGCCATTCTATGCGATTCACTACGTCCATGGCCGCACAAAGATAAAATATTTAACTAAGATTCATAAGAGATACATAAAAGAGATTATAGTTTATATGATTAAAGACGAAAATATTACTCTATTTATGTTAACAACAGAGAGGGAACACAATCATTTTTTGTAAAGAAGAAGCTAGTCATGAAGAGTACGACGTTAATGTTTCTTTTCCTTCTCTCTTCACTTCTCAGGTACGAAAGATTATTCCTCTCTTCTCTTCTCTCTTCCACTTCTCTCCTTTTTATTTGTTTGTGATTGTGAGATACCTTAACACAATGTAACCACTTCTATATATAGTACTGAAGAAATGGTAGTTAATAAGCTTGAGATTGAAAGCCTCCATCTTAGTAAAACAAGTGTGAATTGAGTTATGTAACCACCATTGCAAAAAACTTAAGTATGAATGAATCATAAATTGACAGCCAATAAACTTAAAAAAATCAAGATTAAGTCTTATCAAAGGTAGTTAATAAAATGAGACTCTAAACTTAACAATATAACATTTGGAGTCTGAATTCCCAATGTTCCAGCTCAACAATCATGCCTGAACGAATTTATATGCAATGCCTCCTTATCATCATTCATTGAGACTAACTCAGGCTTTACAAAACCATAATTTTTAGCAGAAATATTTTTTGAAAGCATAATAGCAAAAAAAATTTGCTTCTTTAATTTTAAATAGCTAAAATGCATAAACTTCAAGCAAGCTATTTATATAGAGGTGCTTGATCTGCATGTGCTTTATCGATGAAGGGACTAAGTGTATTTTGCTAAGTGAATAATAACATGATTGTGACAAAAGAGAGTGAAGCCTTTTTCAGATTGTTTTAATTCTTTCAAGAAATTTTTCAGTCATACCATCTCATTGCTAGCTTTAATGATCATTATGTATTTTGCTCCATGATTGATAGTATGACTATCTTCTAAAATTGTGACACCCAAATGATAGCAATACTGCCCAACAGGAAGATGTATCCGGTAGTACTTATTCATGTATTTAGGCTTCCTCCTGGATCTAAATTAATTTAGCATAGTAATTCCAAGTCAATTCTTTTGAACTTAAAAGAATTGTTGATCATATTTTTAGATGGCGTAATATCTATTTGGTAGCTTCTTAGTGCTCTTTTGATGGATTAGACATGTATATGTTGATTGCTCCCAATGCTTGTATAATATCAACTATTATGCAAATCATTAAATATAATAAGAGATCCAACAACATTAAATATATAAGAGATCCAACAACAAATGCATAGAAGATTGTAGCCAAGTGCTCTTTCTCCTCTTCAATTTTTTTCATGTGTTCCTTAAATAATCCGAAAAGAGTAGTTGTAGAAAACCAATTTGATTCGAAAAACTGAAGGAACCCTAAAATCACAAAACCCTAATCACGCCGACAGCACAAATCGCCCGTCTCCCACCTCTGTAGGTCTCAATTTAAGAGGAGCAAAGTCAAGAAATCACACTCAACCTTATCTCTCTTCCCTCCTAAGCCAATAATAGGGATCCTTCTTTGTCTACTACTGATGCAGGACTACATGCATGATTCAGAAACTTGCACAAAATATTTTAAGATCAATTTCAGATTTCGTTATTAGTGATTAAAACATCAAAGTAAAACTAATAAGCGGTCGCCTTCGTTTAGGCCAAGCCACACAAGATGCTAAACGGAATCAAAATACGTAGGAAAATTAAAGCAATGCATGCGGGATAGTTTCCAACTTAACCCTTGTTAAACAACGAGATCCAAAAGCAAAGAAGTAACAATTCCTACGAATACTAGTGGATGGCAATAAGCAGACACAATCTCTTGCTTTGAACAACTTCTCTCAAAGAAACTAGAATTTGAAAGTAAATGAGTCAAGGAAGAAAATTACCTTCTCGGAGAAGCGTCGGAATTCACCATGAACCTTCCAATAGTTACTCCTTCCACGGCAATTATGGGAGGACGGAAATTTTAGAGATCCGTCCACGATTTGAATCATGCCGACGAAAGAAATTTGCCAAGATCCACGCCACCTTGACCATCGAATGTGAGGAAAGAATCAAACTCCGGATTGGTCAAGCATCAATCATGTAGAGAGAAAACAAACTAGAGAGGGAGTGGAAGGGAGGTGGCGGTGGGGAGAAGGAAGAGGTTAGGTTGAGAAGAGAATTAGGTATGGTGGAGGAAAAGTGTTGTATTCCTCATGCCAAAATTAATCTCAGATTTTTAAGTAGATGGAGGGAAAAATCTGAGATTTGAATTTCAAAAGACAAGTAATTAGGAGCATTAATGTAGCATTAAGGAGGTGGGGACCATGGGGAAGGCCGGCGGCATGGTGAGAGGGGAGAGGAGTGGTTATGTGGAGAATAGTAAAGCTCTTTCCAAATTGATCCCTTTAATTAAGGAGAGGAAAATTTCCACCTAAATCAAATTTGAATTTTGTCATGAAGGAGGTTTAAAACTTTCCTAAAATGGAAGAGCTAATTTAGGAAACAATTTGAATTCAAATTTTTTTGGTGAATTTGAATTTCAAATTACCCCAATTAATCCCACTCTTAAATTAGGAAACACCATAAAGATGCAAAAGGGGTGGGAGGCCGGCGGTTAATGCAAGGGGGCGGCGGCAAGGATTATGACTAGCGGCTATGGGTGTGGCCGGCGGCAAAGAGGCTTCGGGCAAGGTGAGCTTGTGGTGTTTTGGGGAAGGGAATTGGTAGAAGCTATGGCCGGTGGTGGGAAGTAGAAGGAGGAAGATGTCGTGGGGGAGGAGATGGCAAGATAAAGAAAAGAAAATAAAGAAAAGAAAAAAAAATAACCACGAACCCGGCCATCTCCAAGGTTGGTGGGTGATGCGATAATCTCCCTCTCCAAGGGATCTCTCCAAAGCTCTTCAAGAACTCTCAAAGGCTCTCACAACACCAAGTGCAGGAAGAAATTTCAATAATCATTCATTAACCATGAAAATACAAGAATGAGGCTATAAATAGCCCATTACAATGTCATAAAAATAAAAGACTAAAATACCCTCGAGGGGCTACAAGACTCAATCCCTCAAGCAAGGGTAAAAAGGGAAAAAATGCAGAAATAAAATTACATCAACTAAAATGATCATGCTGAAATCAAAAATACATCGGGTACATCGTGGCCGTAGATCTACGGCCACGTCGACGGTAGACTTTCCAACTGATGTCCCCATCATTCTCCCGGGGTGGGAGAAAACTCGACTCCGTCGAGTAAGCGTCTCTCTCGTAAAGCTCCAAAGCATCCGGGTCTATCCGCTGCAGCTCCTCGCGGTCTATCCACGTGTCCTCCGATTCAGGTTTTCCTCTCCACCTGATCAAATACCTTCTCCTTCCTCCTTTTGTAGAGATAATGTCATCACTCAAAACTGTGTCCACTTTATCAACCATGGGTGGTTTGGGAATGGTAGGAAGGGGGGGTAAATTTGGGTTTTCCAATGGTGGGGTTATATCAGGCTGTTGCGAGAATGGGTTGGGTGGATTGAAATCAGGGCCTTCATAAGCTACTAGATCCTCAATGTTAAAGGTCGGGTTGATGTTGAAATCCTCGGGGAGGTCTACCACATATGCATTGTCATCAATTTTCCTTAATATTTTGAAAGGCCCAGCACTCTTGGCGTGTAGTTTCTTAACGGTTCCTTGTGGGAACCGTTCCGGACGGATCCGCACCATCACGAAGTCACCTACTTTAAAAGTTTTAAGTCGTCGTTTTAAATCAGCATATAACTTGTAATCTTTGTTGCTCTTTTCAATATTTTGTGCAATTTCCTTATGCAGTTCATGCAGATGTGATGCAAATGCAGATGCAGATTCAGAAATTCTATACCTAAAACTCATAGGAATCAAATCTAAAGGTTGTCTAGGCTTAAACCCGTATACAATCTCAGAAGGACTTAGACCCGTGGTTCGGTTGACAGAATTATTGTACGCGAACTCAGCAGTGAGTAGGATAGTGTCCCAGTCTCTAATATGATCCCCAACCAAAGAACGCAGTAGGTTTCCCAAACTTCTGTTAACTACTTCTGTCTGACCATCCGTCTGTGGGTGAAAGCCAGTGGAAAATTGTAGCTTAGTACCCATCTTCATCCACAGGGTTTTCCAGAAGTAACTTGTGAACTTAACATCTCGATCCGATACAATGGTTTTGGGTAAACCATGCAAGCGGACAACCTCATTAAAATAAAGCTTGGCAATGTGAGAGGCATCAGATGTTTTGGAACAGGGGAGGAAATGAGCCATTTTGGAAAATCGATCTACGACTACGCATATGGCATCATTCCTTCGCAGTGTCTTTGGCAGGCCTAAAATAAAATCCATACTGACGTCCTGCCAAGGACAACTAGGCACAGGTAACGGAGTGTAAAGCCCAGTGTTCTGTTTTCGTTGCTTGGCTAATTGACACGTGTGACACCTAGCAACCATTCTACCAACATCTCTCTTAAGGCTTGGCCAAAAGAAACGGTACTCAACGGCCTCAATCGTCTTATCTCTCCCAAAATGTCCAGCGAGGCCCCCAGCGTGAAGTTCCCACACAAGAAATTTCCTAAGGGAAGTGCGAGGTATACAAAGCTTTTGGGCTTTGAAAAGGTAACCACTGTCCAAGAGGAAATCGTCCACGAGACGGGTGCTGCCCGTGGACAGGGAAGAATAAATTTCTTTGAAGTCTGGGCATTCAAGATAATCCATCTTTATCTGATCAAAACCCACGACTTCCGCTCTCAATTCAAGAGTAGTCATCATCCGTCGGCTGAGAGCGTCAGCAGCCTTATTCTCGACCCCCGCCTTATGCCTAAGAGTGTAAGAGTACTCCTGAAGAAATTCTACCCATCGGCCATGTCGGGCATTAAGTTTCTTTTGAGAATTGATGTATCTCAAAGCCTCGTGATCTGAAAAGATGACGAACTCTTGCGGGAGCAAGTAGTGCCGCCAGTAGCGAAGGGATTGGATCACGGCGTAGAATTCCTTATCGTAAGTGGAGTAACGTTGCCTAATATCATT